>CM060304.1:2377462-2932462 GCA_030684275.1 Acipenser oxyrinchus oxyrinchus
GGTTATTCAGGACCAGAGATCTCAGTTGCCTCTAATGCCCTGGGCATGGCTCCCTCTGAACATCTCTGCAGTAACTACACAAGCCACACAAGATTCAGTGCTCCCTGGGTGTGATAACAAGTGTTTAAAACTCACAGCTGCATTCAGGGGAATTAATCTCTTTAAATCAAGCTCTGCATCTTGGTTCAGCAGCTGCATGGATTGGGTCACAGCTGGTAAATTATTCAACAGAAAAAAGTGGGTCTGTGATAATGTTGCCAGTGTTAATAAGAGGTAAGGCAATGGTATTAAGACTCACCCAGGTCGGAGCACTGCAACACTCTTAGGTGGCAGTGACAGCCGAAGGGGCAGACAGGTCCTGGGCCGGGGGGCGCGGGGATCTCCTCCTCGATGGCTGAGCCCTCCTCATCGTTCATCATCATCATCATCGAGACCCCCCCCTCGCCAGTGTCCAGCGAGAAGTCCAGGAAACCCCTCTGCTCAAAGGGAAGTGCGAGAGAGGAGACGAGCAGGGACAAGAGAGGGAGGAGAGGAGACATCATCGCTGAGACCTGGGGAGAGAGAGAGGGGGTTAGAAAGAGGAGACGAGTAGGGAGAAGAGAGGGAGAAGAGGAGACATCATCGCTGAGACCTGGGGAAAGAGAGAGGGGGTTTGAGAGAGGAGATGAGCAGGAACAAGAGAGGGAGGAGAGGAGACATCATCGCTGAGACTTGGGGAGAGAGAGAGGGGGTTAGAAAGAGAAAGGGAGAGGGAGGGTTGAGAGGGAGAGAAAGGAAGCTGGAAAACACAATGAGAGAAAGAGAGAGAGACTGACTGTTAACACTCCTTTATTTTGAACAATTTTTTAAACTAAAGGGTAGGGTTAGGGTAAGTATGACATACAGAAGCACACTCCACTCCCTCTCCCTCCACTCTCTCTCTCCCCTGCACACTCCACTCCCTCTCTCGCCTGGCACACACTTCAAAGCTGGGCTGTGCACAGCAGGAATGCTCTGATCAACTCAAAGTAGCAATTTGAGAATTTAACTAGCCCCAGTGCATGCATCAGACTACAAATTAGAGACTGAGAGAGGGAGAAGGAAAGGAGAGGCAAGCTGTATACAAGCTATACAGATGCCACGCGAACAAATTACATAGAGTAACCTAAAAATTCAGATCCTATCTAATATGAATTGCTGTCAAAACTAGAAGTCAAGCAGACAAGTGTCTGGGCTCTAGTGCCTTCATCAGTGTACTGAAACTATAAGCAACTGAGTCACGCAGCCAAGAAATTATACGAAAAAGCATTATAGAATAAGAATTAGCAATGAAATGTTTAATCACAATTTGATCAGCTGTTCTGCAGATGGTCTGTCTATCTGTACAGGTGAATGTACAGACAGAAAGACACACCCATATATCCCCCAATCTGACACTCTCAATAACTGATGCTAAATAATGTAATACCAAGTTTCGTGACAATTTGACAAGTGGTTCTCAAGGTATATGGAAGACATACATACATCCACTATATCCACTGTTTCAGCACAAAATAATACAAGCAAAATAAAGAAACTAAGAATGTGGAGAATCCCTCTTAATCAGGGTGTTTGATAAGAATCTCAAATCTTAAAAGGGAAGCTTTTCAACGCAGTGTCTCTCTGCGTGCAGGGACAAGACACTGACCTACTGCTCTGCATCACATCAGAGACACACACAGGCTGATAGAGGTTTCTTTTTCCAAGAAGCTGGCTTTGAAGGGGATGCTATTCAATCACACATTCCATCTGTTCCTTATCACAAAACTGTTTTTAAAAGGAATTCCATGACAGATCCTGTCTCAGAAAGACATAACAAACCTGTCCTAAATCACAGGGTGTCAGGATGTGGGATGTGGGGGTGGGGGGGGTCAGGATGTGGGGATCTTAATATGGCAATAAAATCTTTACTCACAAACAGATATATACAAAAGTTTAGGTGTGACATACAGATGGAGAGAAGTATAGAGAAACACCCTCTTATATCCCCAGAATTTGATATTCTCAGAAGCTCATGGTATGTAATGTCAGTAGATAAATGCAAAAATTAAAAATACAGACGGACAGACAGAACCCCCAGGGGTTAATAACACTGAACATGATTCCAGAGGTTAGTCTTTTAATTAAGTACGAAGTGCGGACGTCCTGAAGGAACGACTCTTTCAAGTGTGTCCCTCCCGGGGGTTTTAACAAGCTGAAATAAGCAGTGAAGTTCCGGTGAAATGGGGGGCGAGGGGCTTACATAGAAGCAGGTTTGTGGAAAAGAGGTGCGATGAAGGGGTTCATTAAAATCCTATTCAGGTTCAAAAGAGCTACCGGAAGATCTAAAATTTATATAACCATTACTCCTTTCATGATTCAAACAGTCCCTTCTCATTTCCCCAAACACATTCCTCTACAGTGGGGCATGTACTTATAATCAGCTTGTAAACCACGTTACAGTGTTCCAGACACATTGCAAATGTTAACGTGACTTCTATAGAGAGGACATGCCCTGCCCAATGGAAAATATCCCACTGATATTAGGAGTCAGCCTCGGTCACTTCACCTACACGAGTGGCGCACCGAAGCAGAGGCGAACGAGTACAAATACATTCGATATGTGCTTTATAGTTTCATTTTCAGCCCCCAGACCCCAGCAAGATTATTTTAATATCACTGCTGTTATTCCTTTTCAGTAAAAGCTTGAGCACAATAACCACACATTATTGGAATGCGAGAGGTAATTCACTGTAATAGCTTTGCGTGTGGTAGGAATGTCGGTGTGGCGTTATTTTGTGGTACATGTTCAAATGTGGTGCACCATGTACTGTGCTTGCCCGGGCATGCACTCAGAAAACAAGGAAACGCCCATCTGAAAGGGGTACGATGTACTGAGTTTAACCCTTGTTCTTTTTAATATCATTTTTTCACAATTCAGCAAATGTATGTGACTTTAACTGATGAGCAACACATTGGGTTATCTACAATTGCAAACAGATACAATGTTGTGGGTGATCTACAGTTTGCCTTGGTAGTGATTTGTACAGTTGTCAATCACAGCACTTTCGAATCAATGTACCCTTAATTATTATTTATTTCTTAGCAGACGCCCTTATCCAGGGCGAGTTACAATTGTTACAAGATATCACCTGGGATTGAACCCACGATTCTCCAGTCAAGAGTCCAGAGCCCTAACCACTACTCCACACTGCTGCCCCAGCCATACAATTAGAGCCTTGTATGGCTGGAGATCTAATTTTAAAAGGTGTCAATAGAACTTTTTAAAATTATTATCATAAGAGACGTGTATTTTAAGTGCAATAAGCTTTAAAGGTATGGGGCTATACTAAGATCACAACGATAACTGAGCAGTATTTCTGTTTTTGCCGATTGCTTACAGCCCTGTGTTAGCTAGTTAATAAATGCCTTGCATGCCATTTTTATTGACTGTTCTACCCCTGTGTGTCTTCGATGGAATCAACAAAGGTGCTTATTTTTTATTGTTTATTCATTTTACTTATTATACTGAAAAATAACTGGATTTTACGAATACAAAATGTGCTGGGAGTGTACTGAACCGAACATCGTTTAAACAAAAGTCAAATCCAAGAGGATGGGAAAAAAATCTCACTATTTTGGTATTTATGTGGTGATTACCCTTTATCTATTCGTGGCATGCTGTTTTTATTCCGAAGAGGAGACTCCCAAGCCTATTTGTTGCAAACGCACATAGTCACGGAGTGATTTCAATTCTCCAAGTAGATTTCACACAGGATTCTGTGTTTGTTGGGTCTAGTACAGTATACTAGAGTTGTGCACACATTTTAATATTCTGTATATTTTTCCTTCCGCGACCCTGTAAAGGAGTAAGTGGTTAATGATAATGGATGGATGGATAGTTTTCCTTTTTTGTTACACATTTCATGCATTAATATCATATACTCATGCATTAATATCATATACTATACTCAATTACAATAATTCTCACAGCTGATACTGTCTGGTTTTATGGTGTATATTATGAATGTGTGTAATAGAAATATTGTAGAGGTGTTTTTGTTGTGTTTTTCAGGATCCTGAAAAGGTGAAGAAGGAGGGTCATTTGATTTGATGTCAGATTTCACCTCAGTCACGCTTATAACATAATCTCATGTGAGAGGAGTCAGGAAATATACCCACTAAACAAATGGCTCTTATACCCTTAGAGCCAGGGTCAACTGCACATATCCACATTGCTTACATGGTGACATTCCTATATAGAGTGAATAGGTATGCTGCAAACACTACTGTATCTCCAAACTTTATTATCTAGCTATAGCCAACATAATATAATCAATGTTATGTCCTTGTTATACAATACACACTGGCAGCATGCATTTACATCTCCTTTAATACAATTATAATACACTCGATTCATCTGTTTAAATGAAGGAACACAATCCCAGGTAGGCAGCAGTGTGGAGTAGTGGTTAGGGCTCTGGACTCTTGACCGGAGGGTCGTGGGTTCAATCCCAGGTGGGGGACACTGCTGCTGTACCTTTGAGCAAGGTACTTTACCTAGATTGCTCCAGTAAAAACCCAACTGTATAAATGGGTAATTGTATGGAAAATAATGTGATTTCTTGTAAGTCGCCCTGGATGAGGCTGTCTGCTAAGAAATAAATAATAATGAGAACATAATGTATATTTCACAAGATTAAATCTGCATATTGTTTTAACGCAATGTTAAGGTCTATAGTAACTTATGAACACAACTTATGAAATGTATATATTTAAAGCAAGCCTACATCAGTAGCCTTTTCAATACTTTCTTGCTTCACATTGCACTGTAGTCTATACCGCTTTCAATGTATATATTGAAAAATGAAAAAAAAAGAACTGGTACATAAACTGGCACATTCATTAAAAGACTTGAAATACAAACGTATCACTTTTTGTCAATGTACCATTTTCTGACCTTACAAGGTCACGTTTTGGTACGTGTACCGCATTCTGACGTGTATAAGCATGAATAACATGGTGTATCTATAGAAATGTATTCTCACATGTTGTATGTTTATACCATAAGCATGGGATTCATTTTTTTTATTCCGGGACTATTTTCGAATGTGTCTTCGCTTCCATTCCAGTCCAGTGCTGTGCTGCTGAAATTCAGGACAGAGCTGCACTTCAATATTCAAACAATACAGCCACTGATAAGTGTTTTATGCAACTTTAACATGTCTGAAATCATTTCAGATTTGAGTTGTTGTTTTGATTCGGATTTCCTAGAGAGAACAAGTTCAGTGAAGGAATGCTAGCTACCGATCTGCCTGCGTCTGACTGAGCTAAAAAGACAGTTGCCAATGAAAGCAAGTAAAATCATCCCTGAATTCATTGATTTCATATAACAAAATGTACAAATTGCATTGCTGTTTATTTAACATAATTTGACAACACCTGTAAAACTC
This sequence comes from Acipenser oxyrinchus oxyrinchus, assembly GCA_030684275.1. NCBI lineage: Eukaryota > Metazoa > Chordata > Actinopteri > Acipenseriformes > Acipenseridae > Acipenser > Acipenser oxyrinchus. The sequence continues at coordinate 2,382,913 of CM060304.1, forward strand.
AACTCTCCCCTTCTGGACAATATAGCACTCTGACTTTAATGCACTTTAACTTGCACTTATCTGCTCCCTATTTTACTATATTTAATCCTGCACTGAACCCAATCTGTAGTATTTTGTATTTCACCTGCACTCGTATCTAACCCTGATGTAACTATCAACACTGTTATCTGCTCTTGGACTGCCCCGATATCAAATCGTACTGTGTTTTGTATTTGCTCTTATTAGGACTGAAGTCATTGTGTTTTGTATCTTTGCTCTTAATTGTACTGTAATTCTTGATATGTATTTTTTGTATACAACTGTAAGTCGCCTTGGGTATCTGCTTAGAAATAAATTACATATAATTCTGTGGTATACAGAATATTGAATGATCATTCAGGGTATACGGTTTTTAATCTCCTTAGGAGGATGTCCTTATACATAACCTGTCAGGATAAACAAAAATGTAAACCACGAGCAATCATTTGTATCCTCTATATGTATACATTAACGACTCAAGCAAATCTAAATATATTTTGCAACAACGTTTATTGGCGGGTGTCACAATGTATGCAAATATTGAAAGACATCCATCCTACCTATTTCAATATACAGTCAACATCATTATTACAAATTTCAAGGGACCAGCAACTGAACTCCACTTGAAACCATTGTCCCATTGTGATTACTGGCATTTTTAAACCACAAAAGCAAGGCGTCCTGAACATCAGGGAAATGCTGACGATGCATCCACAGTTCTGCTGTTCATAGGCATGTATTATTGTTTTATTATTTGTTTATTTAGCAGACGCCTTTATCCAAGGCGACTTACAGAGACTAGGGTGTGTGAACTATGCATCAGCTGCAGAGTCACTTACAACTACGCCTCACCCGAAAGACGGAGCACAAGGAGGTGAAGTGACTTGCTCAGGGTCACACAATGAGTCAGTGGCTGAGGTGGGATTTGAACCAGGGACCTCCTGGGTACAAGCCCTTTTCTTTAACCACTGAACCACACAGCCTCCCAGTAAATCAGAATGGTTGACAAAGTGTTCACAGGAATGTTGAAATCTTTCTTTTTCATTATCCACCACTATCAACACCTCAACTTTTGTCTGCAAGGATAATGCATGTTTTTGCGGTGCTTCATGGAAACTGTTGCATGAGCACTATGCAACTCGAAATGCATCGCAGGATCAGTCATTCCAAAACAGCACTAAAATACAGAACAGGGGTGCTAATATGGATGCAAGTGAATACATTTCCTAATATCCTTTACACTCAGCTGTTTGAACTAAGGATATAGTCGCCTGTCAAGACGGCGATGCAAGTTTTTCAACTTGTTTCTGTAACGTTTTCTAAATTATTATGTAGATTATTTTTGTTTTTGTGAAAATAATGAAAACGGCACGATTGTGTAAATGTGTTTAATATTTTAATGCAAAATGGTTTGTGTAGATTATAAAGTCATGTATGTAAACTGTGTAAACCTTTTGTGTGTGAAATAACGTGTAAAAAGTTTTTTGTGATCGGAAAACGGCTAAAAGCCATCTAATGTAGTGAGAGACGGGAGAGAAAAAGTGTCGTTAAAGACACACACACACACTGCACACACACACACACACACACACATATATATATATATATATATATATATATATATATATATATATATATATACAGTATATATATATATATGCCTTGTTCACATAATCAGCCTGGTGGGGGAAAGTTTTCGTAGGCCATTCGAGGATGGCTATGCAATGGTAAGAGCTTTCTCAAAAATGTTCTACATGGCAGGGGGCAGGAAGATGAGGTACTTAAATTACCTGAAGCAAAACGTTCCCCGTGCAGCAATGGCACCAGAACCAGTAGCAACTAGATGGGACAGCTAAAAGAATACTATTTTTAGCATTTATAAATGCACTGATTAAACGTTCTCTTCACCAGCGGACAACTTGTGAAATCCAGTTGAACTTGCTTACCCTAAATTATGAAACACATGGCATAGAGGGTTTTAAAAAAAGCTTTAATTACAGGACACAGGACACTATATTTAGCTAGAGAGGCTGACCGAGTTTAGTAAAAATGAATATTTATTTTTTGCCAAATTACCCTTTGTATTTTTTCATTATGAAAGTTTGTTTTTGAATTGGATATTTTATACATACCATTTTATTTTTACTATGGAAAAGTGACCTATATTTTATTTTTTGTAACAATTAGTGTGTGAATCACCCAGAAAACATTGATTTTTTGTTTGTTTGAGTTAACATTTCATCAACATAATAGGCTCTCTGTATTACCCTGGTATATCTGAATAGATAATTGTCTCCTCTTTAAAACTGCAAACAATGTTAATGAGCAAGATATTTCACAAGTAGAATGGTCCCCCGAAATGTCCTTCTTTTTTTAGGAAAGCAGTAAAACTGGGGATGGGGAGTTTGTTGCCGGATAACCTCACCCTCTGTAAAAATATGCTAAGTGTTTTAATGAGCAAGTTTAATGAGCAAGTTCAGTGGCACCCCAACAGTAAAGGGTCTGAGTGAGGAAAAATGGACAATACAATCCCTGCCATCTGTGGTTTACAGTGATGGGGAATGTGGATTAGAGTCATCGGGGGGAGGGGGGGTCTGTGGATTAGAGTCATCGGTATGAGCACTGGTATGAGGTATGAGAACCATATGAGCACTGATGGGATGGCCTCATCTTGCATTCCCTTCCTCTCTTTCTGTCTCCCTCTCCATTTTCCATTCCCTCCTTCCTTACTTCTTTCGCATTGTACATGACACAATCCACACATTATTGAGTCATTTGTTCAAATGCAATGTTTGATACAATGAGCCAGACCCCTGAGGATGGTGAAAGTGAGGAATGAGAGGCTGCTTCCTAACTGCGTGACTGCTGCAGGTCCCAGTGCAGCTTGTGATGATGGACTTTGCTACAGTAAGCGCTACACAGAGCAGTACAGTGTCTATCCCATGCTGTCAGGCTGATCACTGCCAGTTCATTATGTGGGTTTGTTAGGGGAAGCCACGAGATTGCTATCAGACTGTGAAAGGGGAGGGCTCTGCCGTTTTAGACCACCCAAAAGGTGCTTAGAAGGGAGACTTGAGCAGCTGTCAATACTCTTTTAAGGAAACGGACTAGTAGACTGTACGGAATACAGAGATGTCATCACTGTTTGTACACGCAGACACACAAAGACACACACACACACACACACACACACTGAGACACACACACACACATACACTGACACACACACACACACACACACTGAGACACATACATCGAGACAAACACACACACTGACACACACACACACACACACACACACACACACTGAGACACACACATGTTGACACACACACTGAGACACACACGAGACACCCACATACATACACACAGAGACACACTGAGGCACTCACACAATGAGATACACACACTGCGACACACACACACACTGAGACACACGCACACTGAGACACACACACACGTTGACACACACACTGAGACCACACAGAGACACACTGAGACACTCACACAATGAGAGACACACACTGCGACACACACACACTGAGACACACGCACACATACATACACACAGAGATGCACTGAGATACACACTGAGACACACACATACATACACAGAGACACAATGAGACACTCACACACTGAGACACACACACACGTTGACACACACACACACACACACACACACTGAGACACACGCAATGAGACACACACATACATACACACAGAGACACACTGAGACACTCACACAATGAGACACATCCACTGAGACACACACACACACACACACACATTGAGACACACACATACATACACACAGGGACTCACTGAGACACACACTGACACACGCACGCACACAGGGTGTTCCACAGTATTGCTCACACCCCATTGTTTTCAGTGGATGTATAGTAATTGTTTGGAATTATTTTACTGTTGTATTATATTGTTATTTACTGAGTCTGGTCTACTCAGGGCTCTCTTTGTATTAGTGCTATACTATTGAGTTGTACCTCTGCTGGCCCTGCGGTCACAAAGTGAAGAAACTCAACTAAAACATAAGTCTTTAGTTTCACCACAATCGGACAAGCGGTTCTACAGTTATGTGTGAAACCAGATGGGCAGGAAAGAGTTAAAGGTGCACTTCGTCATTTAAAATAAACTTTAAACGAGTTGCTGGGTTGCGATTGTGTAGTTTGGCGTGAACAGAACTGCAATTCTCTCTCTTAAAAATAGCTCCTAAATTATACTGTGTGCACACACTTGCAGAGTCTGCAGAAGAAAAAGGACTGCCCGGCCAAAACAATGGAGGAAACAACTTCAGACAGAAACCAGCAATCAGTGGGAAGAAAAAGCCGTATATCAGGATGAACAGAAAAATATAGAATAGAAAATGGCAATGAATAGTTTAATGAAAATTGGATACATGGTATTAAAGACATGCTGCGTTACTATCATGGTAAAGTATATTTATTCATTTTTCTTTTTATTCATTTCAGTCATTATTCCAGTCTAGCCGTTTTTGGTTGCAGTCCAATCTATTAATGTGAAGTAGCTTTTCCTGTGCTTAGTCACAGTGTTGGTCCCATGAGCACGGCATCCTTCATGCACACACAAAGCTGGATTCTAGATTACCTTTCAGCCACCTGCCTCTGTCTGTCTGTCCGCCAAGCTGGACGGAGAGCAAACATGCTACAGGTGCACTGGTGAGCGCGTTAGTGGGAATACTTGGAGGAAATGGAGACAAGCTGGAAATGTTTCCACCATCAAAGACCGCTCTGTTCTCAGTGAGGTAATTTGAGTTTAAGGGAAATGTCCTCATCACTTACAACTATATAAATCTAAATATATTCAAATTTTATGCAGTGGCACCAGCAATGATTCAGACCGTGCCCTTGTAGAGCAGCACAGGGGTCTGCGATGGGTCTGTTACCTACAAGGGTACATTTGCAGGAACATGTCTATTGCCACATTATTTTTACCGTGTGTATCGAATCCTGTTTTTAAGGTTTTTCTTTAAATGTGAGCGCCATCTTCAGTGTTCAATATGCTGCTCAGCATTATGAGACAGACATTAAACATGGTGCTCACATGAAAACTAAATGGATGCACCTGAAAATGAAATTGCATGAGTGGGCCTGCAGGATTCAAGCCACCTGGGAACAGTAGAGAAGCTGGAAGCTTTAATCAGTTCATACGTCAGGATATGGTTGGGAGTTCCATGCTGCCTCAGCAGAGTGGGAATTTATGGTAAAGGAATACTGCAGCTACCAGTCTCCGCTCTAACCGAGGAGTTTAAGTGCGCCAAGGTCAGACTGGAAATGACATTAGTAGAGTCACACGACAAATGTGTAAGGGAGGCAGCACCTGTGTTGAAACTGGAAGAAAGTGGGTGGCAAAGAAAGCTGTGGAGGATGCAAAGGCTGCCCTTCGATATCATGGGGAAAGTTCAGCATGGAAGAGGTGGTCTTGGTCTCAGATCATCTCCTCCTACATGGCACAAGGCAGCCCCAGCTCAACGGAGGAAGCTGGTAGTCAACGAGGTGCAAAAGCAGGATGAGAGGATGAGGTGCATAAAGGCCATTTCCCAGGCCAAGCAGGGAGAATGGATGAGATGGGAGAGTGTGGAACAACGCAAGATCGGCTGGCAAGACCTATGGGCAATGGAACAGAGCAGGATCAGTTTCCTCATCAGGTCAATATGTGATGTTCTCCCATCACCACAGAACCTAAACCTCTGGGTAGGAGAGGACCCCTCATATCCTTTGTGTTCATCACCTGCAACATTAAGGCACAATTTGACAGAATGTAAGGTGGGTCTTAGCCAAGGACGGTTTACTGGATGTTTGGCATTGGAAGACAAGCGTAACATGACCAATAAGTTGCCAGTTCCATCAAAACATTACCCACATAAGACAAGAGAGCAACTGCCAAGAAAAGGTGTTAAAACCAATCCTCGCCCAGGACAACTGGAAGCTGCTAGAGACTGGAAAATGCTGGCGGATGTTGGTCAACGGCTTATTTTTCCACCTGAGATTGCCACCACTAACCTTCGACCTGATATTGTCTTGTGGTCTGGATCAGCATGCCTTGTTCACCTGATAGAGTTGACAGTGCCATAGGAAGATGCTGTAGATGAGGCGTATGAGAGGAAGAAACTGCAGTATGCTCAACTAGCCGCTGAAGCGGAACTGCGAGGATGGAGAGTTTATTCAGTGGAGGATTTGTGGCACACTCTACAACCCGGTTTCTCAGAGACATTGGATTCAGTGGCCAAGAGTTGCGCCGCACAGTGAAGAACTTATCTGAAGCAGCAGAGAGGAGCAGCAGCTGGCTGTGGTTGAGACGGAAAGATTCTGGTTGGGGATCTCAAGCACAATAGAAAGAAAGAAACGCTGATGTACAGGTAAGTAAGCTGGGTTGAGTTGAGTGGCGGATGGAGGGTGGTGATGCTGGGATGCCAAAATCACTGTTGAGCCCTCCTGAGGTGTCGTGGGCTAGTTGACGAAACACCGATGTACCCTACTTAGCTCAATCCAAACAGCTGTCATGCTGATGCGCGGGGGAGAATGCACTGTGGTTGATTCCTGGAGCCAGCATCGCAGCCGTTGTGTGTGTTGATGCGCTGGGGAGGCAAAATAAGCTGATCCCTGGAGCCAGCATTACACTTCAGCCATCAACACCAGGCAGAAGGATATCTACATTATCAGATCGAAGGAAAAGCAAAAGGATGGAGACGCAGATGGATCACATTAGTTTACTGTAAAGCTACTGTCTTAGTTGGTGCTTATCTTGGCGAGAGCCGAGTTCAAATCAGCATGAAGCTTAAACATCTACTCTCATGTAATGGAAATCAAAATATGACTTCTCAGCAACGGCGACAATCTTGAAATGCATATCGTATGGTCAAGTAATTCAAGGAGGTTCTTTTGATACCACATTGTGGCAAAGTGGCTGCTGAGTAGAACAGGTGTAGAGGTGATACAGTGCTACCTCGTTTCCCTTCCGGGTCAATACTTTAATGCAACGGAATCTCGCCTTCTTCCAGACTGACCCACTTCCCGTACCAGGGAAAGAACAGTCCGTCCAAAGCATTTCCCTTTCGCTGCTTAGCGCCCTCACAGGTCGGGAGGGAGATTTACAACCAAAACTCATTATATTTCTGTCACACACATATATAAATATATTCAGTATGTAGACCACACACGTCTCCCATAACTGTGACAAATAAATCAGCACAAACACTGGAATTTATCCATTGACCTCTGACCCTGGGGTGCCGGAGAGTAAACAGAATGTGAGGTCACCAGGTCACAGCTTCTGAAAAAAGCACCATGTGACTCAAAACTTGATGGAGACACAACTGAGATGAACAATCCAAGGAATGAATGAATTACTAATCCCTTTGATGTGTCTTATTTAATCTTCCGGAACCCTAACTGGAGCCTTCCAATTCAAAACTAGAGCAATTCAAAACCAGAGCTCTCAGTGTGATGAAAGGGCTGATGACCAAGACGAATAGCAACAGTATATACAGAACTGGATAGTGTAAGAAATGCCAATGACATGTTTAATCACAATTTGACAATCTGCTCCTCAGATACATGCAGAAATGTAAGTGTGACATACAGACGGACGGATGTACGGACAGACAGACACCGCCTATATCCCCTCAATGTAATATTCTCTATATCTGATGCTGAATAATGTCAATACTAAGTTTCATGACAATTGGATAAGTGGTTCTCCAAACATATGGGAAAATGAAACACTATTTAGCTTATTAAGAAGATCAGATTCTGGGGATACAGTGGTTGTCTGTCTGACCGTTCATCCGGCCATCCGTAAGTCACTTTATAGTTTTGCATGTACCCGAAAAACCGCTTATCCAATTGTCACTTGGGACTTGGTGTTCACATTATTTAGCAGATTGTACTGACAATATCCGATACTGTGATACTTGAAATGTATTTGCTTACGATTGTAAGTCGCCCTGGATAAAGGCGTCTGCTAAGAAATAAATAATAATAATAATAATAATAATAATAATAATAATAATAATAATAATAATAATAATAATAATAATAATAGAGGGGGTCTATCTGTTACTCATAATGATGGGTCCATTAGAACTGCAGTAATAGTGGACTGGTCTGTCGTCTCTTTCCATTGTCTCACTGGTCTCCGTTTCTCCTTCCCTCCCAGTTAGGGTGTGTCTGGTCCTGAGGCAAATTACCAGTCTCCCTAACACACGGCTGTAATTTAGAGCGAGCAATCAGGCCATTCCCTCCCCACCACTTCAGTGCCCTGTGGCATTGACATAAAGAGCGCCAGATCATTTATAGCAGCATTCGCTTATTTAAAGTTTCCGGGAAATGACAGCACAGCAAAACATTGAAGTTAACTGCTTCAAGGAATAAAGGACAGATCTGGGGGGCACAGGCAGACATACAGACAAGCAGACAGACAGACAGACAGACAGAGAGAGACAGACAAACAGGAGAGCTATGTTTGGATCCAAATTTTTTTTTTTAATTATTTAGTCGTTGCCAATTATTTTTTATTCTTTTCTCCCCAATTTGAAATGGCCACTTATTTTTAGGCTCAGCTCACGCTACCACCCCTGCGCTGACTCAGGAGGACGAAACGAACACACGCTGTCCTCCGGCGTGTCATCAGCCGACCGCTTTTTTCCACACTCTTGGACTCACCATGCAGCCACCCAAGAGCTACAGCGTCGGAGGACAAAAAAAATAAAAAGAACAAAAATTTAAAAAAAAATTAAAAATGGCATGCGACAGGATAGCCACAGAGGGAAGACTCAGAGTCAGGGAAATGCAGGGAAACAAATACTTTTATTTACCAAAACACAAAATAAACAGGCACGAGGGCCAAGCAAAAGGTACAAACACAAAACAAAGGTTTCCAAACAAAACACCGGAACAAATAAATCAAATTAAACAAGTATCTATATATACACTTTTACAGGTAACACTTACTCTCTGTGTCTCGTCTCGTCTCACCTCGTCTCACCTCACCTCACCTGTTGTTATAGTTGACAAAGCAGAGTGTCCTTTTTCTGCTTGTTTGAACTCACTTACACATCTTGCTCAATTAATACATTGATACCATTTAAAAGATGATAATCGCTCCCTCTTTCAAGAAATTATAACCAATACAGAACTCAATATTTTGTAATCTAATAAAATATTTAAACAAACACAAAACAAAAGGGGCACGTTGGCCAACCAAACAGAAACAAACAAGTATTGTGATGGTTTTACAATAATAATACAAATAATAGTAATACAAATAATAAGAAACAGCACACACACACACACACACACACACATATATATATATATATATATATATATATATATATATATATATATACAGTACTGTGCAAAAGTTTTAGGCAGGTGTGAAAAAATGCTGTAAAGTAAGAATGCTTTCAAAAATAGACATGTTAATAGATTATATTTATCAATTAACTAAATGCAAAGTGAGTGAACAGAAGAAAAATCTAAATCAAATCCATATTTGGTGTGACCACCCTTTGCCTTCAAAACAGCATCAAGCATCAATTCTTCTAGGTACACTTGCACACAGTTTTTGAAGGAACTCGGCAGGTAGGTTGACCCAAACATCTTGGAGAACTAACCACAGTTCTTCTGTGGATTTAGGCAGCCTCAGTTGCTTCTTTCTCTTCATGTAATCCCAGACAGACTCAATGATGTTGAGATCAGGGCTCTGTGGGGGCCATACCATCACTTCCAGGACTCCTTGTTCTTCTTTACGCTGAAGATAGTTTTTAATGACTTTTGCTGTATGTTTGGGGTCGTTGTCATGCTGCAGAATAAATTTAGGGCCAATCAGATGCCTCCCTGATGGTATTGCATGATGGATAAGTATCTGCCTGTACTTCTCTGCATTGAGGAGACCATTAATTCTGACCAAATCCCCAACTCCATTTGCAGAAATGCAGCCCCAAACTTGCAAGGAACCTCCACCATGCTTCACTGTTGCCTGCAGACACTCATTCGTGTACCGCTCTCAGCCCTTCGGCGAACAAACTGCCTTCTGCTACAGCCAAATATTTCAAATTTTGACTCATCAGTCCAGAGCACCTGCTGCCATTTTCTGCACCCCAGTTCCCGAGTTTTCGTGCATAGTTGAGTCGCTTGGCCTTGTTTCCACGTCGGAGGTATGGCTTTTTGGCCGCAAGTCTTCCATGAAGGCCACTTCTGACCAGACTTCTCCGGACAGTAGATGGGTGTACCAGGGTCCCACTGTTTTCTGCCAGTTCTGAGCTGATGGCACTGCTGGACATCTTCCGATTGCGAAGGGAAGTAAGCATGATGTGTCTTTCATCTGCTGCAGTAAGTTTCCTTGGCCAACCACTGCGTATACGGTCCTCAACGTTGCCCGTTTCTTTGTGCTTCTTCAAAAGAGCTTGGACAGCACATCTGGAAACCCCTGTCTGCCTTGAAATTTCTGCCTGGGAGACACCTTGCTGATGCAGTATAACTACCTTGTGTCTTGTTGCTGTGCTCAGTCTTGCCATGGTGTATGACTTTTGACAGTTAACTGCCTTCAGCAACCTCACCTTGTTAGCTGAGTTTGGCTGTTCCTCACCCAGTTTTATTCCTCCTACACAGCTGTTTCTGTTTCAGTTAATGATTGTGTTTCAACCTACATATTGAATTGATGATCATTAGCACCTGTTTGGTATAATTGTTTAATCATACACCTGACTATATGCCTACAAAATCCCTGACTTTGTGCAAGTGTACCTAGAAGAATTGATGCTGTTTTGAAGGCAAGGGTTGTCACACCAAATATGGATTTGATTTAGATTTTTCTTCTGTTCAATCACTTTGCATTTAGTTAATTGATAAATATAATCTATTAACATGTCTATTTTTGAAAGCATTCTTACTTTACAGCATTTTTTCACACCTGCCTAAAACTTTTGCACAGTACTGTATATATATATATATATATATATATATATATATATATATATATATATATATATATATATATATATATATATATATATATATGGGCGGACACTCCACACACCAATCAACTTCATTCTTTCGTTGACATTAATTTCCCATAATCCTCTACTATTGTATGAAGTTTCATCACTCTGCCACATTGTACCACAGAGAAACACTGCAATATATGCAAATTGACCATAGTTGGAGAGTACGTGCACCAAGTTTCAGATCTTTGCTGTAAACCTGTTCGGAGAAGAAGATTTTTTTAAATTGTCCAAAATTCTTGAAAAATCCAATATGGCCACCTCACCATGTGACCTATGACCTTCATTTTCGCTCTGACAAAACTTCCCTTAGATGCCTACCACCCTACCAAGTTTTGTGAGTTTCCGTGCAATGGTGTTGATTTTAGAGATTTTTTTTTTTAAAAAGAGCAGAAGAAAAAAAAATCCTAACAGAAACAATAGGCTTCCCAGCCATTGTGCCTTGGAAGCCTAATAATCCCAGCAATACCAATAGACTTCCAAGCCCCATGGGCCTGGAAGCCTAATAAATGCATCGTGAAATAAGACTCGAAGTAGCTCGGGTAGTTGAGCAACATTACTACCGTTGACGGTCACACACACACAAGCAGACTTCTATTAAAGAAATATGCGCATGCTCCAAATCAATCTACAGAGATCTTCGCATGCGCGAAATCTAGGTGTGCCAGGGGATACATGATATTATAGCGATCTTGGTTCCCGCAGGCAGGCGCATCATACAGGGCGAGGCAATCCACACCTGGGGCGGGCGCGAACCCGGGACCTCTCGCACTAAAGATTAGCGCCGATACCGCTGTACAAAAAAGCCGGCTCTCTTGCAAGGAGCGTATATCAGGCTTATGTCTTTGTGTGCCCTACTGCTGCCTTCCCCCGTGCACGCAACAATATCAAGGGTGTTATGCAGATTTCTGTACACCCAAGATTTGACGCCTGCGTGCTCAAGATCGCTATACATGAACGCTTGGTGTTTCTGTATAAAATTAAAATGTGTTTTAAAAGAAATACCCTTCAGTTTTATAAGGTTACTTTTAATCAAGGGTTTCGTGTATTCAGCAACGCAGGAGGCTGAGCGTGCTGTAGAAAATCAGTGGTGTTAAACGTGCTGTTTTATTTTGCTACACAATTAGTTTGGTCTTGTTTTGAATATTTGTTGCAAGCTGCAGCAGAACTCAGTGGCAGTGCTTGAGAGCACAGCGGGACTCGTCCAGCTTTGAAAAACTGCATCTGCACAGGCATGGAATCATGCGGGGATACAAAATTCTATGGGGTACAGAAATCTGCGTAACACCGGCGAAATTGAGCAGTCGCTTATTGTAAATTACTTCTTATAATACAAATTCACTGAACACGAAAAGTCTGTGTCCACAGTACTTTTGAACGTTTCATTGTACTGTATTTTAAATTTGTATTTCAATAAAAACGGACTATAAGAATTACTGGTAATATGATTTTATTTGCTGATCCCTTGAAATTATATATATATATATATATATATATATATATATATATATATATATATATATATATATATATATATATATATATATATATATATATATATATATATATATATATATATATAAGTTCAAATGTCTATATTCAACGACCACAATTTTTTTTTTAAACAATTTCTGATAAATGTCTTCACACTAATGTGATAAAACTATATTTACTTACACGGCAATAACCAACATAAGCATCAAAATCAATTTCTTGTGCTCAAATTTCTTTACTCCCTTTTCTACAGCATATTTCTTCTGTAAAATAATCCCTCAAAGACGGTCAAACCACAATAAACAAAAACACGTACCAAGTAACTCTACCTTTGTCTCGTGTGCTGTGTAGAAGGTGCGTGTTCCTGCCCTGTCACTGAGTTAGCGGAGCTCTGTTCTTCAGTTTCTTCGCTCCCTGTCGGTTTTCAACTCTCCTCGGCTCTGCCCGCAGAATAGGAGATGTGAGCTTATACTGCAGTCGCTGAAAGAAAAGTAAAGAAAATTAAACCAGCCCCTTTTCAAAAACGGGTCCTCCTGCGCCTTTGTGAAGTGAAGTGAGAGAGAGAGAGAGAGAGAGAGAGAGAGAGAGAGAGAGAGAGAGAGAGAGAGAGAGAGAGAGTGTTACGGTTAAATATTGAAAAAAGTGTATGAAAGTGTTGGCTACATTTTTTTTCCTTCAGTTTTCCATGTTTAATGGAACTAGCAGAGTGTGTGTGTGTGTGTGTGTGTGTGTGTGTGTGTGTGTGTGTGTGTGTGTGTGTGTGTGTGTGTGTGTGTGTGTGTGTGTGTGTGTGTGTGTGTGTGTGTGTGTGTGTGTGTGTGTGTGTATAATTTGTCTATTGTCTATATCCGTGAATATCAAAGCTTTTCCGACCGTCTATGAGGGCTTCTGTGGCGCTGATTTAACTTTCTGACTGTTTTTCGTGCCGAGCAAAACGCAAATATGTCCCAGAACGAGAACAGTTGCGAATAATGACGTGGGTACCTAATTAACTTACCTTGATGCAAAAATCAAATGGGTTGATGAGGTCTGAGTGAGTATTCATAGTCAGAATCAGAACACAGGTAGCTTACATGATGTACAATTCAATCTGTTCTTGTCTTTTGGTATCTTTACTGTTCACACTGTAAAATAAATACATTATATATAAATGTTCTGTAGTTTGCACACTGTAGTCCATACTGAATGTTAGGGTCCCCAGCCCATAATATGATATCTGTAAAACACAGTTATGAATGTATACAATAATACAGTACATGACACGTACAAACCTATGTTGTAAACATGCATTCAGGACACTCAAGAGACATTAGCATCCTTTGCATGGTCATGATAAGCTTAATGAAATGGTTATGCAAATGAATGACACTGTGGGCTTGATGTATGTATTTAAAATTGTATTATATGTATTATACAAAGGGTCAGAGACCACAGCCATTCCATCCATTGTTTGGTTTCTGTTTACTTCCTGGTCTGTGACATCATTACCCACACGTCACTGCAACAACAGCACTGGGTCACATGTCCATATTAGGACATCTTCGTACATCAGGCAAAACGAAGTCATTATGTGCTCCGTCCTCTCTAACTCCCTCCTCCCTCCTCCCTCCCCTGAAACTCCCTCCTCCCTCCCATGAAACTCTCTCCTCCTACCTGTGAAACTCCCTCCTCCCTCCTCCCTCCTCTGAAACTCTCTCCTCCCTCCTGTGAAACTCCCTCCTCCCTCATCCCTCCCCTGAAACTCCCTCCTGTGAAACTCCCTCCTCCCTCCTGTGAAACTCCCTCCTCCCTCATCCCTCCCCTGAAACTCCCTCCTCCCTGCTGTGAAACTCCCTCCTCCCTCCTCCCTCCTCTGAAACTCCCTCCTCCCTCCTCCCTCCTCTGAAACTCCCTCCTCCCTCCTGTGAAACTCCCTCCTCCCTCCTGTGAAACTCCCTCCTCCCTCATCCCTCCCCTGAAACTCCCTCCTCCCTGCTGTGAAACTCCCTCCTCCCTCCTCCCTCCTCTGAAACTCCCTCCTCCCTCATCCCTCCTGTGAAACTCCCTCCTCCCTCCTGTGAAACTCCCTCCTCCCTCCTCCCTCCTCTGAAACTCCCTCCTCCCTCCTGTGAAACTCCCTCCTCCCTCCTGTGAAACTCCCTCCTCCCTCTGTCATGCTCCATGCTCCCTCCTCCCTTGAAGTAATTTTTGCTGGTCTGAAGAGATCAGCCAATAAAGAACCATTTCCAACTTTGACGCATTTTCATTGGTTAGATTAAATGCCAGTCATATTACCCGGGAGACCAGCTATGTAACTGAATGGGGCATAGCTAACTAAACACATTCAACGCTTGAGAGCTGGAAAAAGTAATAATAATAATTAGAATTGCCAGGCAGTTTTACAGCTTCCAAGATTTTAACTTAAGGAGAGGTCAAAGGTTGCAGGCAAGGTCATTTTTGGATAGAGCACATATGGTTTCCTATATTATTATTTATTTCTTAGCAGACGCCCTTATCCAGGGCGACTTACAATTGTTACAAGATATGACATTATTTTTACATACAATTACATTATTTTATACATACAATTACCCATTTATACAGTTGGGTTTTTACTGGAGCAATCTAGGTAAAGTACCTTGCTCAAGGGTACAGCAGCAGTGTCCCCCACCTGGGATTGAACCCACGACCCTCCGGTCAAGAATCCAGAGCCCTGACCACTGCTCCACTCTGCTGCCCCTATATGTGTTCTAAAGTAGCCATTAACCTATCTACTAGTTTTACATTTGACCGAAGATTTTGAAAGGTTTTTAAAGAAATACATCATGTGGCCATATTGGTTTACGCACAAACACCATTTTTGAAAAAGCTGATTGTATTGACACAGGAATGATGCTTGTCAACTTTGGAGTTAATCAACTAAACCGTGTTCACGTGAAGCGGTTTTAAATTTAAGAACAAAACGTAGGTCTGGCTGCCATCTTGTTTTACGAAAGAACACCATTTTGCCATATTTGAATTCCATTGTCCCCAGGATGAGGCCTACCAAGTTGGGTGTAAGTTGGTTAAATGGTTTTTCGAGCAGAAGCAGTGTGTTGCGCGTTTCGTCAAATTTGGTGGCAGTATTTTGATATTAAATTTTATCACAGCAACTTCTGCTTTCCAAAATTTGAAGAGTCAGATCAATCACTTCACCGGTTCCCAAGAAGAAGATTTCGAAAATGTGACAGACGGCCATATTGGTTCAGGTCAACACCATTTTTTTTAAGAGTCAGTTGTATTGATATACACTGACAGGGATGATGCTTGTGTGGCAAATAGTGTGTTTGTTAGAATACAGTTGTAAAATATGAATACTGCATTAGTAAGTAGCAAACTAACTGAATTGCCACAGACATAATATTAATCGGTTTTGACGTATTTTTTTTTTTAAATGGCTGCCAAAGCCGTAGGAAAAGGGGACTGCATTGCCCAAAAGAACTTGCGACGTGAGCCAAGTGAACGCTGGGAACAAAAAGCGAATATAGGCTGACATCGTGCATATGATGGAGGCGTGAAAGAGAAGTATCGTTAGCGGGAAGGCTACTGCGCGGGCTTTCTGTAATCAGGCGAGTAGTGCCGTTTGGTCAAAAGAGTTAGAGTGGAAAAGAAACGTGTATAACGTGAAGAGGATTGCAAGCAGCAATCAAAAACAGCGTCAAATATAAAATTGCGTGAAGTGAAGAATTGCAAGGAGCAATAGAAAAACGCAGTGAATCAAGGGATTACTAGGAGCAAACGCAGTGAGTACTGAACTGTGGATAGCAGCATTCAAGAGCTAAACGGAATTTAATCTACTTTCTGTTTCTGTGAAGTGAAAGTTTTCACCGCTGAGTGACTGACACCTACTTGCTGTAGTGAACTGGATCGGGGCTAACCCAATAGTGACGGTTGTGAGTGTGTCGGTACAGCCTGCACTGTCCGCCGCGACTACGGATTTGAGGGGCTGCTGAGTGAAGTATTGAATGAAACGTTCAGCCTGTGAAAAGCGTGACTTAAAATATCCTGTGGTAGTCAAAAATAAAATACGGGACAGTGTTTTAAATTACTGATAACATTGAACAGGTGAAGAAACGCTGTGTTTAAGGTAGTACCCGGGACTCTGAATACTTGTATGACCCTCGTGTGTGCAGCCAGGGCTTTACATGCAGGGAGCGAGTTGGAAGTGAACTCCAACAAATGCCTGAAAGACACCGTGTTTAAGGGCTGTTTTATTATTTGGTTTTGAACAAACACACAGAAGCAAAAGTGTTTAAGGACTGTTATTATTTGGCTTTGAAGAAACCCACGGAAGCAAACGTGTTGCAAACTGTTTTTATTAATTAGTGAGCACACCAGGCTCGCTGTTAAAAAAGCACCGCTCCAGGGATAGAGTGGTCAACAGTCAGTCACTCCTCCAGCAGGCAAACTTAAGGAACCTGTAAAAACAGACAAAGGATTACAAATGGCTAATGCATTGAGGGTTGCCAAAACGAGGACACTGTCTATACTTACCTGTGGAGCTGCAACTGCGACCAGTGTCCACCAGAGGGCAACTGTGTATACCTACCTGTGTTCCTGCACTGTTCTGGGGAACAGTGCCACCTGCTGGGCTTATTGGAGATCACCCTGTAAAAAAATAGAGAAATTACCAATTGTTTGATTATTTACCTTATGGATTAAAAATAAGGATTTTAACTATTTGTAGATACCGGAGGAGGTTAGTTTAACGAGGGACTGGTTAGAACCTGACCTCTGGTCCAAAAAGGACTCAAAAGGAAATAATTAGTTGTGTTTTATGTTCTTTGAAAGTACTTTTGTTGTTCTACAAATAAACTACTTGCATTCGACTTCCGGTGTCTTGCCCAATCATTCACCTCAGACACCTACAACCTGCAAACTAGTCATTCACTGTATATATAGGGGCAGCAGTGTGGAGTAGTGGTTAGGGCTCTGGACTCTTGACCGGAGGGTCGTGGGTTCAATCCCAGGTAGGGGACACTGTTGCTGTACCCTTGAGCAAGGTACTTTACCCAGATTGCTCCAGTAAAAACCCAACTGTATAAATGGGGAATTCTATGTAAAAATAATGTGATGTCTTGTAACAATTGTAAGTCACCCTGGATAAGGGCGTCTGCTAAGAAATAAATAATAATAATATGCTTTTGTGCTGAATAGCATTAGGAATGTGTACTTTTAAGGAGCATTATGTTTTTTTAAACGAGTGTGTATTTAACATGCTTTTTTGGGCTTGCATTGAAATGTACAATTGCAATCATTACCTCATGGAAATGATAATTATTCAGCTTTAGTTATTATTATTATTATTATTATTATTATTATTATTATTATTATTATTATTATTATTATTATTATTATTATAACTTTTTCAGCTCTGAAACGTTGAACGTGTTTAGTTAGCTACGCCCCATTCAATTATGTAGCTGGTCTCCCGGGTAATATGATTGGCATTTAATCTAACCAATGAAAATGCGTCAAAGTTGGAAATGGTTCTTTATTGGCTGATCTCTTCAGACCAGCAAAAATTACTTCAAGGGAGGAGGGAGCATGGAGCATGACAGAGGGAGGAGGGAGTTTCACAGGAGGGAGGAGGGAGTTTCACAGGAGGGAGGAGGGAGTTTCAGAGGAGGGAGGAGGGAGGAGGGAGTTTCACAGGAGGGAGGAGGGAGTTTCAGGGGAGGGAGGAGGGAGGAGGGAGTTTCACAGGAGGGAGGAGAGAGTTTCACAGGAGGGAGGAGGGAGGAGGGAGTTTCGCAGGAGGGAGGAGGAGGGAGTTACAGAGGAGAGCACATGACGACTCCTTTTTGCCTGATGTACAAAGATGTCCTAATATGGACACTATACATTTGCATCATTATCCTATGTGTTTTCAATTTACATACAAGTTTGTTTTTCCAGCACTTTTATGTTAATTTCACCCTTTCCACCAGTGAGGAAAACAGCAGAATACTCTTTGATTCTCTGATGGAAAACACGGTCGGGGAAGAGTCTGGATAAAACAGTCAGAGATGACGAGTACACGACTGTCGGAAGACACTCTTGATTCTCAGGGCCTGTGTAACAGGTTAGGATTACGTCTCCACAATTGCGATGTGCGTCTTTTTAGAGCATTTCTCACGCGTCTGCGACCTGAATTCGCACAGGGTTGGATCATTTTGAAAAATGTCAATGTTTGCTGCATGGTCGCAGTGAAGCTGCACAGCTTTTATAGAAGTATGAACCAGCCCTTAAATCAGACAGCCTGACGGCTCATTCACTGCCAGTGTCACTCACCTTGTCATTTTTTGCCACCGATTGTTTATATTATTATTGTTAGGCTTCCAAGCCAGAATGGCTGGTAAGCCTATTATTATTGCTGGGATTATTAGGGGGTCCAAGCAATGAAGTTGCTGGAAACCTATTGTAATTGTTAGGATGATTATTATTCGGGGTTTTGCATACATAGCCTTGGCAAAGTTGTCTGTCAAGTTTGTTCAAAGCAAGTCGTTCGGATATATAATGAAAAGTGTTGAATTTAAATCAAGGGAAGTAATGTTAAAACTTTACAATGCATTAGTAAGACCTCATCTAGAATATTGTGTTCAGTTCTGGTCACCTCGTTACAAAAAGGATATTGCTGCTCTAGAAAGAGTGCAAAGAAGAGCAACCAGAATTATCAGGTTTAAAAAGCATGTCCTATGCAGACAGGCTAAAAGAATTGAATCTATTCAGTCTTGAACAAAGAAGACTACGCGGTGATCTGATTCAAACATTCAAAATCCTAAAAGGTATTGACAATGTTGACCCAGGGGACTTTTTCGACCTGAAAAAAGAAACAAGGACCAGGGGTCACAAATGGAGATTGGATAAAGGGGCATTCAGAACAGAAAATAGGAGGCACTTTTTTACACAGAGAATTGTGAGGGTCTGGAACCAACTCCCCAGTAATGTTGTTGAAGCTGACACCCTGGGATCCTTCAAGAAGCTGCTTGATGAGATTCTGGGATCAATAAGCTACTAACAACCAAACGAGCAAGATGGGCCAAATGGCCTCCTCTCGTTTGTAAACTTTTGTTATGTTCTTAATCTGATTCGGTTTTTTTTAATAGTAATAATAAGACCGTCTACGATGGGCTTGAATCCGTACGGCACTGGAAAGCTGGTTAGCTGTTCAAATTCTGACACCGAATTATCATTTTCGTTGCGCTCTCTAAAATTCGCCATCTCTGTTATTAGATACTGTAGCCGGTCGAGTCTTTCCAACCAGTGATGTCACTGTCAACATGGCGGAACACACTATCGGGAAGTGCCGGTTTCCGTATTTTTTAAAGTCGATTTTTGTATTATATGATAAATATTACTGTGGTTTTTCATGACTAATTTTTTTTTTTTTTTTACTTATTAAACAGCTTCCCTTCCCTTTTAACCTCAGGGAGGTTGTCTGTGAAGTTTGTTAAAAGTAAAAGTTGCTGCATCAAAAAACATGGAGGCCACGAGCAAATCAAATTTCAGCATATATTGTACTATTCATCTGTGGTACAATATAGTACAAAGATTAGTAGAGGTCAATGGGGTACAATGCCACATGTGAAATATGGTCATGGGTCACATGGTCATTGCTGCTTGCAGCTATATTTATTATTATTATTATTATTATTATTATTATTATTATTATTATTATTATTATTATTATTATTAAATTTAGCTGTCACCTTTATCCATGGCGACTTACAAGTATTACAATAAAAAATGCAATATTCAAAAGTTGTTTTTATATGATTTATATTATTAGTAGTAGCAGTACTGGTAGTAGTAATGCTACCAACCCTCTGATTTACCCAGGACAGCCCTTTTTTTAGGTAGCATGTTCTGGTGTCCTGTGGCAAAGTGGTTTGCAGTGTGCAGGTGTAGAGGTGATGCAGTGCTCAAGACAAGGACAAACAACAAAGTACTGGTGAAGTGATGGTTTATTTATAATCCAAAGTCTGATGACAACACTAAAGAATAAAGAGAACAGGCAATACAGAGTGATGTGTATTGCTCTGTTAATCCCATGGTTTCAGTCTCGAAATATATACGCGGTATTTTAAAACACACATTTATACACAAAACACGGTCACAAGTCCAAAGTGAGTCCTGTAGTGCTCGTGGTGTAAATACAATTTATTGTGATCAAGGTGTAGTGTTGTCCGGGTTTGTGCTGGCCTGTAGCAACAGCTCCGGATCGTGTTAGCCGTCTAATAATAACAAACAAGTAGATTTTAGACAAACAAAACACTTACGATATATTTTGCTTTCTCCTTCCGGTTCAGCATTTAACCATAAAAAGGAACAGATCACCTCACTACATCCCCTTATATACCGTCAATCACACCCCTTGGTTAATGATTGCAACCGCTCCTCCAATCCGCGGCTGCCAAATCGTTTCCCTGCCGGGTCGATGATTTAGTGTACCAAAGCTCCACCCCCTTTCTAGATGGCTGACTTCCGCCTCACCCTGAGAATGAATTGTCTGGCCATCCAGTCCAGGGCACTCTGTTCCCTTTACACAGCGCCCTCACAGGTCGGGAGGGAGATTTATCACCAAGATTCATTCTGTCTCTGTCACGTGTCTCCACAAATTTAGTCAAATCTTATTTTTGTCCTGCTTTTGGCTTTTATGAACGTCTCTGTTTGGCCATAGGCTTATCTGTAATTAAGCAGTACACTGATGGACAGAGGTAAATCTGAAACAAATGAATCTGTAAATGAAGTGTTAAACCTTTGCTACATTGATAGTGTTGCTTAATTTACACCAGCAATAACCCAGTTACTAATTAAATTTACATTAATTGGATAACATGCCAGCTTGCTATCTGTGCCGTGTTTGCCTGCTGTCTTCATATAGGTTTCTCATTAAAATACTGAATAGTTTTCCTGCCACCTTTTTGTAAATTGCACCTATTCCACCTGTCGGAAAACAGCAAGTGTGTTTCATTTTATGATGGAAATAGCGTTCGGGATAAGAGTCGGGTTGAAACAGACGGAGAGAGCGAGTTTCGGACTGTCGGAAGACGCTTTTGATATTCAGGGCTAAGACTTAAAAAAACACGTGTTTAAAATCTGAAACAAAAATACATTGAAATGTGAAAAAGTTATCAAATGTGCCCAGCCAATGGAGATATAAAAAACACAAGCCAATTTTCAAGAAACCATTGGGGCAACCTTGCCCAGCACAAAGCAAATAGTCACAACTTAAAACCGATGGGGGCCAAGGTTGCCCCAATTGTTTCTTCTAACTTGTACCAAGAACACAACGTATATTGAGGCAATATATTGCCGTTTGGATAGGGTAAATGTAAATAGTAGGCTAGTCTGTTGAAAAGATTAAATTGTGAATCTGTGTAACATAGCGGTTATGTAGTTGGAGTGAAAGTATGACTAGTTAGGATTTAAATTCTGCCTTGTAATGAAGTTGTCTTAACTGTGGTGGGCTTTGTTGAATTGTGAGGTTGTTTAGAATATTGTGTTAAGTATACAGCTCTAGGCCTACAGCATAGTATAACTTGGTAAACAGTGTCTTAGAACGCTAGCCGTTCTAAGTGCCAGCCGTCTAAGGGCCACTTGTCCAAGGGCAGTCTGAGCTGTGGCAGTCAGAGCGAGGACAGGTGGAGCGACTTTTTCCAAACCTTTACCAATGGCTACTAGAGGCCGCATTCCAACTCTGACACCAAACATCTAGATCCCCTGGACAAAGCGTGCTCACTCTTTCTCCTGTCCTAGAATGAGCACTGGTAAGTACCTGCTTCAGATATGTCCATCTCCCCCTGTACTGCTTGCTACCTCAACTCTCTCTATGCCAGTCTTCTCTTCCTTTGAGCATCTCGCTATCAAGCTCCCCACTCCCATGTCCCTCACCCTTGCTGTTATCTATCATCCACCAAGGAATAACTGCTTTTATTGCAGAGTTCTCACAATTCCTCTCCCTAATCTACACTTTAACTGACAAAATTCTACTCCTAGGTGATTTCAACATCCATGTCGATTTGCCTTCTTCCCCTCTTGTGACTGACTTTGTCACACTCCTGGACTGTCTTGGGCTCTCTCACTCTGTCAACGTCCCCACTCACACCCGAGGACACTCCCTGGATCTGCTCATCACCAGGGGTCTTGATATCTCCAATCTCTCTGTCTTAATCACTGCCAATATTAATCTTCCTGCACCTTCAGCTACTACTGATACTGTGATTTCCTTCCATCCCAAAAATCTGTTAAATCCTGCAATACTCTCGGAATGAAAAGGGCTAATCAAATAAAGAGGCAGTGGTGAAACTGAATGTTTTACAGGGCAAAGTCTCTTTTTAGGGCCTAATAGCATTCCAGTTGGTTTTGTGTTTTAGTTTCTTTGTCCCAATGAGTGAGGTTTGAGTTTTTGAGGTGAGATATAATTTGGTACACTCTGATTGGCATTGTTTTAGCAGTGCTGTCCAGAAGCTAACTGATGTCAGTGCCACTCAGTGCAGTGAGCTTCATGGCCAGCTGGCTGAGGAGAATCTTCTCTGGACTGAGCTCTTGGCTTGTCAGGGCTTTGTGGTGGTAGGATTAACACTAACTTGCTCTCACTCTCTCTCTCTCTCTCTCCTCTCCCCCACCCCCCTCTCTCTCTGATAATGCTGACACTTCAATTTCTGTTTATTATTGTTCCCTCACAGAGTATTTGGCTGCCGTTCACACAAAACTTGTATTTTTTCATCCTTGGAATATGGCTTTAAATGAAAACCATCTTTCTGTGCCCCGTGACACGACACCCAGCACAGTCCCGAATCACACGCACACCAACTAGGGAGTTTATTAATAGTGACTAAAACCCTGGATCACAAAACAGTTTTACATCCACTGGCCGTTCTCAGATACATTCTTCCAGACGTTTCATTAAAGCTATAGACAGGTCCCTCAATCCTTTTCAGTTTGACACTACAATATGATTCCTTCGTGGTATCTGTTAATTGACTACATTCTTTCAGAGTTTAGTTTTAGATATAGATATGTCTATGATCCAAATGTTTACCTAGCTCCCCTGTGCTTTATCATACTCTGCTATACTGTAGCTCCCCTGTGCTGTACCTTGCTCCCCTGTGCTGTACCTTGCTCCCCTGTGCTGTCCCCTGCTCCCCTGTGCTGTCCCCTGCTCCCCTGAGCTGTACCTTGCTCCCCTGTGCTGTACCTTGCTCCCCTGTGCTGTCCCCTGCTCCCCTGTGCTGTCCCCTGTGCTGTACCTTGCTCCCCTGTGCTGTACCTTGCTCCCCTGTGCTGTACCTTGCTCCCCTGTGCTGTACCCTGCTCCCCTGTGCTGTACCCTGCTCCACTGTGCTGTACCCTGCTCCCCTGTAGTTAGTAATTCAAGGGTTACTAACCATAGAAAGAAAGGAACAGAGATCTTTCTGTGTGTGCTTGCCCTGCAGGCTAGTATTACAGCAGCATCCAAAATAATACATTCCAAGTATAAACAACCAATAACAATTCTATTATTAAGAATGGCAAGCATAATAATACAGGCAGTTCTTTAACTCTCAGTTTAAGATGTCAAACTTTCAGAGTGCCAACCCCAAAGAATTCACGTCCAAGACCAAATTAATCAGGTCCATATGCATCCACATTATAGCATTCCCAAATGACAGTAGCACTACAATGGTTCTGTATTATATACTGAGGGGCAATGGTAGCACAAGTATAGGGCAGTTACAAGGGGGCAAGGCTGGTAAAATGGGACCACAGTGTGCTAACTATGTCCTAAATGATCTTCAATGGCAGACAGGGATGATACGTTAGTGGTTCCAACTGACCTCTATTGAGGTCACAGGGACTGTAAGGCTACCTCCTAACCAGGATGGACACTTGGAAAGGTGAGTGGTGCGCTTTCCCTGATATGGCCCAACTCGATGCTAGGACAAAACAGGAAGTCGAACATCTTGGAGAGGGAGCGTAGCTGCAGTGAGGCTAAACAAATCCATTGTGACCAGCAGCAGGCCACGCAGCGATTGGATAGAGCGTGGCGCTGGGCTGATTGCAAGGAGGAGTTTAGCAGTACAAAGGGACATTTATTAGTGCATATGCAAACCATGCTTTAACCACTGATAGGCGCGCTATTTAAACCTATTTTACTGACTTGCTTTGTTCGATTCATTCAGTTTAGTGAATCAATTCAACAGATTTGATTCACTGATTCACTAACGATAAATACATCTTGCTGAATTAATTTGTTATGAAAATTTGAACGGATAAAGTCCAGGAATGATAGATAATTGATTGTAGTTGTGCTCAGTGGAGTAACTTTGGTTTCAAAAGTGGAGGTGGACGGGGGGAACGGGAGAGTTTCTGTACCTGGGGCATGCATAAAGATGATTCTGATGATTCTGAAATAATAAAATATGTTACAAACAAGTATAACAAAACATTGCATCCCTTGTATGTCTAATTAAAAGATCCAAAGACATTCCTGCGACAGTCATTCAAAACAATACATTGTTGGCACAATGTTGTCCTGAGTGATGAGTGTGGCAAATAGCTGTATTATTAAGTTGCTTCTGAGTCATGGAATTACGAAGCCATGGCATGTCTTCAAAGAGCAATGAAGCTCTGCTCAGATCGGAGCCTGGATCCAGGACCAGATCTCTTTAGTACAACCGGCCCCTGAGGCAGCGTTGAGCGCTAGAGCAAGTGTGGAAGATGTAATGAGAGGGATGAGAATTGCCCTTGAAATATATTTCTAGAAATGTTGGTTTCCCTACAATTAAAATACTTAGATAAATGCAGTTGTGCTATTAAAATGATGCTCGTACTGTATTGGTATAAGAAAAGGGTGTTTTTAAAAAATATTTTCAGCTTCCATCCACTTTAAATATGCAGATGTAGCTTGAACCTCAAACCGCAGTGTATCAACGATAACGCAAATAACACCAAGCTCCAGACAATGAGTTTCAAACTTTAAACATTTTCCTGTTTACAGGTAAGAACTCAACTTTACTATGATCAATATTATAATGTTCGTTATGGTAATTGTTTATTTATTAGTTTAAAAATGTTTCGTAAAATGTGTCCAAGAGTGAGTTTTTTGAACATTGATCAAGAGAGATGCGAGAGTTTGTGCGATTTATTTAAAGAGCAAAATAATTTAGAATAAGTAATATATTGTGATTCATTTGGTATAATAATTGTTTAAATTGTTCTTGGTAATGCATTCAGTTTTTATTGATGTCTATGTTTATTTGCACAAAGGTCATTTTGCTGTTTTAAGTTTAATGTTTCAATTTAAAATGAAAAGTTAAACTGTAAGTAGACAGAAACCTCAGTTTGATATTATTATTATTATTATTATTATTATTTTTTTCTTAGCAGACGCCCTTATCCAGAGTGACTTACAATTGTTACAAGATATCACATTATTTTTTACATACAATTACCCATTTATACAGTTGGGTTTTTACTGGCGCAATCTAGGTAAAGTACCTTGCTCAAGGGTACAGCAGCAGTGTCCCCCACCTGGGATTGAACCCACAACCCTCTGGTCAAGAGTCCAGAGCCCTAACCACTACTCCACACTGCTGTAAATAACACAAGCTATTGTGAATTACAAACTTAAAACATTTTCTTGTGTTTTGGATACAGCAGCGCAGTACATCCTCCTCTATCTTCGTCCATCCACTTGCCATTTTTCCCCAACATGACTGATCTCGGGCTGTGTACAAACGTGTCAGCCGGGGTCTTTAAACTACGCTCCACGAATGTTCACTTCTCATTGGTCAGTTTACCAAGTTAAGGTGTGTGCAGCTCCAGGATCGGATCAGCATTACGGATCAGTGGAGCCTGATCCAGATCCTTGTAGTAAAACACCATCTCATGATCCGGCTCCAGCAATCCCGGATCCTAACCCATTTTTCTTCACATTGACTGCTATACTGGCT
Organism: Acipenser oxyrinchus oxyrinchus; assembly: GCA_030684275.1. Lineage (NCBI taxonomy): Eukaryota > Metazoa > Chordata > Actinopteri > Acipenseriformes > Acipenseridae > Acipenser > Acipenser oxyrinchus. The sequence continues at coordinate 2,409,409 of CM060304.1, forward strand.
AGTGATTATACGAATAAATTATCATAAAATAAAAGTTTTAGTACTCATGCCATGTGAGGGGACATTTCCCCATCATTGAAAAAGTGAGGGGGACATGTAAATTATGCCTATGGTTGTGTGCGGAGCCCGCAGCACAACAGATACAGACAAAAGCCAGGCAGTCTTCCCAGCGTGGGAGAAATACAGTCGTGGAAAAGTACAGAGCAGTTAGAAGCAGTTTGAAAGCAGGTTGACAGCTGCAGAATAAACTAAACTGTCAAAAAAAAAATTAACATGGTCTTCAAGCCAGTAATCTGTGACACCTGCATGATGTGGGAAATCCGAGAAAACCCAGCAGAGCTAAACCAAGTGTGTGTAAAGTGCCGCATGATCCAGGACTTGCTTAAACTAGTAAGTATGTTAGAAATGGAGCTGCAGGAAATGAGACAGCAACAGGAGCTTGAGGAGCTGGCACACCCACAATTCATGGAAGTCTGCACCCCTAGCAGACTGAAAGCCACCAGGGAGATGGAAGAGAGTCGAAACAGCTGGGTTCAGATAGGCAGAAGCAGGGGAAAAAAAGAAACTTTGTCAAACACAACCACCAGAAACCCAAACATCCAACAAATTTGAGCCACTTCAACATTTAGATGACCAAAACCAACATCAAGAGAATGAAAGGAACAACATCCAGGACCCTATAAACAGTGCTGGCCAGGCAGCAAAAAGAAGGGAGGTCATGATCGTTGGGGACTCCATATTGAGAAACACAGCAAGTTCAGTTTGCAGTTTGGACCCCCTTACTACAACAGTGTGCTGCCTTCCAGGAGCCTCTGTCAAGCACATCACTGAGAACGTGGACAGGCTCTTAGAACGAACAGGAGACGACCCGGTAGTAGTCGTCCACATCGGTACAAACAACATTGGAAGAGACAGGCCAAGACCCCTGCAAAACAAATTCAGAGAGCTAGGAAGAAAATTAAAACACAAGACCAAAACTGTGGTATTTTCTGGGATACTGCCAGCACCTTACAAAGGACCAAATGGACAGCTGGAAATACATAATCAAAATGCATGGCTGAAATCGTGGTGCACACAGGAAGGCTTCACCTTTCTTGAACATTGGAGCACATTCTACAACAAGGACTATCTATATAGGCGGGACGGACTGCACTTAAACAGAAAGGGAACCAATCTACTTGGAGAAAGGATCCTCGAGGAGGTTCAGAAGCATTTAAACTAGAAAGGAAGGGGGGAGAAAACAAAAAAACAGAAGGGAGACCACATCAAAACAATGGCAACAACTCCGGTAAGTCAGCTATTAAATGTATTTATCTAAGTGCTAGAAGTCTCAGAAACAAAATATTAGAACTTGAAGCTACTGCACTAACAAGTAACTACGATGTGATAGGTGTTACAGAAACTTGGTTGTCTGAGAGTGATGGAGACGAATATAATATTAGTGAGTATACACTGTATAGGAAAGACAGGCAGGACAGAAGAGGCGGAGGGGTAGCGCTATTCATAAGAAATAGTGTTGAAGCCCTGGTGTTAAATCTTGATGAAAAAAACAACGCCAAATCAATATGGGTCAGAATAATGGACAAAAATTCAAAGGGCATAATAATAGGAGCATTCTATAGACTGCCAAATTCAGACACTGAACAAAATAATCTGTTATACAATGACATTAGAAATGCGTGTAGCAAAGGAGAAGCCATACTAATGGGGGATTTCAACTTCCCCCCATATAAAATGGGAAAACCCGATGGGGAGCATGACGGATGAAATTGAAATGGTGGAAATGACAAATGACTGCTTCCTAACGCAATTTGTCAAGGCCCGACTAGAGGGGAGGCATGCCTTGATTTAGTCTTTTCAAATAACAAAGACAGAATAACTAAAACAGAGGTCAGAGACTCATTGGCAAACTCAGACCACAATATGGTCTCATTTGAAGTGATTATTAAAACCCAAAAAGTAATGATTAAAGCTAAGGTTTACAATTTTAGAAAAGCAAACTATGAAGGTATGAAACAGAGACTAACAGAAGTAGATTGGAGTAAAATAGAGAAAAACATCCACAGAAATAGGATGGCTGCTTTTTTTTTTTAAATGTAGTATTGGAGAAGCAAAACAATTTGATCCCAAAAGTAGACAAATCTAAAACAAAATGGCCAAAATTGTTTAATAGATCAATTAAAAAAATCAGTGAAAAAAGGCACTTTACAGAGCGTTTAAAAGGGACCAAAAACAAAGTACACAGAAAGAGTGCTTGGAACTGCAAACACAAGTCAAAAAGGAAGTTAGAAAGGCCAAGAGAGAGAGAGAGAGAGAGAGAGAAATGAACATTGCTAAGGGGGCTAAAACCAATTGCAAAATGTTTTTCCAATATTATAACAGCAAGAGAACATTCAAAGAGGAGGTTAAATGTCTATGAGATACAAATGCCAAAATCATAGATGAAGAGAAAAAATAGCAAATATATTATTAGCAAAATCATATATTAGATAATTACTTTTGACAAGTTTTTACAAAGGAGGATATGGACAACATGCCCCACATGTCGACCTGTTCCTATCCTATTCCTGCACGCAGGCAATAAAAATGTGCATTATAAATATCATATGGGAGATACTGAAATTGAAGAAGGAATCTATGAAGACCTGGGAGTTTATGTTGACTCAGAAATGTCTTCATCTAGACAATGTGGGGAAGCTATAAAAAAGGCCAACAAAATGCTTGGTTATATAATGAAAAGTGTTGAATTTAAATCAAGGGAAGTAATGTTAAAACCTTACAATGCATTAGTAAGACCTCATCTAGAATATTGTGTTCAGGTCACCTCGTTATATAAAGGATATATAGCTGCTCTAGAAAGAGTGCAAAGAAGAGCAACCAGAATTATCCCGTGTTTAAAAGGCATGTTGTATGCAGACAGGCTAAAAGAATTGAATTGGTTCAGTCTTGAATAAAGAAGACTATGCGGTGATCTGATTCAAGCATTCAAAATCCTAAAAGGTATAGACAATGTCGAGCCAGGGGACTTCTTTGACCTGAAAAAAGAAACAAGGACCAGGGGTCACAAATGGAGATTAGATAAAGGGGCATTCAGAACCGAAAATAGGAGGCACTTTTTTACACAGAGAATTGTGAGGGTCTGGAACCAACTCCCCAGTAATGTTGTTGAAGCTGACACCCTGGGATCCTTCAAGAAGCTGCTTGAAGAGATTCTGGGATCAATAAGCTACTAACAACCAAACGAGCAAGATGGGCTGAATGGGGCCTCCTCTCGTTTGTAAACTTTCTTATGTTCTTATGCAGTCACTGGTTTCTTTCGCAAGGTAAATAAAACCCCCTTCACAACTTCGCTTACTTAAACATTAAAGTGACCATCACAGACACAGCAATCCCTTCAATCTCGCCTGCCTGCTTCCTTTCCATTTCTTTCAAAGCAGCACAGTGGAGACCTGTAGAGAAAGGGATTATTTTACTAGCTACAGAGAGCATTTATTTGAAGGTATATTTTCCAGGGTTCATGCAAAACATACAGAACAATGGGTGAAAACTGGGGGCAATTATTGAGGATAAGAAAGTTTATAGAGGAGGCCGTTTGGCCCAGTAGAGCTCGTCCAGTTCCGAGCAGCTCACTCAGAACTTTGTCGGGTTGAGTCTTAAAGGGGGGGCAGTGATAATATTAATACAGCTCATAAGAGGTAAGAGAATGGATTTTAAAGCAGCTACTTTAAGCCCTGAGGGAAGGCTCTGACTGTTTGCTTGGAGTTTCACACGGTTCAGACTGGAACTAATAATAATATTTTGTGGATTTGAAATTCCCTGAGGGATCTGCTTGGAAACATTGTTGTTTCCAGTTTATTATATGTATTTTATTTTTATAGTTTATTTTCCTCTGTCTTCGTTCTTCCTTCATTTATTCTATTTTTCTCTCCTTCTTTCTGTTTGCCAGACATTACTCGGATTTATATCATGACGCAGTTCGGGTGAAAGTTGGATTGAAATGCACAGCACAAAAGAAGCATTGTGCTTCTACAAGTGCAGACAATTACAGAACATTTCTTCAAACCCCAGTGAGACCTGACTCCTGACCCAGCACCCCACACTGTAGTACAGCTGGAGAAAACAGGACAAACAAGCCTGTCCAGTGACATCCACCCCCCCATCCAGCAATATAAACCAGCCTGTCCAGTGACATCCACTCCCCATCCAGCAATATAAACCAGCCTGTCCAGTGACATCCACTCCCCATCCAGCAATATAAACAAGCCTGTCCAGTGATATTCACCCTCCCATCCAGCAATATAAACCAGCCTGTCCAGTGACATCCAGCAATATAAACCAGCCTGTCCAGTGACATCCACCCTCCCATCCAGCAATATAAACCAGCCTGTCCAGTGACATCCACACCAATCCAGCAATATAAACCAGCCTATCCAGTGACATCCACCCCCCATCCAGCAATATAAACCAGCCTGTCCAGTGACATCCAGCAATATAAACCAGCCTGTCCAGTGACATCCACCCCCCATCCAGCAATATAAACCAGCCTGTCCAGTGACATCCACCCCCATCCAGCAATATAAACCAGCCTGTCCAGTAACATCCACCCCCCCATCCAGCAATATAAACCAGCCTGTCCAGTGACATCCACCCCCCCATCCAGCAATATAAACCAGCCTGTCCAGTGACATCCAGCAATATAAACCAGCCTGTCCAGTGACATCCACCCTCCCATCCAGCAATATAAACCAGCCTGTCCAGTGACATCCACACCAATCCAGCAATATAAACTAGCCTGTCCAGTGACATCCACACCAATCCAGCAATATAAACCAGCCTGTCCAGTGACATCCAGCAATATAAACCAGCCTGTCCAGTGACATCCACTCCCCATCGAGCAATATAAACCAGCCTGTCCAGTGACATCCACTCCCCATCCAGCAATATAAACCAGCCTGTCCAGTGACATCCACCCCCGCTCCAGCAATATAAACCAGCCTGTCCAGTGACATCCAGCAATATAAACCAGCCTGTCCAGTGACATCCAGCAATATAAACCAGCCTGTCCAGTGACATCCAGCAATATAAACCAGCCTGTCCAGTGACATCCACACCAATCCAGCAATATAAACCAGCCTGTCCAGTGACATCCACACCAATCCAGCAATATAAACCAGCCTATCCAGTGACATCCACCCCCCATCCAGCAATATAAACCAGCCTGTCCAGTGACATCCAGCAATATAAACCAGCCTGTCCAGTGACATCCAGCAATATAAACCAGCCTGTCCAGTGACATCCACACCAATCCAGCAATATAAACCAGCCTGTCCAGTGACATCCACACCAATCCAGCAATATAAACCAGCCTATCCAGTGACATCCACCCCCCATCCAGCAATATAAACCAGCCTGTCCAGTGACATCCACCCCCCATCCAGAAATATAAACCAGCCTGTCCAGTGACACCACCTACCATCCAAACACTGAGTTGCCATCCACCATGCCAGAGTTTTGAATCCGCTGCCTGTTAAACTGGGTGACATCTTTTCAATGGGTTCTTGTTAATCTCACGAGCTGGCTCTCCGTGGCCTGTTACTGCACTTCAAACCTCATTCATTGCTCTGGATTACATTACATATTTCTCACTGGATATCCACTGCTCTCACTGTTTCTTTTTTGGATGGATTTGGATATTTAAAGACTGGGACTTAGAAGGCTCTCTAAGCCTGTCCGGGACAACATCCTTTTATTGTTACTTGCTTTGGGAGTGTAATGTATTCATTTCTTCAGTACTGTATTGATGTTGCATACTCTCGCATATCATATGGTTTGTGTAGTACTTCTTTATTGTTTGCCTTGTGTGCGTGTGCACCTGTATCATAAGAACATAACAACATTTTACAAACGAGAGGAAGCCATTCAGCCCATCTTGCTTGTTTGGTTGTTAGTAGCTTATTGATCCCAGAATCTCATCAAGCAGCTTCTTGAAGGATCCCAGGGTGTCAGCTTCAACAACATTACTGGGCAGTTGGTTCCAGACCCTCACAATTCTCTGTGTAAAAAAGTGCCTCCTATTTTCTGTTCTGAATGCCCCTTTATCTAAATCTCCATTTGTGACCCCTAGTCCTAGTTTCTTTTTTCAGGTCGAAAAAGTCCCCTGGGTCGACATTGTCAATACCCTTTAGGATTTTGAATGCTTGAATCAGGTCGCCTCGTAATCTTCTTTGTTCAAGAATGAACAGATTCAATTCTTTTAGCCTGTCTGCATGCAACATGCCTTTTAAACCCGGGATAATTCTGGTTGCTCTTCTTTGCACTCTTAAACTCTTTCTAGAGCAGCAATATCCTTTTTGTAACGAGGTGACCAGAACTGAACACAATACTCTAGATGAGGTCTTACTAATGCATTGTAAAGTTTTAACGTTACTTCCCTTGATTTAAATTCAACAATCTGTTTATCAGTCTGTGTGTGTGTGCCTGTATCAGTCTGATCAGTCTGTGTGTGTGTGTGTGTGTGTGTGTGTGTGTGTGTGTGCTGTATCAGTCTGTGTGTGTGTGTGTGTGCCGTGTCAGTCTGTGTGTGTGTGTGTGTCTGCCTCAGTATGTCTGTGTGTGCGTGGGTGTCTGGTTCACTCTGCGCTATGGTCACACAGCCTCTCTCTCATGCCCTGCTCTGTCAGTGGTCACTCAGAGGTCCTCTGCATCCTCCCAGAACCCTTTCACTGCTAGGCTTGCTGCGCTGAGCCACAGGAAAAACAACAGCATGTCACTCCAGCAAAACCTTTGTTCAAGCTCTACAGTAAGAGGCATGTAGAGACTGGGACTGAGCTAATCCGCAGGCATTTCCTTTAATAAAATTCTCCCTGATTGAGCAGCGAATGGGGCAGCAGAGGGGAGAGAGCGCTGGAGCACGGAGAGAAGCAACTGCACTGCTCACAGTGAACAGAGAGAGAAGAAACTGCACTGCTCACAGTGAACAGAGAAGCAACTGCACTGCTCACAGTGAACAGAGAGAGAAGAAACTGCACTGCTCACAGTGAACAGAGAAGCAACTGCACTGCTCACAGTGAACAGAGAAGCAACTGCACTGCTCACAGTGAACAGAGAAGCAGCTGCACTGCTCACAGTGAACAGAGAGAGAAGCAACTGCACTGCTCACAGTGAACAGAGAAGCAACTGCACTGCTCACAGTGAACAGAGGAACACTGATGAAGGCACTGGAGCCCAAACGCTTGTCTGCTTGACTCAGTCTCTTCTAGTTTCAATAACACTGATGAAGGCACTGGAGCCCAAATGCTGGTCTGCTTGACTCAGTCTCTTCTAGTTTCAATAACACTGATGAAGGCACTAGAGCCCAAACGCTTGTCTGAGTGACTCAGTCTCTTCTAGTTTCAATGACAATGATAGGAGTCCACAATATATAACTTATTTCAACATTGAAGACACTGAGAAAGATTTCAAGTCGAAACATTTGTCATTGAATTTATTAAGTTTCTGTAAGTATTTCTACTGAAGACACTTAGAAAGGTTTCTTGTAAACATCTGTCATTGACGTTGTTCAGTGTGTGATGGGAAGGCCTGTCTGTCATTGACGTTGTTAAGTGTGTGATGGTGTGACCATGCTGGGTCATGTGGGGACATCAGGCCAGGAAGTAGACAGACAACAGACAGCAATGGGGTATGAATGCGCTGATGCACAGATTTAATAAATAAATAAATGATTTAGACAAAACCAAAACACTGATACAAAACAAAATGCACAACGGCCAAAACAAACAGACATGCACGGCATGAACCCCATCCATGCTGCAAAATAACAATAACAAAACATTGTGTTTTTACAAACTAACCAATATGTTTTAAATAATAATACAACACAAATACAAAATAATACCTATACACACAGGGGCGGGGTGCAACCTGTCACATATCTCCCCCCTTGTGCGTAGCAACATGGCCTCAAAGGCCAGCTCCCCCTTAAAAGCCCAACAGTCCTGGGCCAGGAAGAGAGGTATCCAGAGGTTCACTAGCGGCAATCCTGGCAGTGGAAATGCTGTCAGTGAGGCAAGGTCCTCCAACAGTGGCCCTGCTTGCAGCGGAAAAGTTGACAATGGGGTGGCACACTTCAGCAACGGAAATGCTGCTAATGGCAACGCTGGCAGTGGCAATACTTACAGCGGCCATGCTGTCAGCGGAAATGCTGGCAGTGGGACGAGGTCTACCTCTCATGGCACCGCTGGCAGCAGAAAGGCTGTGTGGTCCAGTGGTTAAAGAAAAGGGCTTGTGCTCCGTCTTTCGGGTGAGACGTAGTTGTAAGTGACTCTGCAGCTGATGCATAGTTCACACACCCTAGTCTCTGTAAGTCGTCTTGGATAAAGGCGTCTGCTAAATAAACAAATAATAATAAAAAGGCTGCCAGTGGTAATGCTGTCCGCAGGAATGCTGACAGCGGAGCGAGGTTCTCCTCCAGTGGTAAATGCTGTCAGCTGAAATGCTGTCAGCCAAAATGCTGACAGCGTCAAGGCTGGCTCCTCCAGCAAAGGCAGGTGTGAGAGTGAACATTGCCCAGTGGCAACGCTGGCAGCAGAAAGGCAGACAGTGATGTGGCATGCTCCACCAGTGGCCAAAGTAAATCCCTGGGGGTCAGCAGCAAACGACCCCCAGATGGTGACGAACAGGCATCCCGGAAGATGGCGCTGGCAGCGGTAAGGCTGCCCTCAGCATGGGACAGTCCAGCAGTAGCAGCACCGCTGCGTTCTCCAGTAGTGAAACTACTGTAGGTGGAGATGATCTCCTTGCCTCTCACCCCTTCTCTGTAGCTGCCGGTTCCCTTTCCTTTGCTGCTGGACACAACACAGCCCCGGGTGATGAAGAACAGTCCTCCCCAGGCGATGGCGAGCTGGCCTCCCCGGGTGATGGTGAGCAGGTCTCCCCAGGCAACGCAGGCTTAGCGGCCGCAGGCGTTGCAGGCTCGGCAGCCCTAGGCAATGCAGGCTCGGCAGGACTGGGGAGGAGTTGATCCTTGGAAGGCGATGGCAGGAGCTTACCCTTGGGAGGTAGCTTCAGCTCCTCTGGTGGTGGTAGCGGGAGCAACAAAAGGTCTCCATCTTGCGGTGGAGGTGGGAGCTGCAGGTAGTCTCCCTCTGGCAGTGGAGGCAGGAGCAGCGGGTAGTCTCCCCCTGGTGGCAGAGGTGGGAGCAGTGGGTAGTCTCCCCATGGCGATGGAGGCAAGAGCAGCAGGTAGTCTCCCTCTATCACTAGGGACTGGTGCGGCTCTCCCTCTGTCACTGGGGACAGGTGCGGCTCTCCTCTGGGCTCTGGTGTGGATGTGCCTACAGTCTGTGGAACTGGAGTAGGCGTGGCCGATGGGACTGGGGATGGGATGGCAGGGCCCTCCCATATGTGCAGCCAGGTAGTTGAGTATCATGGCTACGATGTCTGAAAGGGACGCTGGGTGGTGTTGCTGTTCTCAGACTTCCCATCGCTCCCCATCTCAGGCCCACAACAGGTTAATTGCCCTCGGGATGTCCTTCCTCATGTTCCGCTCAAGGTCCACCAGCCAGTCCCACATCGCCCTCGAGGACCTTGGACCCTCATGCTCCCCCTTTGTGGGCGCTGGGTGCTCGGGCTCTCCCCTTGTGGGTGCTGGAGCTTACACTGGCTTCTTCCACTTCTTCCTGGGCCGCTCCTCCCGTTCCTCCTCTTTGGGCCCGGTGCCTCACCTAGCCCTGCACGATGGCCAAAACAAACAGACTAGCAAACAAACATGGAACACAACGAGTATCATACTGGGATGGAACCAGCATGCGTAGCAATTGTTATTTTTAGGTTTCACTCTGCCTCCCTACTCTGATTCCGCCTCTGAACACACCAGCCCCGTTCAGCCAGAGCTGCGGGTTTTTATATATGTGACCATCTCCAAATTAGCAATAAATTAATTAGTCACATTCTGCACGAGTTCAGCATGGATGGGGAATTTTAACCCCATCATTGCTGCAAAATAGTTTTTGTAGTTTTTACAAACTACAGCAAATAATATAATACACACACACAGGTGCGGGATGCGCCCTGTCACAGATGGGAAGGCCCTGTCTGTCAGTGACGTTGTTAAGTGTGTGATGAGATGGCCCTGTCTGTCAGTGACGTTGTTAAGTGTGTGATGGGAAGGCCCTGTCTGTCAGCGACGTTGTTAAGTGTGTGATGAGATGGCCCTGTCTGTCAGCGATGTTGTTAAGTGTGTGATGGGATGGCCCTGTCTGTCAGTGACGTTGTTAAGTGTGTGATGGGAAGGCCCTGTCTGTCAGCGATGTTGTTAAGTGTGTGATGGGATGGCCGTGTCTGTCAGTGACGTTGTTAAGTGTGTGATTGAAAGGCCCTGTCACACTGCTTGGACAGGCTCAGCTGGAACGAGGCTCTCTGGCTGCAGTGTATGAAGACTGGGTTTTTATTGCACTCGGGCAGGCAGAGCGCAATTGAAACCTCTAAATTACACTGTGCTTCACGCAGAATGGCCAATTTAGTTAAACACAGGTTTCTGTTCTGAAAATAAAATACCACTGTAATTTCCGCTAGAAACACACAGACGTTGACAAACAGACTCTGAGATACACACACACACACACACACACACATACACACACACGTGCAGACATGGATTAACCCATCATGGGGCCCTAGGCAAACATACACTTGGGCCCTTATCATCTTATATGAATAACAACAAATATACATAAGAACATAAGAACGTTTACAAGTTTACAAACAAGAGGAGGCCATTCAGCCCATCTTGCTCGTTTGGTTGTTAGTAGATTATTGATCCCAGAATCTCATCAAGCAGCTTCTTGAAGGATCCCAGGGTGTCAGCTTCAACAACATTTCTGGGGAGTTGGTTCCAGACCCTCACAATTCTCTGTGTAAAAAAGTGCTTCCTATTTTCTGTTCTGAATGCCCTTTTATCTAATCTCAATTTGTGACCCCCTGGTCCTAGTTTCTTTTTTCAGGTCGAAAAAGTTCCCTGGGTCGACATTGTCAATACCTTTTAGGATTTTGAATGCTTGAATTAGATCACCTCGTAATCTTCTTTGTTCAAGACTGAACAGATTCAATTCTTTGAGCCTGTCTGCATACGACATGCCTTTTAAACCCGGGATAATTTAGGTCGCTCTTCTTTGCACTCTTTCTAGAGCAGCAATATCCTTTTTGTAACGAGGTCACCAGAACTGAACACAATATTCTAGATGAAGTCTTACTAATGCATTGTAAAGTTTTAACATTACTTCTCTTGATTTAAATTCAACACTTTTCACAATATATCCAAGCATCTTGTTGGCCTTTTTTTATAGCTTCCCCACATTGTCTAGATGAAGACATTTCTGAGTCAACATAAACTCCTAGGTCTTTTTCATAGATTCCTTCTTCAAGTTCAGTATCTCCCATATGATATTTATAATGCACATTTTTATTGCCTGCGTGCAGTACCTTACACTTTTCTCTATTAAATGTAATTTGCCATGTGTCTGTCCAGTTCTGAATGCTGTCTAGATCATTTTGAATGACCTTTGCTGTTGCAACAGTGTTTTCCACTCCTCCTCTCCACCCTTATATGCTGTCTGTCTCCTGCCTTCTCAATGCAGAGTGGACCTGCCCCCAGCACAGGACTAAAGCACAAAGCAACAATACCTGCATCCTCAACCCGAGATAGAACAAACTGTATTGAGGGGTTCAGACTGTGAACTGCCTGCTTCTACAGCATATACAGGGGAGAGGGAGAGAGGAAAGCAGAGGGAGAGTGGGGGAGAGGGGGAGCCCTTCCAACAAAGCCCCTCATTGATTCAGTGTGGAAGTCACCACCCAGTCTCTACTGATTCACTCAACACTACTGGGCTGGGCTTTGAGAACATCTGCAACACCATGTGAAATGGGATTGGGATGGACTTTGAATGTAACTCTTCCATTGAAAAACCCTTTCATTTTTTTTAAAATTACACATGCTAAGTTGATGAAATTTATAATAAGAAATATGGATTTGAGAATATTTAGCTTTTCATTGCTGTGTAATTTTTGAACTGGGGGTGTAACATCAAAAAATCTCAGTGAATACAATTGTCATCGTAGACACTGACAAAGACTTCTACTCACATGTTTGTTATTGAATTTATTGAGTTTCTTTTAGTATTTCTATTTAAAATAGATAAATAAAATAAAAATGCTTATGCTTTTGCAAAACGTGTGGTCCAGTGGTTAAAGAAAAGGGCTTGCAACCAGGAGATCCCCGATTCAAATCCCACCTCAGCCACTGACTCACTGTGTGACCCTGAGCAAGTCACTTCACCTCCTTGTGCTCCGTCTTTCGGGTCAGATGTAATTGTAAGTGACTCTGCAGCTGATGCATAGTTCACACACCCTTGTCTCTGTAAGTTGCCTTGGACAAAGGCGTCTGCTAAATAAACTAATAATAATAATAATAAATAAAACTAGTAGTTGCAAGCAACTTGACGGCTTCCAAGGCATTCTTGTTCTATCTGTGTTCCATAGTAACTATCTGCAATCTCTAAGGAGTTATAAGCTAGTTTTGCATTTGACCTTTAAGGACAGGTCAAAGGTCACAGTCAAGTTAATTTTTGAATAGAGCATATATGGGTTAATTTGTGTATTCTATGGTAACTATGACACTGTCTAAACTCTCAAAACACGTTATGCATTTGAGCTTTAGAAAGGTATATGTGCAATTTGACCATAGCTGAAATTTGATTGGCTCATGGCGGCCATGTTTTTTTATGTAGCGAGTTGCTTTGATAGACAACCTTGCCAAGGCTATGTATGCAAAGTTTCGTTTCAATCGGCATAACCGTTTCAGAGAAGAAGATGTTTGAATATTTTTGACTAATTCGAATAATTCCAATATGGCCGCCAGACCATGTGACCAATCGACTTCTCTTGAACAACTGTAAATCTAGGCCATCAGTGAAACGAAACAAGATCTTGACACAGCGCGCATGTGAGAGCTGGTTTGGAATTGGTCCATCTCAGTGTGTGTATAATCCCTGCTAGAGGGGGCTGCAATGATGAAAGGCTGCATTGTGCTCCCTCTAACAGGCCAGACTGAGAAACACTGCCTGAGATTCAGCTCTGAAACTAGGGAGAACTTGAAAAAGCCTCCCCTACAAAAACACATCCAGTCTAACACTGTAACTGAACTGTCGTTAAAGATGAAAAACTTAAATCATTTTTAGTAACTGAAGTTTAAAACCTTTTACCAGGGGATACTATGAGAAGAGGCTGGTTCATAATCTTTTGCTTTACTACACCATGGTGTGCTTTTAACAGGGGGTTCCAAAGCAGTACACTTTGTGAGATCAGAGGAGATCTCAATGCAAGTAAAATGACTGACCAGGTCTGCCCCTGCTGTCTCTCAGTGTATCTGTGTGAGATCACAGCAGATTGCACTCAGACATACAGAAGACTGGCAGGTTTGTTTGCATGGTTTCAATAAAGAGAAAATTAGATTTTAAATCTGTTACAGGCAGCACGCTCACCTGGGGTGTATTTTTATATTGACTACGTAACAGATTGTATTTGTAGTTATTTTGGTAAACCACATTGAAACCTTCCTGATGTCTCAGAAAACTAAAATCACATTCCTCCCCCCCCCCCCCACCTCTTTAAATATCCTGCAGGCTTCAACACTTTAGGATGAGTCACCCCAAATGCAAGAGAAAAATAAAGGAATGATAAATACAGTACCTATAGAAAGTTTATACCCCGCTTTCAAAATGTTCACCTTTTGTTGCCTTACAGCCTAGAATTAAAATGCATTAAAATAGTTTTTTTTTTCATTTATCTACACATCCTACAACACAACTTTCAAGTGAAAAAAATATTCTAGAAATTTGTAGAACATTAATTAAAAATACAAACTGAAATAGCTTGGTTGGATAAATGCCCACCCCCTTGTAATAGCAATCCTAAATTAGCTCAGGTGTAACCAATCGACTTCAAAATCACACACCAAGTTAAGTGGCCTCCACTTGTGTTAAATTGCAGTGATTCACTTGATTTCAGGATAAATTCAGCAGTTCTTGTAGGTTCCTTCTGCTGGGTAGTGCATTTCAAAGCAAAGACTCAACCATGAGCACCAAGGAGCTTTCAAAAGAACTCCGGGACAAAGTTGTTGAAAGGCACAGATCAGGGGATGGGTATAAAAAAATATCAAAGCCTTTGAATATCCCTTGGAGCACGGTCAAGATGATTATGAAGAAGTGGAAGGTGTATGGCACCACCAAGACCCTGCCTAGATCAGGCCGTTCCTCCAAACTGGATGACCGAGCAAGAAGGAGACTGATCAGAGAGGCTACCAAGAGGCCAATGGCAACTTTGAAGAGCTACAGGCTTTTATGGCCAAGACTGGTCAAAGTGTGCATGTGACAACAATATCCCAAGCACTCCACAAATCTGACCTGTATGGCAGGGTGGCAAGAAGGAAGCCATTACTCAAGAAAGCCCACCTTGAATCCCGTTTGAAGTGTGCAAAAAATACTCAGGAGATTATGTAGCTATGTGGCAAAAAGTTTTGTGGTCTGACAAAACTAAAATTGAACTTTTTGGCCTAAATGCAAAGTGCTATGTTTGGCGCAAACCCAACACAGCGCATCACCCAAAGAACACCATCCCTACTGTGAAGCATGGTGGTGGCAGCATCATGTTATGGGGATGTTTCTCATTGGCAGGGACGGGGGCACTTGTCAGGAAGGAAGGGAAAATGAATGGAGCAAAGTACAGAGAAGTCCTTGAGGAAAACCTGCTGCCCTCTGCAAGAAAGCTGAAACTGGGACGGAAGTTCACCTTTCAGCATGACAATGACCCAAAGCACACAGCCAAAGCTACACTGGAGTGGCTAAGGAACAAAAAGGTAAATGTCCTTGAGTGGCCCAGTCAGAGCCCTGACCTAAATCCAATCGAAAATTTGTGGCATGACTTGAAGATTGCTGTCCATCAATGCTCCCCAAGGAACTTGACAGAGCTTGAACAGTTTTGTAAAGAAGAATGGTCAAATATTGTCAAATTTAGGTGTGCAAAGTTGGTAGAGACCTATCCCAACAGACTCACAGCTGTAATTGCTGCCAAAGGTGCTTCCACCAAGTATTAACTTGGGGGTGGAGACTTATCCAATTATGATCTTTCAGTTTTTTATTTTTAATATATAAAAACTTTAATAAAAACTTGTTCCCCTTAACAGTGTTGAGTATGGTGTGTAGATAAGTGGAAAAAACCCTCATTTAAATGCATGAAACTCACACACTGACACAACAAAATGTGAAAAAAGTTCAAGGGGGTGTAGACTTTCTATAGGCACTGTATATGGGAACATATACTGAAATGCATTGCAGTACATAACATATATAAGAAAAGGAATACAGTCATTGCAACATATTTGATATATATTGGAGTAATCTGTAATGTACTGTAATGTATCTCACTTTCATGTCCTTGGCACAGATTTCTTGCCTCACAAACAGCTTTGTTTCCGCTTGTTTCCTGTTAACACTGTGCAGAGAATGAAAGGGCCTTCTGTTCACAGAACTGCTTTGAACAAGGCTGCAGTCACATTAAACCCTAACGAGAGGCTGCAGCCACATTAAACCCAACGAACGCAAGCTTTTCTGCTTCAAATAGGACCAACGGTTATAAGCATACACTATACAAACCGTACAGAAGCAATGATCCAGAGTGCCCCTGAGTTTTAATCACCATAGTTGTATATATTATACAGCTGACATCTTGAAGGGACTGACTGGGGAGGTGCCTCAGCCCTGGTGCAAAGCGTTGAGAATCCAGATGTCAGGTTCTTGTCTCTTGTTTGTTCAGCTTGTGTTGACAGCATGAGACCCCTCTATCTGCTGGGACTATGTGCTCAACTTGTTTTTTTTTCTCAGTTTCTCCAGGGAGATCAACTGGGTGAAACTGGAGGTGATGTGCAGTGGGACACAGGTTTTTAAGGGGGGAGGAAGGTTTGTCTTTACAGCTGAAAAACGACCCTCCATTTGTGAATGTGAACTAACTGGACTGTCAATCTTTCTTATCAGTAGTAGCAATATGATGCTTTAGACATTACAACTCAGGGGCACGGTCTAACTCATTGTTGGTGCCACTGCTGTATAATATATAAAACTATGGAACCTGAAACTGTTGAGGCACTAGAGCCCAAATCCTGGTCTGCTTGACTCAGCCTCTTCTAGTTTCAATAACACTGATGAAGGCACTGGAGCCCAAACGCTGGTCTGCTTGACTCAGTCTCTTCTAGTTTCAATAACACTGATGAAGGCGCTGGAGCCCAAATGCTGGTCTGCTTGACTCGGTCTCTTCTAGTTTCAATAACACTGATGAAGGCACTGGAGCCCAAACGCTGGTCTGCTTGACTCAGTCTCTTCTAGTTTCAATAACACTGATGAAGGCACTGGAGCCCAAACGCTGGTCTGCTTGACTCAGTCTCTTCTAGTTTCAATAACACTGATGAAGGCACTAGAGCTGAAACGCTTGTTTGTTAAGTTTTAAATAACAGTACTGATTGTGCATTTCGAAGGCTGATATAAAGGGGAGGCCCTCGCTGGGGATAAAAAAAAAGCAAACAGTGCCGCTGGGGCGCTGAATTCATTGTTTAACTTGGCCAGGGCTGGAGTTCACTTTCCGGGTGAAAGAATGGAATCAAAACAAACAGTCTGGGACTCTGGGAGGATTCTCAAAGACAGACAGGAAATGAAGACTGAAGGCCTGGAGCTTTGCTGAGATAAACAGCATGACACCTGAAAGAGTTTCAATGGCTCTGACTCTTGACAGGCTGCACAACACAGAGACAATGAAACTGAAGAGTTATAATGAAAGTAATAGGATACACATCAGCCCTATTATTTAAAGTACATGGTTCTAACCAAAATATTCCAGTAAATATTACCTAATATAGAGCTCTATCGAGGTCACACAGGGGGCATGATTCTGAGAGCTCTGTCGAGGTCACACAGGGGGCATGATTCTAAGAGCTCTATCGAGGTCACACAGGGGGCATAATTCTAAGAGCTCTATCGAGGTCACAGGGGGCATGCTTCTAAGAGCTCTATCGAGGTCACACAGGGGGCATGCTTCTGAGAGCTCTATCGAGGTCACAGGGGGCATGCTTCTAAGAGCTCTATCGAGGTCACACAGGGGGCATGCTTCTAAGAGCTCTATCGAGGTCACACAGGGGGCATGCTTCTAAGAGCTCTATCGAGGTCACACAGGGGGCATGCTTCTGAGAGCTCTATCAAGGTCACACAGGGGGCATGATTCTGAGAGCTCTATCGAGGTCACACAGGGGGCATGATTCTGAGAGCTCTATCGAGGTCACACAGGGGGCATGATTCTGAGAGCTCTATCGAGGTCACACAGGGGGCATGATTCTGAGAGCTCTATCGAGGTCACACAGGGGGCATGATTCTGAGAGCTCTATCGAGGTCACACAGGGGGCATGATTCTGAGAGCTCTATCGAGGTCACACAGGGGGCATGCTTCTGAGAGCTCTATCGAGGTCACACAGGGGGCATGATTCTGAGAGCTCTATCGAGGTCACACAGGGGGCATGATTCTGAGAGCTCTATCGAGGTCACAGGGGGCATGATTCTGAGAGCTCTATCAAGGTCACACGGGGGGGAAGGGCTTTATACTGTTTAAAAAGTCCTCAGATGTGACTGAAACAGAAAATGATATAAAGTTAAATTGAACTAGAAGAATACATTAGTTAGGATTACTAGGATAGTTTAGACCTGTAGGAAGTTTCTTACCTTCTATGCTGTTTGATATTCGTGATTCCCTGCTGTTTCCCCTCTCTCAAAAACGATCACATCAGAATGTGCAGAGCTCAAGCTCATTGCCCTCTGCTGGCCGAGAAGGTGAACTGCAAGACAAAATGTAATGGTGATGTGCTGAAACGCTTGTCTGCTTGACTCAGTTTTTCCTAGATTTTCTCTCACTAAGTTGTCCCCGGCTGGACAAACACATACATAGTACATACTTGTGAACAGGCTTCTATTGAAACTGAGGTTTGTATTTTTTCATTTTTTTTCTTTCCTTACCTTTTATGTTTGAGGAGCTCTCCTATAAATAATTCTGTCCTAATACATTTACTCCTTAGTAGAGACAAATGGTGTAAAAAAAGTATTCTCTGCATCAAAGGGATAGTTAATCAATGTAATAATATAGCACAGTGAGTGTGTCTCTGTGTGTGTCTCTGTGTGTGTGTGTGCCTGTGTGCGTGTGTGTGTGTGTGTCTGTGTGCGTGTCTGTATGTGTGTGTCTGTGTCAGTGTGTCTGTGTGCTTGTCTGTATGTTTGTGTGTGTGTGTGTGTCTCTGTGTGTATTTCTGCTTGTCTGTATGTGTGTGTGTGTGTCTGTGTGCTTGTTTGTATGTTTGTGTGTGTCTGTGTGTATGTCTGTGTGCATGTGTCTGTGTGTGTCTGTGTGCGTGTCTGTATGTGTGTATGTCTGTGTGCATGTGCCTGTGTGCATGTGTGTGTGTGTCTGTGTGTGCGTATGTGTGCTTGTCTGTATGTTTGTGTCTGTGTGCGTGCTTTTTTGTGTGTGTCTGTGTGCTTCTTAGTGTCTGTGTGAGGTAAAAATAGCTATTTTTCTTCTCAGCAGCTGTTAGTGTGTATTTATAGAGAAAGGGAGGGGGTTAAAGTCAAGGACAGGAGATTGGAATACCAGCCCCGGCACAGACATTCCCTCAGACACATGGAGTGGTCACTACCCTTACTCAACTCAACCTGCCCACACACAGTGCATCTGCTGCTTCACACCCTTGGTCACCGTGCGTATAATCTGACAGATTTTTACTGTAAAATTACCAGATTTTACAAAACCTCAGTAATTAGGTCGTTTATTAGTGATTTAAACCCAAATTTTGCCCCAAACCCAAGCATGTGAAAATATTGATTAACACCAGGAAAATCCATGACTATTAAAATCAGCAGATACAGTTAGGTAGATAACATATTTTTTGTGTAAGATGTGTCTGTTTAGCACAATTAAGTACTGATACAGGTTGCCTTCACCTGCTTTACACGGTTTGCATTCACTAAGAATAGAAGCAGGTGAGTATTACCCCCGATAGTTACCTGGAAACATCATACTAATGGCGACTCTACATTACTGTCAATAGGAGCAAATATGGATTGTGAAAAAGCATCCTGAATCGAGGGGTGGTGTTTATACTGAATCATGAGGTGGTGTTTATACTGAATCGAGGGGTGCTGTTTATACTGAATCATGAGGTGGTTTTTATACTGAATCATGAGGTGGTGTTTATACTGAATCGAGGGGTGCTGTTTATACTGAATCATGAGGTGGTTTTTATACTGAATCATGAGGTGGTGTTTATACTGAATCATGAGGTGGTTTTTATACTGAATCATGAAGTGGTGTTTATACTGAATCGAGGGGTGGTGTTTATACTGAATCGAGAGGTGGTGTTTATACTGAATCGAGAAGTGGTGTTTATACTGAATCATGAGGTGGTTTTTATACTGAATCATGAGGTGGTGTTTATACTGAACCGAGAGGTGATGTTTATACTGAATCATGAGGTGGTTTTTATACTGAATCATGAGGTGGTGTTTATACTGAATCGAGGGGTGGTGTTTATACTGAATCATGAGGTGGTGTTTATACTGAATCATGAGGTGGTGTTTATACTGAATCATGAGGTGGTGTTTATACTGAATCATGAGGTGGTGTTTATACTGAATCGAGGGGTGGTGTTTATACTGAATCGAGGGGTGGTGTTTATACTGAATCGAGAAGTGGTGTTTATACTGAATCATGAGGTGGGTGTTTATACTGAATCATGAGGTGGTGTTTATACTGAATCGAGAGGTGATGTTTATACTGAATCATGAGGTTGTTTTTATACTGAATCATGAGGTGGTGTTTATACTGAATCGAGGGGTGCTGTTTATACTGAATCGAGGGGTGCTGTTTATACTGAATCATGAGGTGGTTTTTATACTGAATCATGAGGTGGTTTTTATACTGAATCATGAAGTGGTATTTATACTGAATCGAGAAGTGATGTTTATACTGAATCGAAGGGTGCTGTTTATACTGAATCATGAGGTGATGTTTATACTGAATCGAAGGGTGCTGTTTATACTGAATCGAGAGGTGGTGTTTATACTGAATCGAAGGGTGCTGTTTATACTGAATCATGAGGTGGTGTTTATACTGAGGCGACAAGGTTTTACTCTCATTGATTTTAAACATTGGTTTGGTAACTTTTTCATCAAACTGAAAACAATAAGATGATACCTGGTCACTGGTGTCTTTACCAGTGTATTGAATGTGTTTCCTGTGTGTTTGAGTGTGTCTGCTGCACAGGGCATTCAGTAGAAGGTATAATAGAAGCCCCTGAAGCCCAGCTTGCAGGTCTGTGTTGAAAAGTGTCTCTGTGAGAGAGACGAGAGGAGACAGCTGGCACAGGAATGCAGCTGTCAAGGACTGGAAAGAAACAAAAACCTTCCATGGGTTAAGAGCCGTCACTCACAGATGAACCGCGTATGACACAAGAATACACACACACTGACACACTAACCGACACATGCACCGATGCACGCACTGACACATTCACACTCTCCCTCACACACACACACAATAATGAAAGTTAGTGCTGCTCAGTAGTAATTCAGGGTGTGTTTTAAGTTAGTGCTTTACCTGGGAGAGGGGGGTGCAGATTTTACTTCAAATCCCAGTGCTCTTAAAGTAACAGTACCTTGTTCAGCCAAATCCATCATACAGTGTTCTGCGTTTCCGGTTTATTTATTCCATTACTGATTTATACCTGATTTGTCTCTACTACTCAATATATTCCCGGTACTGTTTTCTAGGAAATACACAATATTTTGATTAAAATGCTGTTTTATTTTAACTCTGACATTGTAATAAGAAGTCCTACGCTGTATCCTATGATATAGCAGGTACATTTAGAAGTCAGAGGATCAAATAACGTTCAAACGTGATTCTCTGTTCACAAACTTTATCACCTGATTATGTTGGCCAATAAAAGTCTGATTCAGTAATTCGGGGCAAACACCAATCACAAAATATTTTAGTACAAATATTTATTGTGGAGAATGCGGAGTATGCGGTTTTACAGAGAAGTATGTATATACATATTAATTTGGCATCAAACCTAACTTGGTTTGAGGGCTCGCTGCCTGGCCGACTGGACGAGGCTGAGACCCCCAAAAAGAACAAGTCGGTCTCAATGCTGCGATTAGCATTGAATATAGCCCACTTGAAGGTTTAGCCAAACTTTAACAAATGATCATCAGCGAGCAAGAGAGGAAAACCCAGTTTTTGGGAAATAAACCTCTGGGAATCCATGGCTGATTCGATTGCCCTTCCTCCAGGTAGGCTACTAACGCTTAAGAGCACATTTTTGTAAAAGCATTTTTAGGATCTGTAATATTTGTTCTAATGTAAACTTGGTAAGCACAAACTAACCATTTGATAAGGGAGTCTGGAACTCTGTGGGAAGAAGCTGCTGCGATTCTGAAGGAATGACCGGAAAACTGCTGAATCCGGACCTGGAAAGAATCTGGTGGGTCTGAGGGTGATGCACCCTGAGAAAGGCGGAGTTGGAGGTAAGAGAGAAGGGGGTCGTAGGGGCTAACATGGGAGTTTAATGTAAACAAATAAATTAGGGAGCCCTAATGTATCAGATGAGGTGATTGCTAGGTCAGAGATACAGGGGTGAATCTGGGGGTTGAATTTATTTGAGTGCAATGTAAACTCTTGAGCACCTAAGGAACCCAAAAAAGGCTAGGAGAAAAAGGGCTTCTAAGGTTTTATCTAAAGCATTTGAATGAGATGCACTGAGAGAGTACGTTGATGGTGATAGGTAGGCAAGCAGGGGGAGAAGGAGATTCTTGGGGGGCTCCCGAGTGGTGCATCCAGTAACAGTGCTCTGCATGGAGTGCAGGATACACCCTATAGCCTGGAGATCGCAGGTTTGAATCGTCACAGCCGACCTTGACCGGGGGTTCCTAGGGGCGGCACAATTGGCTGGCGTCGCCGGGTAGGGAGGGCTTAGATCGGCAGGGGAATCCACGGATCACCATGCATCAGTGACCCCTGTGGCCGATATTCTTGCAGTGTATTCTGGTAGCCCTGACGAGAGTGTAGGGTGAAATAGACCCGGTAGTAGTCGTCCACATCGTTACAAACAACGTTGGAAGAGACAAAATCCCTGCAAAACAAAATCCGAGAGCTAGGAAGGAAATTAAAAGACAAGACCAAAGTGGTATTTTCTGGGATACTGCCGACACCTTGCAAAGGAGCATATGGACAGCTGGAAATAATGAATCTAAACGCATGGCTGAAATTGTGGTGCACACAGGAAGGCTTCACCTTTCTTGAACATTGGATCACATTCTACAACAAGGACTAGCTATATAGGAGGGATGGACTGCCCTTAAACAGAAAGGGAACCAATCTACTTGGAGAAAGGATCCTCGAGGAGGTTCAGAAGCATTTAAACTAGAAAGGAAGGGGGGAGAAAACAAAAAAAACCAGAAGGGAGTCTACATCAAAACAAGGGCAACAACTCAGGTAAGACTTTAAAAGTATCTTCTAAATGCTAGAAGACTCAGAAACAAAATGTTAGAAATTAAAGTTACTGCACTAACAGGTAACTACAATGTGATAGGTGTTACAGAAACTTGGTTATCCGAGAGTGATGGAGATGAATATAATATTAGTGAGTATACATTGTATAGGAAAGACAGGCAGGACAAAAGAAGTGGAGGGGTAGCGCTATACATCAAAAATAGTCTTGAAGCCCAGGTGTTAAATCTGGAAGAAAAAAACAATGCAGAGTCAATATGGGTCAGAATAATGGACAAAAATTCAAAGGGCATAATAATAGGGGCATGCTACAGACCTCCAAAATTCAGGTACAGAGCAAAATAATCTGTTATACAATGACATTAGAAATGCATGCAGCAAAGGAGAAGCCATATTAATGGGGGATTTCAACTTCCCCCATATAAAGTGGGAAAGCCCGATGGGGAGCACGACAGATGAAATTGAAATGGTGGAAATGACAAATGACTGCTTCCTAACGCAATTTGTCAAGGCACTGACTAGAGGGGAGGTATACCTTGATTTAGTCTTTTCAAATAACAAAGACGGAAAACTAAAACAGAGGTCAGAGAACCACTGGCAAACTCAGACCACAACATGGTCTCCTTTGAAGTGCTTTTTAAAACCCAAAAAGTAATGACTAAAGCTAAGGTTTACAATTTTAAGAAGGCAAACTATGAAGGAATGAAACAGAGACTAACAGAAGTAGATTGGAGTAAAATACAGAAAACATCCATGGAAAAAGGATGGTGGTTTTTAAAAAAATGCAGTACTAGAGGCGCAAAAAAATTACACCCCAAAAGTAGACAAATCTAAATCTAAAACAAAATGGCCAAAATGGTTTAATAGATCAATTAAAAAATATTCAGAGAAAAAAGGCACTTTACAAGCCTTTAAAAGGGACCAAGAACAAAGTACACAGAAAGAGTACTTGGAACTGCAAACGCAAGTCAAAAAGGAAGTTAGAAAGGCCAAGAGAGAGAAAGAAATTAACATTGCCAAGGGGGCTAAAACCATTTCCAAAAAGTTGTTCCAATATTATAACAGCAAGAGAACATTCAAAGAGGAGGTTAAATGTCTAAGAGACACAAATACCAAAATCATAGATGAAGAGAAAAAAATAGCAAATATATTAAATGATTACTTTTCACAAGTTTTTATAAAGGAGGACACGGGCAACATGCCCCACATGTCGACCTGTTCCTATCCTGTATTAAATAACTTTAGCATAACAGAGGCAGAAGTGTTAAAATAAACAAATCTCCTCGGCCAGATGAGATCCTCCCAATAGTCCTCAAAGAAATGAAAGAAGTTATTTACAAACCGCTAACCAAGATCATGCAACATGCATACCGACAGACTGGAAAATTGCAAACGTAATATCAATCCACAAAAAGGGAGACAAAACTGAACCAGATAACTACAGACCAATAAGCCTGACTTCTATTATATGTAAACTTATGGAAAGTATAATAAAATCCAAAATCAAAAATTACCTATATGGTAACAGTATCCTGGGAGACAGTCAGCATGGTTGACTAACCTGCTTGACTTTTTTGAGGATGCAACATCGACAATGGATAACTGCAAAGCATATGACATGGTTTATTTAGATTTCCATAAAAGATTAATTCTCAAACTGAACGCAGTAGGGATACAAGCAAATTTGCAGACAACACAAAAATAGGAGGAGAGGCAAAACACTGTTGCAGCAGCAAAGGTCATTTAAAATGATCTAGACAGCATTCAGAACTGGGCAGACACATGGCAAATGACATTTAATAGAGAAAAGTGTAAGGTACTGCACGCAGGCAATAAAAATGTGCATTATAAATATCATATGGGAGACACTGGAATTGAAGAAGGAATCTATGGAAAAGACCTAGGAGTTTATATTGACTCGGAAATGTCTTCATCTAGACAATGTGGGGAAGCTATAAAAAAGGCCAACAAGATGCTCGGATATATTGTGAAAAGTGTTGAATTTAAATCAAGGGAAGTAATATTAAAACTTTACAATGCATTAGTAAGACCTCACCTAGAATATTGCGTTCAGTTCTGGTCACCTCGTTACAAAAAGAATATTGCTGCTCTATAAAGAGTGCAAAGAACAGCGACCAGAATTATCCCGGGTTTAAAAGGCATGTCGTATGCAGACAGGCTAAAAGAATTGAATCAAAACAAAGGCAACAACTCAGGTAAGACAACTATTAAATGTATTTATCTAAATGCTAGAAGTCTAGGAATCAACACGTTAGAACTTGAAGCTACTGCACCAAAAACAAAGTACACAGAAAGAGTACTTGGAACTGCAAACACAAGTCAAAAAGGAAGTTAGAAAGGCCAAGAGAGAGATAGAATTGAACATTGCTAAGGGGGCTAAAACTAATTCCAAAATGTTTTTCCAATATTATAACAGCAAGAGAACATTCAAAGAGGAGGTTAAATGTCTGAGAGATACAAAGGGCAAAATCATAGACGAAGAAAAAAAATAGCAAATATATTAAATGATTACTTTTCACAAGTTTTTAGAGGAGCTCTTAAAATAAACGAATCCCCTGGGCCGGATGAGATCTCCTAAGAGAACTCAAAGAAATGAAAGAAGTTTTTACAAACCGCTAACCAAGATCATGCAACAGTCTCTTGACACAGGTGTTGTACCGACAGACTGGAGAATTGCAAACATAATACCGATACACAAAAAGGGAGACAAAATTGAACCAGGTAACTACAGACCAATAAGCCTGACTTCTATTATATGTAAACTTATGGAAACTATAATAAGATCCAAAATGGAAAATTACCTATATGGTAACAGTATCCTGGGAGACAGTCAGCATGGTTTTAGGAAAGGGAGATCGTGTCTAACTAACCTGCTTGATTTTTTTGAGAATGCAACATTGACAATGGATAATTGCAAAGCATATGACATGGTTCATTTAGATTTCCAGAAAGCTTTTGACAAAGTCCTGCATAAAAGATTAATTCTCAAACTGAACGCAGTAGGGATTCAAGGAAATGCATGCACATGGATTACGGAGTGGTTAACATGTAGAAAACAGAAAGTACTGATTAGAGGAGAAACCTCAAAATGGAGCAAGGTAACCAGTGGTGTACCACAGGGATCAGTATTAGGTCCTCTGCTCTTCCTAATCTACATTAATGACCTAGATTCTGGTATAGTAAACAAACTTGTTAAATTTGCAGACGACACAAAAATAGGAGGAGTGGCAAACGCTGTTGCAGCAGCAAAGGTCATTCAAAATGATCTAGACAGCATTCAGAACTGGGCAGACACATGGCAAATGACATTTAATAGAGAAAAGTGTAAGGTACTGCACGCAGGCAATAAAAATGTGCATTATAAATATCATATGGGAGATACTGAAATTGAAGAAGGAATCTAAAAAGAATTAAATCTGTTCAGTCTTGAACAAAGAAGACTACGCGGTGATCTGATTCAAGCATTCAACATTCTAAAAGGTATAGACAATCTCGACCCAGGGGACTTTTTCAACCTGAAAAAAGAAATAAGGATCAGGGGTCACAAATGGAGATTAGATAAAGGGGCATTCAGAACAGAAAACTGGAGGCACTTTTTTACACAGAGAATGGTGAGGTTCTGGAACCAACTCCCCAGTAATGTTGTTGAAGCTGACACCCTGGGATCCTTCAAGAAGCTGCTTGATGAGATTCTGGGATCAATAAGCTACTAACAACCAAACGAGCAAGATGGTCCGAATGGCCTCCTCTCGTTTGTAAACTTACTTATGTTCTTATGTTCTTATTATGCTTACCTATGCTTTACCATGCTTTCACTGTGCATTAATACACTTTGCTGTGCTTTTACTGCAGGGAAATGTTTAAAAGGTCTCTCCCTCTCCCTCTCCCTTTCTGTGGGTTTGTATTAATAGCTCTATTATACAGCATGAGTGATGCATTCTCTCTCTCTCTCTCTCTCTCTCTCTCTCTCTCTCTCTCTCTCTCTCTCATAAAACCCCATCCCAGGTGCCCCACTTGCCTTTGTTTCTCTGTGTGTCTCTCTGTGTCTCTCTGAGTCTCGCTGTGTCTCTCTGTGTCTCTCGGGGTCTCTGTCGTTCTCTCTCTCTCTGAAGTTACTCCACTGCAGTCATGGATGATGTGTATAAAGCGGCGGTGAGTCTTAATCAAACAGTGAAATAAAGAATGAAATTACTAACACATTCATAATAAGAATAAGAATAATGATCAGAATAATTGCACTACTACAATTAATAATTATAATCTTAATCATTTCATTTTTACTAGCAGAGAACAGCTTGTCCGATTGTGATGAAACTTGCTAAAGACCTTCTTTAGTACAAGAGATTGAGAGTATTGGATTCTGGGGGTATGTGGAGGCTGTCTGTCTGTCTGTCTGTGTTGAAGATAGAACAAGCTATCTCTCTCTCTCTCTCTCTCTCTCTCTCTCTCTCTCTCTCTATATATATATATATATATGAGACAGCGTCCATACACCTTGGTGGTGTATGGAGGCTGTCTATCTCTCCGTATGTGCCACTAAGGGTTTACATATTTCTAGAAAACCACTTATCCAATTGTGCTAATAATTGCTAAGAACCTTCCTTAGCACAAGTTATTGATAGAATCAGAAACTGGGGATGTGTTTGTTAATAAGATCACAGCAATACCAACTATATATTTAATGTTGTTGAAGCTGACACCCTGGGATCCTTCAAGAAGCTGCTTGATGAGATTCTGGGATCAATAAGCTACTAACAACCAAATAAGCAAGATGGGCCGAATGGCCTCCTCTCGTTTGTAAACTTTCTTATGTTCTTATATTCTTATTACTGCTGGAAAACAGATTGAAACATAAAATAGGTTTAGTTTACAAAACCAAATATTAGATCTGCATTTTCAACACTTGTTGTCAATAGCCAGCAATTTAAGTTTGATTGAACGACCCATCTGCTGCGGTGGACTCAAGGGCACCTGTGCATTGGCAGCTGACCCGACACTCGCTCTCAGATTAGCCTTTTTAGTAGCTGGCATTCTGGCGCGTGTCATTTCCATTTTTAAACCATCATCCGGGAATAGATGAGTGACTGCCACAAATCTATCAGGCGCTTAACTGCACATTCCAGGGCAGACACACAGGGCACTACAATGGTGCTGTGTTACAAGTTAGGGCAGCTACACTCGGGTGAAGCTGGTAGAATGGGACCACAATATGCTAACTATACACTAAATGGTCTTCAATGGTAGAGAAGGAAAGGTAGCCTGTCAAATGCTGCATGGCCAGCCACGGGACAGAGTTCAGCTACAAAACACTAACGTCACCAATGTTTTCTTCTTTAGCATAGTCAGTCTTATACAAATTCACACACGCACACACACACACACACACACACACACACACACACACACACAAAACACCTCTCATCAGTCGACAATTCATGCCTTTTTTTAGATAATGACACAAACTGTTTCATTCCAGTTAATGATACAAAACGTATTTGTCCTGTAGTAAACTATATACATTTGTGTAACTGTAAAGAACGGCTAAATGTACAGTATTAAAACACTACTCTTTAATTCACTGTAAGTTTTCTTTCTCGCCTCGGTTTTTATCATGACCCTCTTTACTGTATATCACAAATTATTATTTCTTAGCAGACGTCCTTATCCAAGGCGACTTACAATTGTTACAAGATATCACATTATTTTTACATACAATTACCCAATTATACAGTTGGGTTTTTACTGGAGCAATCTAGGTAAAGTACCTTGCTCAAGGGTACAACAGCAGTGTCCCCTACCTGGGATTGAACCCACGACCCTCCGGTCAAGAGTCCAGAGCCCTAACCACTTCTCCACACTGCTTCCCAAATTATGCCTGCACGGCAATCATGATATAAAGCAGGTTCATCTGTATTTACATTTCTTGAATTTAAATAAAAACAGGAGGAGAGTCACATTTCCAGCACAGTGATAATGTTTAAATCTAACAAGCGAAGATGGGTTTTAACGACTGGGGTAACACTCCAGTGATAATGTTAATAAAGCTAATAAGAGGTAAGAGAATGGATTTTAAAGCAATGATGTATTTCTAATCTGTACTGAGCTGTAACCTACTGGCTTGTCTGTTTCATCAGTACCTTCCTTCTCTCCCTTCAGGTTGAGAACTTGACTGAAGAGCAGAAGAATGGTGAGTTTAATATCATCCAAACTGCAAAGACATTTCAGAGCTTTTAAAAACAGAGAGTTTAGCAGAGAAAAAGAAAAACGATTTTGTACTCCTAACCTCACCTCTCCTTCCTCCCCTTTCTCCTTTCCCCCACTCTCACCTACTCTCTCCCCTCCTCCTCTCTCATCTCCTCTCTCTCTTCCTCTCCTCATCTCTCCTCTCTCATGCCTCCCTCTCCCCTCTCTTCAGAGTTTAAGGCTGCGTTCGATATCTTTATCCAGGATGCGGAGGACGGGTGTATCAGTACGAAGGAGCTGGGGAAGGTGATGAGGATGCTGGGGCAGAACCCCACACCAGAAGAGCTGACAGAGATGATAGATGAGGTGGATGAGGATGGTGAGTATCCACCCCACCACAGGGGGGCACTGTCTGAAAGCAAATGCAACTAGAGCAGTGGTACTCAGCTCTGACCCTTGAGATCCATTCCAGTCCTGGTCTTTATTCGAACCAGGTCCTAAATTAGTTAATTGCCTCTTAATTAACTACATTAGAACCTGCTTAAAGTAAAAACCTGGACTGGATTGGATCTCGAAAGCCAGAGTACCACTGAATTAGAGTTTCAAACACTCCCACATTGTGAAGTGTACAAAAGGTGGAGCAAGTAGGGTGTGAATGAATAATTCCATCACCCTCGCATCATCGATGTCATTTGACAACAAGAGAGAGAGATTATCAGTCTCACCTTATGCTCCTGTGTGAACTCCCCTGCTGACAGTCACTGTGCAACAGCCTGGTGGGGTTAATTAGAAGGTGAGACTAATAGTCACATTAGTCTAAACCAGGGCTGGCCAAAGTGGCCTTCCACTCTGGATCTTTGTTCCAACCATGTTCTAAATTGTTTATTTGAACCAATTAAACCTCTATGCAAACCCTAGACTAGTTCATTATCTCATGTCACCTGTTGAACCTGGAGTGCAATGACCGTCCAGGACTCTGATTGGACATCCCTGGTCTAAACCCTATGATGCCTCAGTGAAAATATGAATTGGAAAACAAATCCCATGATACCTAGGGCAGAAATATTTTGCACACCCTGTTAATTCATCTCTGTTCTGCTCCAGGCAGTGGCACGGTGGATTTCGATGAGTTCCTCGGCATGATGCTGAGGTGTATGAAGTGTTGTGATGTGTGTTGTGTGTTGACTCCTCTCTGTTCTGCTCCAGGCAGTGGCACGGTGGATTTCGATGAGTTCCTCGGCATGATGCTGAGGTGTATGAAGTGTTGTGATGTGTGTTGTGTGTTGACTCCTCTCTGTTCTGCTCCAGGCAGTGGCACGGTGGATTTCGATGAGTTCCTCGGCATGATGCTGAGGTGTATAAAGTGTTGTGATGTGTGTTGTGTGTTGACTCCTCTCTGTTCTGCTCCAGGCAGTGGCACGGTGGATTTCGATGAGTTCCTCGGCATGATGCTGAGGTGTATGAAGTGTTGTGATGTGTGTTGTGTGTTGACTCCTCTCTGTTCTGCTCCAGGCAGTGGCACGGTGGATTTCGATGAGTTCCTCGGCATGATGCTGAGGTGTATAAAGTGTTGTGATGTGTGTTGTGTGTTGACTCCTCTCTGTTCTGCTCCAGGCAGTGGCACGGTGGATTTCGATGAGTTCCTCGGCATGATGCTGAGGTGTATGAAGTGTTGTGATGTGTGTTGTGTGTTGACTCCTCTCTGTTCTGCTCCAGGCAGTGACACGGTGGATTTCGATGAGTTCCTCGGCATGATGCTGAGGTGTATGAAGTGTTGTGATGTGTGTTGTGTGTTGACTCCTCTCTGTTCTGCTCCAGGCAGTGGCACGGTGGATTTCGATGAGTTCCTCGGCATGATGCTGAGGTGTATGAAGTGTTGTGATGTGTGTTGTGTGTTGACTCCTCTCTGTTCTGCTCCAGGCAGTGGCACGGTGGATTTCGATGAGTTCCTCGTCATGATGGTGAGGTGTATGAAGTGTTGTGATGTGTGTTGTGTGTTGACTCCTCTCTGTTCTGCTCCAGGCAGTGGCACGGTGGATTTCGATGAGTTCCTCGTCATGATGGTGAGGTGTATGAAGTGTTGTGATGTGTGTTGTGTGTTGACTCCTCTCTGTTCTGCTCCAGGCAGTGGCACGGTGGATTTCGATGAGTTCCTCGTCATGATGGTGAGGTGTATGAAGGAGGAGAGTAAGGGCAAATCAGAGGAGGAGCTGGCTGAACTCTTCAGAATGTTCGACAAGTAAGGACTGCAATTCCTGCCAGGTCAAACCCAGGTCAAACCCAGGTCAAACCCAGTTCAAACCCAGTTCAAACCCATGCCAGCTGTACCACTATATTGAATGAACCTTTCGTGTGTATTTGTCTCATGTAAACCTGCTCCTACAAGCACAGTATGAACAGTGTGTGTGTGTGCGTGTGTGTGTGTCTGTCTGCCTGTGTGTGTGTCTGTGTGTCTCTGTTATGTGTTTGTGTCTGTGTGTCTCTGTGTGTGTCTCTCTGTGTATGTCTGTGTGTGTGTGTGTGTGTGTATGGGTGTTTCTGTGTGTGTCTGTGTGTGTGTGTGTCTGTGTATGTCTGTGTGTGTGTATGTGTGTTTCTGTGTGTGTCTTTCTGTGTGTGTGTCTGTGTCTCTGTGTCAGTGTGTCTGTGTATTAGTGTGTCAGTGTATCAGTGTGTCTGTGTGTCTGTATGTCTGTGTGTCAGTGTGTGTGTATCAGTGTATCAGTGTATCAGTATATCAGTGTGTCTGTGTGTCAGTGTATCAGTGTATCAGTGTATCAGTGTGTCAGTGTGTCAGTGTGTCAGTGTATCAGTGTGTCAGTGTGTCAGTGTATCAGTGTATCAGTGTGTCTGTGTGTCAGTGTATCAGTGTATCAGTGTGTCAGTGTATCAGTGTGTCAGTGTATCAGTGTGTCTGTGTGTCAGTGTGTGTGTATCAGTGTGTCTGTGTGTCAGTGTGTCAGTGTGTCAGTGTATCAGTGTGTCAGTGTGTCAGTGTGTCAGTGTGTGTGTATCAGTGTATCAGTGTGTCAGTGTGTCAGTGTGTCAGTGTATCAGTGTGTCAGTGTGTCAGTGTGTGTGCATCAGTGTATCAGTGTGTCAGTGTGTGTGTATCAGTGTATCAGTGTGTCAGTGTGTCAGTGTGTCAGTGTATCAGTGTGTCAGTGTGTGTGTATCAGTGTATCAGTGTGTCAGTGTGTGTGTATCAGTGTATCAGTGTGTCAGTGTGTGTGTATCAGTGTATCAGTGTGTCAGTGTATCAGTGTGTCAGTGTGTCTGTGTGTCAGTGTGTCAGTGTATCAGTGTGTCAGTGTGTCAGTGTGTCAGTGTGTGTGTATCAGTGTGTCTGTGTGTCAGTGTGTCAGTGTGTCAGTGTGTCAGTGTGTCAGTGTGTGTGTATCAGTGTATCAGTGTGTCAGTGTGTCAGTGTGTCAGTGTGTCAGTGTGTGTGTATCAGTGTATCAGTGTGTCAGTGTGTCAGTGTATCAGTGTATCAGTGTGTCTGTGTATCAGTGTGTCAGTGTGTCAGTGTGTGTGTTTCAGTGTGTCAGTGTGTCAGTGTGTCAGTGTGTCAGTGTATCAGTGTATCAGTGTGTCAGTGTGTGTGTATCAGTGTATCAGTGTGTCAGTGTGTCAGTGTGTCAGTGTGTGTGTATCAGTGTATCAGTGTGTCTGTGTGTCAGTGTGTCAGTGTGTGTGTATCAGTGTGTCTGTGTGTCAGTGTGTCAGTGTGTCAGTGTATCAGTGTGTCAGTGTGTCAGTGTGTGTGTATCAGTGTGTCAGTGTGTCAGTGTGTGTGTATCAGTGTGTCAGTGTGTCAGTGTGTCTGTGTGTCAGTGTGTCAGTGTGTCAGTGTGTCAGTGTGTCAGTGTGTCAGTGTGTCAGTGTATCAGTGTGTCAGTGTGTGTGTATCAGTGTGTCAGTGTGTCAGTGTGTCAGTGTGTCAGTGTGTCTGTGTATCAGTGTGTCAGTGTGTCAGTGTGTCAGTGTGTCAGTGTATCAGTGTGTCAGTGTGTGTGTATCAGTGTGTCAGTGTGTCAGTGTGTCAGTGTGTCAGTGTGTCAGTGTATCAGTGTATCAGTGTGTCAGTGTGTCAGTGTGTCAGTGTATCAGTGTGTCAGTGTGTGTGTATCAGTGCATCAGTGTATCAGTGTGTCAGTGTGTCAGTGTGTCAGTGTGTCAGTGTGTGTGTATCAGTGTGTCAGTGTGTCAGTGTGTCAGTGTGTCAGTGTGTCAGTGTGTGTGTATCAGTGTATCAGTGTGTCAGTGTGTCAGTGTATCAGTGTATCAGTGTGTCTGTGTGTCAGTGTGTCATTGTATCAGTGTGTCTGTGTATCAGTGTGTCAGTGTGTCAGTGTGTGTGTTTCAGTGTGTCAGTGTGTCAGTGTGTCAGTGTGTCAGTGTATCAGTGTATCAGTGTGTCAGTGTGTGTGTATCAGTGTATCAGTGTGTCAGTGTGTCAGTGTGTCAGTGTGTCAGTGTGTCAGTGTGTGTGTATCAGTGTATCAGTGTGTCAGTGTGTCAGTGTGTCAGTGTGTCAGTGTGTCAGTGTGTCTGTGTGTCAGTGTGTCAGTGTGTCAGTGTGTCAGTGTGTCAGTGTGTGTGATCAGTGTGTCAGTGTGTCAGTGTGTGTCAGTGTGTCAGTGTGTCAGTGTGTCAGTGTGTCAGTGTGTCAGTGTGTCAGTGTGTCAGTGTGTCAGTGTGTCAGTGTGTCAGTGTGTCAGTGTGTCAGTGTGTCAGTGTGTCAGTGTGTCAGTGTGTCAGTGTGTCAGTGTGTCAGTGTGTCAGTGTGTCAGTGTGTCAGTGTGTCAGTGTGTCAGTGTGTCAGTGTGTCAGTGTGTCAGTGTCAGTGTGTGTGTGTCAGTGTGTCAGTGTGTCTGTGTATCAGTGTGTCAGTGTGTTAGTGTGTCAGTGTGTCAGTGTGTCAGTGTGTCAGTGTGTCAGTGTGTCAGTGTGTCAGTGTGTCAGTGTATCAGTGTGTCAGTGTGTCAGTGTGTCAGTGTGTCAGTGTATCAGTGTGTCAGTGTGTCAGTGTGTCAGTGTGTCAGTGTGTCAGTGTGTCTGTGTGTCAGTGTGTCAGTGTGTCAGTGTGTGTGTATCAGTGTGTCAGTGTGTCTGTGTGTCAGTGTGTCAGTGTGTCAGTGTGTCTGTGTGTCAGTGTGTCAGTGTGTCAGTGTGTCAGTGTGTCAGTGTGTCAGTGTGTCAGTGTGTCTGTGTGTCAGTGTGTCAGTGTGTCAGTGTGTCAGTGTGTCTGTGTGTCAGTGTGTCAGTGTGTCTGTGTGTCAGTGTGTCAGTGTGTCAGTGTGTCAGTGTGTCAGTGTGTCAGTGTGTCAGTGTGTCAGTGTGTCAGTGTGTCAGTGTGTCAGTGTGTCAGTGTGTGTGTGTGTCAGTGTGTCAGTGTGTCAGTGTGTCAGTGTGTCTGTGTGTCAGTGTGTCAGTGTGTCAGTGTGTCTGTGTGTCAGTGTGTCAGTGTGTCAGTGTGTCTGTGTGTCAGTGTGTCAGTGTGTCTGTGTATCAGTGTGTCAGTGTATTAGTGTGTCAGTGTATTAGTGTGTCAGTGTGTCTGTGTGTCAGTGTGTCAGTGTGTCAGTGTATCAGTGTGTCAGTGTGTGTGTGTCAGTGTGTCAGTGTGTCAGTGTGTCAGTGTGTCAGTGTGTCTGTGTGTCAGTGTGTCAGTGTGTCTGTGTATCAGTGTGTCAGTGTATTAGTGTGTCAGTGTGTCAGCGTGTCAGCGTGTCAGCGTGTCAGTGTATTAGTGTGTCAGTGTATCAGTGTGTCAGTGTGTCAGTGTGTCTGTGTGTCAGTGTATCAGTGTGTCTGTGTGTCAGTGTGTCAGTGTGTCAGTGTGTCAGTGTGTCAGCGTGTCTGTGTGTCAGTGTGTGTCAGTGTGTCAGTGTGTCAGTGTGTCAGTGTGTCAGTGTGTCAGTGTATCAGTGTGTCAGTGTGTCAGTGTGTCAGTGTGTCAGTGTGTCAGTGTGTCAGTGTGTCAGTGTGTCAGTGTGTCTGTGTGTCAGTGTGTCAGTGTGTCAGTGTGTCTGTGTGTCAGTGTGTCAGTGTATTAGTGTATCAGTGTGTCAGCGTATCAGCGTATCAGTGTGTCAGTGTGTCTGTGTGTCAGTGTGTCAGTGTGTCAGTGTGTCAGTGTGTCAGTGTGTCAGCGTGTCAGTGTATCAGTGTGTCAGTGTGTCAGTGTGTCAGCGTATCAGTGTATCAGTGTGTCAGTGTGTCTGTGTGTCAGGGTGTCAGTGTGTCAGTGTATCAGTGTGTCAGTGTGTCAGTGTGTCAGTGTGTCAGTGTGTCTCTAATCTGCTCTCCATCTCTCTCTCTCACTGTGTTTCAGGAACTGCGACGGCTACATCGACCTGGAGGAGCTGAAGTTGATGCTGGAGGAGACAGGAGAGATCATCACTGAGGACGACATCGAGGAGCTGATGAGAGACGGAGATAAGAACAACGATGGCAAAATCGACTACGACGGTACAGCAGGGGGAGGGGAGATAGAGGGAAAGAGAGGGAGGGATAGGGGAGAGAGAGGGAGGAGAGAGATGGGAGAGGGTGAGAGGGAAAGGGAAGAGGAGAGGGGAAAGGGAGGAGGATTACAGTTTGTAATGACTCTTGATTTTCTATTACTTCACGGGTATTGCAATATGTCAGTTAGCATCATAGACATACATTATGTTCCTGCAGTGATAATAAAATA
This sequence comes from Acipenser oxyrinchus oxyrinchus, assembly GCA_030684275.1. NCBI lineage: Eukaryota > Metazoa > Chordata > Actinopteri > Acipenseriformes > Acipenseridae > Acipenser > Acipenser oxyrinchus. The sequence continues at coordinate 2,444,960 of CM060304.1, forward strand.
AACTTGCATTCAACTACAAACGATTCAACTATAGTCATTGAAGACATTATTCTCCTTCACTAGTGAAAATCATTTCTAATAAAACAGAACGAGAACCACTTCTTAAATAGGGCTCTGGCTTTCTGTATTTTTATTTTTTACAACATTTGGCAGGTATTTAATCGGCACTAATTTTAAAGACCAAGAAACAGGTAAACATCTGTTAAAAAATCCCCCTAAGGTGCAAACACACTTTCCTAATGGGAGCCATTCCTGTTGTTGAGAGCGCCAGTTCCATTTCTGTACCAGCCGGAGCAGTCCTTGGTAAACACTGAGTTCGGGGGGGCAGTTGATGTTTTATAAAAGGATTCAAGGATTTGTGCACACTTCCATAAACCATCAAAAGGAATTTCTTCTCATATATTCTGGGCGACTGTTGTATCCCATTTTGCAAGAAGAGTTTATTGATTTTAAAAAAGTTAACAAACTTCATTTACTGAAAACTCTTAACCATAAACCAGTGACTAACTCGGCATGAACATTATTTTAAGTAAGTATGAAATATTGACTCCAGGCTATATTTGTTTTGATATTAATCTAATTTGTTTTGTCATCGCTGGCACACCCCTACTCTGTTTACCTGTCGTAAGAGATTTGCACTGACTTCAGAGATCGCATCTAGTCTGGTATCAGCAGTCTAGATCTGTGCTTCATTGAGTGCTCTCTAGTGCAAGAAGAACCACTATTCATTGACAGAGTTGAATAGGTTGACTAGTCGCCACTTTTTAAATAATCATAACACATTGTGTATTTGTTTGGGAAACTTATCTTAAAACTGCTAGGATTTTTTTTAAACTATATGTCATACATATGTTAAAGGATTGCAACCGTCGATCTGAAACCTCTCGCTTCACAATCACATGATGTATGATTAGTCGGCTTCCCGTTTCTGTGGTCCACTGTCACTTTAGTATTCAACTAACCATTCTGTCCCCTGTTTTCTAGCTATAAAAGAACATTCACTCATTGCAGTCTTAAGGACACAGCTTTGAGACCCCTGGGCTACAGTCGCCCTCTCACTTCCTAACCGTGAACCTGTTTTCTTTCAGAATTCCTGGAGTTCATGAAGGGAGTGGAATAAATCTTCAGAAATAAAAATAATAAATCAGAACCTGCAAGCAACACAGCCCCTATGAATCGATCACCGCAACATTAGTAGTATCGGTATTTATAGTGTAATCTCTACCCATGTATTTACAGTGTAATCTCTACCCATGTATTTACAGTGTAATCTCTACCCATGTATTTACAGTGTAATCTCTACCCCTATATGTATAGTGTAATCTATACCCCTATATGTATAGTGTAATCTCTACCCCTGTATGTATAGTGTAATCTCTACCCATGTATTTACAGTGTAATCTCTACCCCTATATGTATAGTGTAATCTATACCCCTATATGTATAGTGTAATCTCTACCCCTGTATGTATAGTGTAATCACTACCCATGTATTTACAGTGTAATCTCTACCCATGTATTTACAGTGTAATCTCTACCCCTATATGTATAGTGTAATCTATACCCCTATATGTATAGTGTAATCTCTACCCCTGTATGTATAGTGTAATCTATACCCCTGTATGTATAGTGTAATCTCTACCCCTGTATGTATAGTGTAATCTCTACCCCTGTTTGTATAGTGTAATCTCTACCCCTGTATTCAGTGTAAACTGGATTTTCAATAAAACAAAATGGAAAAGCGGAATCTTTGCAGTAAACTGGAGTTCATGTCTCTCAGACCCCACACCACACTCTCCAGCACTGTATCCACTGCTGTATCCCTCTCCCTCTCTCTCTCTCTACTGCTGTATCTCTCTCTCTCTTTGTCGACTTCCCTCATAGAAGCGACAGGGTGGGAGAAGTACAGTCGTGGAAAAGAACAGAAAAATTACATCTTTAATTGCTTTAATCAGAAAAAACTGCAGCTTAAAGTCTAACAGCTGCGTGTCTTTTTCTGACAACAAGCTGAAGCTCAGAGCAACTGATTCAAATTCGCTGCCGTTCTGAGACATGGAGGGAGGGGCGGAGCCCGCAGCACAACAGATACAGACAAAAGCCAGCCAGTCTTCCCAGCGACAACCAGCGTGGGAGAAATACAGTCGTGGAAAAGTACAGAGCAGTTAGAAGCAGTTTGAAAGCAGGTTGACAGCTGCAGAATAAACTAAACTGTCAAAAAAAAAATTAACATGGTCTTCAAGCCAGTAATCTGTGACACCTGCATGATGTGGGAAATCCGAGAAAACCCAGAAAAGCTAAACCAAGTGTGTGTAAAGTGCTGCACGATCCAGGACTTGCTTAAACTAGTAAGTATGCTAGAAATCGAGCTGCAGGAAATGAGACAGCAACAGGAGCTTGAGGAGCTGACACACCCTCAATTCATGGAAGACTGCACCCCTAGCAGACTGAAAGCCACCAGGGAGATGGAAGAGGGTGGAAACAGCTGGGTTCAGGTGGGCAGAAGCAGGGAAAAAAAAGAAACATCGTCAAACACAACCACCAGAAACCCAAACATCCAACAAATTTGAGCTACTTCAAAATTTAGATGATCAAAACCAACATCAAGAGAACGAAAGGATCATCCAGGACCCTATAAACAGTGCTGGCCAGGCAGCAAAAAGAAGGGAGGGCATGATTGTTGGGGACTCCATATTGAGAAACACAGCAAGTTCAGTTTGCAGTTTGGACCCCCTTACTACAACAGTGTGCTGCCTTCCAGGAACCTCTGTCAAGCACATCACTGAGAACGTGGACAGGCTCTTAGAATGAACAGGAGACGACCAGGTAGTAGTCATCCACATCGGTACAAAAACATTGGCCAAATCTCTGCAAAACAAATTCAGAGAGCTAGGAAGGAAATTAAGACAAGACCAAAACCGTGGTATTTTCTGGGATACTGCCGGCACCTTGCAAAGGAGCATACGGACAGCTGGAAATACATAATCAAAATGCATGGCTGAAATCGTGGTGCACACAGGACGGCTTCACCTTTCTTGAACATTGGAGCACATTCTACAACAAGAACTATCTATATAGGCGGGACGGACTGCACTTAAACAGAAAGGGAACCAATCTACTCGGAGAAAGAATCCTTGAGGAGGTCCAGAAGCATTTCAACTAGAAAAGGAAGGGGGGAGAAAACAAAAAAAAGATGGGAGACCACATCAAAGCAAAGGCAACAACTCAGGTAAGACAACTATTAAATGTATTTATCTAAATGCTAGAAGTCTAGGAAACAACACGTTAGAACTTGAAGCTATTGCACCAAAAACAAAGTACACAGAAAGAGTACTTGGAACTGCAAACACAAGTCAAAAAGGAAGTTAGAAAGGCCAAGAGAGAGATAGAATTGAACATTGCTAAGGGGGCTAAAACCAATTCCAAAATGTTTTTCCAATATTATAACAGCAAGAGAACATTCAAAGAGGAGGTTAAATGTCTGAGAGATACAAAGGGCAAAATCATAGACGAAGAAAAAAAAATAGCAAATATATTAAGTGATTACTTTTCACAAGTTTTTAGAGGAGCTCTTAAAATAAACGAATCCCCTGGGCTGGATGAGATCTCCTAATAGAACTCAAAGAAATGAAAAAAGTTATTTACAAACCGCTAACCAAGATCATGCAACAGTCTCTTGACACAGGGGTTGTACCTACAGACTGGAGAATTGCAAAAGTAATACCGATACACAAAAAGGGAGACAAAATTGAACCAGGTAACTACAGACCAATAAGCCTGACTTCTATTATATGTAAACTTATGGAAACTATAATAAGATCCAAAATGGAAAATTACCTATATGGTAACAGTATCCTGGGAGACAGTCAGCATGGTTTTAGGAAAGGGAGATCGTGTCTAACTAACCTGCTTGATTTTTTTGAGGATGCAACATCGACAATGGATAATTGCAAAGCATATGACATGGTTTATTTAGATTTCCAGAAAGCTTTTGACAGTCCTACAGAAAAGATTCATTCTCAAACTGAACACAGTGGTGACTCAAGGAAATGCATGTACATGGATTAGGGAGTGGTTAACATGTAGAAAACAGAAAGTACTGATTAGAGGAGAAACCTCAAAATGGAGCGAGGTAACCAGTGGTGTACCACAGGGATCAGTATTAGGTCCTCTGCTATTCCTAATCTACATTAATGATTTAGATTCTGGTATAGTAAGCAAACCTGTTAAATTTGCAGACGACAGAAAAATAGGAGGAGTGGCAAACACTGTTGCAGCAGCAAAGGTCATTCAAAATGATCTAGACAGCATTCAGAACTGGGCAGACACATGGCAAATGAAATTTAATAGAGAAAAGTGTAAAGTATTGCATGCAGGCAATAAAAATGTGCATTATAAATATCATATGGGAGATACTGAAATTGAAGAAGGGACCTAGGAGTTTATGTTGACTCAGAAATGTCTTCATCTAGACATTGTGGGGAAGCTATAAAAAAGGCCAACAAGATGCTCGGATATATTGTGAGAAGTGTTGAATTTAAATCAAGGGAAGTAATGTTAAAACTTTACAATGCATAAGTAAGACCTCACCTAGAATATTGTGTTCAGTTCTGGTCACCTCGTTACATAAAGGATATTGCTGCTCTAGAAAGAGTGCAAAGAAGAGCAACCAGAATTATCCCGGGTTTAAAAGGCATGTCGTATGCAGACAGGCTAAAAGAATTTAATCTATTCAGTCTTGAACAAAGAAGACTGCGCGGTGATCTGATTCAAACAGTCAAAATCCTAAAAGGTATAGACAATGAGACCCAGGGGATTTTTTTGACCTGAAAAAAGAAACAAGGACCAGGGGTCACAAATGGAGATTAGATAAAGAGGCATTCAGAACAGAAAATAGGAGGCACTTTTTTACACAGAGAATTGTGAGGGTCTGGAACCAACTCCCCAGTAATGTTGTTGAAGCTGAACCCTGGGATCCTTCAAGAAGCTGCTTGATGAGATTCTGGGATCAATAAGCTACTAACAACCAAACGAGCAAGTTTGTAAACTTTCTTATGTTCTTATGTTAAAGAATCATCTTCACTTCTTTCTATGGCATTGCTTCCCCCCCATCTCATATTGTCTGCTGTTGATTTATTTTTCAGTTCTTCAATCATTTTGCTTTCTGCCTCCTTCTGCAGCTGCGCTGCTTTTTAATCATTTCTGTTGTTTATCTAAATGTAATACAAAAATAGTTTAAGAGGTTGGGTACACGCTTCAACTAATGCAAACACAAAACTATCCACAGATACCTGGTATTTTTTAAGATATCATTACATTTTCCAATATAAATATGTTTGCAGGGGAAGATAACGTGTCAAGTAGTCTATGTTTATTCACATTTTTTTTGACTTTAGACTAACACTAATACACTAGCTCACTGTTCTAGTTTGAAAAAGTTGAGTTTCACCTGAAGACTGGGATTAAAACCAAGGCCAAAAGCAAGAATCTGAATTCTTAAGCATACAATTTTCTTTTTTGGGTTTAAGTTCTCTATATCCTCCTCATGAAACAAATCTTCTGTTCATTTTTACTTTTCTCTTTATTATTTTTTCTGCTTTTGCCAGATATCTTCACCCTTTATTAACCTATTCATTTTTTCAATGAGGTCACTGTACTCATCTTCAAAATTGAGTTTTCATCTGTAGGATAACATTTCCAGGTTAACAATAATAAAAAAAAAATCAATACTTGTGTTTAAAGAATAAATAAGCATTAATTCATAAATTAAAGTTTTCTCTTTAACATTTACTGGCATCTGAGAAATATTGTATATATTCCAAGTAAAATGGAAACTTTTTGAAGCCCAGACACGAGGAGTTTATATACTAGGGCAGTGGTTCTCAATCCTGGTCCTGGGGGACCCACTGCCCTGCTGGTTTTTGTACCAACCAAACTCTCAATCACTTAATTGAACCCTTAATTGAACTAATAATTAGCTTATTTTGACTTTTTAAATAGTGTAGCTTATAAAAAGTTGGAGAATTTAAGTTCCTTATACAATTTTATACTTAAATTGAAATCTCCATCTGTTTAAAATAATTAAAAAGCTCAGAGTGGGCAAAGCGGATGACATTTTTTGTGAATTTGGGATGACTGAAGCTCAGTGTACTCAATACAGCACAATCAGAGATAAATTCAAAGAGTACTTTACAGGGAAAAGAAGTAGCATATATGATAGGGTCAAAAACAGGAACCAGATGAATCTGTGAATGATTTCATCAGATGTGTATGCTCTGGCTGAACACTGCAATTATGGAGATCTCACAGAAGAGCTAATCCGTTGGAATCCGGGACATCAAACTAGCTGAACGCATGCAGCTAGACAGCACGCTCACTTTAGAAAAAGTTATAACAATGGCCAGACAAATTGAAAGTGCCTAAACAGCAGGCTGAGCTCAAACAAGTGGAGTAAGATGCACTCAAGCTACACACTGTACAGAAAGAAAAATACATCCCATCTAAACCGTCCGGACCACACAAACCTCTCATTCATACTCATGCACAGCACAGACAACAACAGCCACAAAAGTACTCAAGGTGTGGAAAATCACTGTTTCACTTTAAAGATTTTTGTCCTGCTAAAACTCCATCATGTAATGCTTGCAACAGGATAGGCCACTACCAGAGTGTGAGCCATTCAAAACCAGTACAATGCACTTGCCATTCCAGTAAGTCTATGGTGGGATACACCCCGCCCCTGTGCGTATTTTGACATGTGTTGTTGTCATTTAAAGTGAATGTTTGGTGTGCATGAGTGTTTTAGGTCAGCAGGGAAGGAGTAATTACCTTCCCTGCCAAATCACTTCGCGTGCAGAATGTGCCTGAGCTTGATTGAATTATTAAAAGCAATTGAGCCCAGACACAACTGTATAAAATAGCAGATCAACCGCTCATCAAGGCTGGGTGTTCAGAGGTGGAAAGAGAGACATGAGGTTAAAATATAAACAATTGCTACCTGTGCTGGATTTTAAACCAGCACGATACTTGTTTGTTTTGGTTCACTGTTTGTTTTGGCCATCGTGCCTTTTGTTTTGTGAAGCGTCTTTGTTTGTTTAAATATTTATTTTATAATAAATCTGCACATCAGCGCTTTACCTCACAGTCCTGTGTGTGTCCATTTCCTGGTCTGACATCACCCGCAAACCATCCGATTTAGTTGCTACCTGATAGGGGCAAAGTCCCTGCTTGAGACAGATCACAATCCACTTGTACGTTTGCTGGACACAAGAAGCTTAGATGACCTCCCACCAAGGCTACAGAGGTTTAGAATGTGTCTCCACATTCCAAAATGGAAAATTACCTATACGGTAACAGTATCCTGGGATACAGTCAGCATGATTTTAGGAAAGGGAGATCGTGTCTAACTAACCTGCTTGATTTTTTTGAGGATCTACAATGGGTAATTGCAAAGCATATGACATGGTTTATTTAGATTTCCAGAAAGCTTGTGACAAAGTCCTGCATAAAAGATTAATTCTCAAAGTGAACGCAGTAGGGATTCAAGGAAATGCATGCACATGGATTAGGGAGTGGTTAACATGTAGAAAACAGAAAGTACTGATTAGAGGAGAAACCTCAAAATGGAGCGAGGTAACCAGTGGAGTACCACAGGGATCAGTATTAGGTCCTCTGCTGTTCCTAATCTAAATTAATGACTTAGATTCTGGTATAGTAAGCAAACTTGTTAAATTTGCAGACAACAGAAAAATAGGAGGAGTGGCAAACACTGTTGCAGCAGCAAAGGTCATTCAAAATGATCTAGACAGCATTCAGAACTGGGCAGAGACATGGCAAATGACATTTAATAGAGAAAAGTGTAAGGTATTGCACACAGGCAATAAAAATGTGCATTATAAATATCATATTGGAAATACTGAACTTGAAGAAGGAATCTATGAAAAAGACCAAGGAGTTTATGTTATTGTCTTCATCTAGACAATGTGGGGAAGCTTTAAAAAAAGGCCAATAAAATGCTTGGATATATTGTGAAAAGTGTTGAATTTAAATCAAGGGAAGTAATGTTAAAACTTTACAATGCATTAGTAAGACTTCATCTAGAATATTGTGTTCAGTTCTGCTCACCTCGTTACAAAAAGGATATTGCTGCTCTAGAAGAGTGCAAAGAAGAGCAACCACTACACAGAGAATTGTGAGGGTCTGGAACCAACTCCCCAGTAATGTTGTTGAAGCTGACACCCTGGGATCCTTCAAGAAGCTGCTTGATGAGATTCTGGGAACAATAAGCTACTAACAACCAAACGAGCAAGATGGGCCAAATGGCCTCCTCTCGTTTGTAAACGTTCTTATGTTCTTATGTTCTTATGGTAGATAGGAACTAAAATTGTTTACTGGTTGACCAGAGGTTAACAGAAATTCTGCCCCCTGTAGAGGTGACGAGAACACCAAGGCCATTACTCCATCGAAAATTTTGGCAGGCCTCTGAATGAAGGGTTTTTCTCTTGAATCATGCACTTGCTGTGTTAGATGGTATCTTGCCAAAGAAATTCTGGAATCCACTTTTCCTGTTAGTTTATGGTATATTAGAGAAAATGTGAAACTGTGTGATGTGGATTTATTCGAATTAGCATTAAAAATGTTTGTCATTGAATTTTAGAGGCTATACGGAATTGAACACGTGTAATGTTCACTAGTTGATGTTTTGTACTCATTCCGAGTGGTGTTCAAGTCTGTGTTGAGGGGCTTTTCTGAGTTTAGAAGCTGCTCTTCAGTCTTATTGCCTGCCATAGACACAATGTAGGATCTTTATCGAATAAGAAAGTGAGAGCCATCTAGTCACCTGCCTCTTTGGAATCAGTGTGTTTTTCTAGCAATACATGGATGTGCTCTTCTTAATAACACAATCTGTGGCAGGCAACTGGAACTGCTCCAGAACTCGGTCAAGGCACCTTGACAGACGTATCAGAAAATAAACTCAAATAACAAGAACCACCACCTGGAATGATTGCAAACATCAGAAAGAGTCAAAGGGGCAGCTACAGCATGTAATAAAATTGATTTGAAAACACGGATTAGCACTTAACATATTAGCACTTTTTATATTGTCTCTTCAATAGCAATAGTTGAATATCTTGTATTACACAGTGCCACTAAGACCAATAACAAAGCCGACCCTCTCTGATAGGAGGTGGAGTTCTATGACTGTATCGCGTCATTTAAGCAGAATTTTGTGGTTTGCACTGTCACAGACGGTTCTCGCAGGTCCCTTTTGTGCTAGAAGTCATTAGATCCTTTTGCATGAAAGGCCTCGGTTGCAGAGGTGTGCGGTTCTATGATGGACCCAGATTCAGTTAAAATGTTTTTGCCCACTGATGATGGGAATGCGAATGTAGAGATGGGAGCCCAGCTAACAAGACTGAAGTTTTTGCAGGTATCAGACTTTAAAGACTGTCACCCACACCTGTGAGCAGAAACTGACCCAAGACTGTCACAGCTACTGGAAGCAGGCCGATCTTAGGGAAACAAATTGAACATTTGTGAAACTGCAACAAATATTTTAATGACTGTAATGTGTTTTAATGTGTTTTAAGAATATACAACCATTAGAAAATATTATTAGCAGATCTGTGTAAGGCCTGTGAGAAGTTGTTCATTGCAATGAAGGTCAGACTGACCTGCTGAAAGTTCCAAACCTCCCTGATCAGGCAAAAGCATCTTTTGAAATTAGACTCAAAACATTCTGATCCAGCGAAAGCAGAATCTATGGAGCACAGTTAATATGCTAGAAGCAATCGAACTAGGTTTGATAACATTAAGTAAATATAAAATTAATATTAATATTAATAAAAAATTAACCTCTTGCCGCCTTTATATATCAATGAAGTAAAATAGAGTTGTAGTTTATTCACTTCCATATACTGGAAGGCAAGCATATATTTGAATTGAATATCTCTTTTATATTGATGCATTGCTATAAGGTATAGAAATTATGTTTTAGTCTTAAGAGAGTGATATATATTGAATGTTCTAGAATTTAGCGGTGGGCGCTTTTAGCTTTATGCATTTTATAGCCTAAGAGCTAAATATATGATAACCATATTGGTATTACTGTATTGAAGTATTAATGCTGTTAAACCTGTTAAGGCACAAGATCGCCTGGACTGCTTATCACTTGGGATTAACGGTGGTCTGCGCAACCAAACAGTCCAATTTTTAACATAAGCATTTAATAAACCGAAAAGAGCACTACTACTGCTCTGATTCGTTAAAACTTCAAATTAAACGAGTCTGTGTGATTTTCTTTATTATTAAAAAGTCATCTGGATACGTTGCAAGCCCAGTGCACAAACAAAACCACTACAGGAGTTTAAAACATCTCTGTCCTCCTTGAACTTCTCCCCTGAGTTTAAGAGTGTGCTCAGAATATATATATATATATATATATATATGTATAAATAAAAAGAGTACGTGCGAGAATTCTGACAGCACATATCAAAAAACTGCTTTTTAAGCAGAAGTGCAAGTTGTATATTTGGTTTCAACGATAGACTTGTGGTTTTACAATAGAAATGAGGAAACAGTCGTTAAAGCAGTAACATGGAAACAAAGACAGGACCCAAGGTTATACCAGTTCATCTTGGCCTTGTTAAATCAGCTCACTTATCTTGTCACATGTGGGTGTACAGTGTGTACGTGCAGAGTTGCATGGTTTAGAAGTTTGGGCTTTTTAAGCAGTATATCTGAAAAGCCTTACATTAAAACACAGGAAAACCACACAATGTTCAGAGACAGACAATGACTTCTCACGTCTTTACCATTTAAAGGGGCACATACAATTATTACAATTTATATAAAACCTTACACAGGGCTAGAATGAAGTTGTTGTCTATACAATTTTCCAACATCAGAGGCTGACTTGCTGTAAGATGGACTGTGCTCCTGGTCAGACAACCCAGTCTCGTTCAGTAGTCTGTTGGAGATCTCTTGCTGTAAATTTGACCAGTGCCAGCAGGCCAAATCAGTTAATTAATTTACTGGTTCAATATTTCTTTGCCTTTCCTCTTTCTTAAATGATGATCTTGTTGGTCAAATTTCTCTTTATGTCCTTTTGGTATTATTTAAGTTTCTCACAATTTTAACCAAATTCTGGGGTGTTATGGTTGAATATTCTTGGGAGCTCTTGGTTATGCTGTTGTTTGTGATCAAATAATTATTCATCAACATTTGACCTTGACAACCAGGTGCAGCCAGGCTCTGCTATATCTTATTTATTCAGGGGCCCCCCAAGCTAAGGAATTCGGGAGAGGCTATCTCCCCCAATACTTATCTGTGTTTCTATGGTGACCAGGGGTCCATTTCTTTCCAAACTATAATGTTAGACATTTCTCGACTCCCTTTTATATTTCCAGCTGCTAGACAATTATTTGTAATCATTTTTATTATACCAAATGCAAGAAATGCATAACAATAAGGAACAAAGAAGCTGTCCAATGCTGATCTTAATCTAAAATAGTACAATAATGTATCAATCAATCAATCTTTATTTGATATAGCGCCCTTCACAATAAAATGTCGCAAGGTGATTCACAGGTACAACATAACAGTAATTATTGATACTATACAAGCAATAGCAAACATTAAAACATAAATCAATTCAAATGCAATACAACACAGGGTAAAAACATTACTTAATATTAAGATGTGGATGACAATATTAAAAAAATTGAGTACCTCTGCACGTTCAAATCTTGATTTCAAGCCTCGTACATTAAAAAATACCAGAGAGAACTTAGCCATTGTCATAAAAACACAGTATGATATAGATAAGAAAAATCATTGAAAAATCCACTCAACAGCACCATATCAAAATTAAGTACAAGCAAGATTACAGTAATCAGTACAAAAACACAGAAGGCACTTAGAACTCCCAAAGGTACAAGAACAGAGTAAAGAACCCACAATATGTCCCTCCCACCAACCCTCCCTTAGTTAATACAAGGTTTAGCAAAGGAGTGATAATAATAGCAACAACAGAACTGGCTTTAGTAAAGAGAAGAACATTGAGGATCCCCCCTCCCTCTTAACACCTGTGACAAGCACACAGTGATGCCTAACATTAAACATCTCTTACACACTAATAATAAGAATCAGCACTTAACAGTCCCCATTGAAATACACAGCTCTGCAGGCTGTAGAGTGGCGCAGAGATCAAGTGTATCAGTTAGTCATCTGCGATTGAGTGCTCTTGAAAGAGCATAGGATGAAAGATGAGTGCTCTCCTGCAAGGTAGTGGCCCTGGGCTGGTCAAACGTGTTAGGAATTTCTCTACTTCAGCAGGAGACCCACATGACCCCCCCTCATAAGAAACCTTATTGCCAGGTAGATTAGGAAAGAGACCAGCTTAGCTCTGACTTGTGTGAAGGCCTTCCTCTTGATAGCTGTAGCGGGGTAATAATCCACAAAGAAATCTGATGCGATGACCCTCCACTTGTATAGGCTGCAATTTCCGAGATTCTTGCAAAATAGCTTAGCGATCCAAATAGCGAAGTAAATATTAGAGTGTGTGGTTTAGAGCCATGTGTTGAGCCATTAAACCCGCGGTGTGCTCTGTCCATATCAATCGGGATCGCTGAAGATGATGAGGGGAGAGCAAGGCTGGGGATCCACAGAGGTACTGGATGGGATTGCTCCCCTCTTGCCCCTCTGATAGATTAACCACACTCACGTTGCAGCATCTTGATCGTTCTTCCAAATCATTAAGTTTGTCTTGGAATGTCTCCACACGGTCAAGGCAATGGTATCCTTTTTCACCTGCCTCATGTCGCCTTTAAGGGTGTCCATCTTTGCAGTAACTTTCTCCACTGCTTGTCTGTGTGCATCGAGATCTGCTCTCAAGGAACGAAGGAGCACACCATTATCTTGCATTGCCTCCCTAACAGTCCCTAAAGCCTCGGCTAGCATGTCCTTCACCAGGTCGCAGAAAGTGTCACCCTGCGTCTCGATGGCTCGCTCGATCACTGCCATAATCTCGTCTGCAGGTGAAGATTTTTTTGAAGTGGTTCCCTTCGGGAGTTGCTTGGAGGGAAGCTGTGGAACTTTTACGAGACGCCATCAGACCAACGGGGGACGAACAAAAACAGGAACATTTTGTAAAATAAGTATGATATAAATAAAATAGCAGGGGTATTAGCAGTAGGTTTAGTGAAGTGCAGCCATCTCGCTGGAGCGTCACCGGAACTCCCGCAAAGTTTAACCTTTTAACTACTCTTATGGTCCTACAATATTACCATACCTCTCTGGGTTTTACAATGCTTACCTATGATTTCACTGTGCTTTATTACACTGCTGTGCTTTTACTGTGGGAAACATTTCTAAGGGTAGTTTTTAATTTCTCATATTTGTTTCCAGTCCCCGTACCTTTATGACATGTGTAATCTGCGTGGTTCCTGTTCCAGATTATGAATCTGCCTAACATTATTACGGATCTTGATTTTATTATGCTAAGAATCTTTCAGCTCTTTGTTTTTTATTAAGCTACTAAAAAAAAAGTTGATTAGCCGTTCTGATAACTCAGACATGTCCGCTTCACTCTACCACAGCTTTCACGTCTAAGAGCTGCACTGCTCTGTACACTCCAGAGATGCTTGTGTGGCGAGTGTCGGAGTGGCTGTAGGTTCTGCTCAGCCTGGCTGTGAAGGGAATGTCTACAGTAACCCTTACACCTTCAAACTGCACTGTACTCGTATTCCTGGGTGCTACAGTGACTTCAAATCGGACCTCCTGCTTCTCAGATTCAGACAGGGTGGTACCTTGGCTGCACCGAAAAATTTTTTTTTCCGGAGTCAAATTGACCACCTCGCCGCAGATGACAGGGACCTGGGCTGCTATAGTGGTGGTGACACCAGCCTGGATTGGGCGTTTGATATCCCACAACCTGTGTCCCGGGAAAGAAAGCTGGACTATCTTCAATATGGGCTGATCCTCGTTATTGACAATATTGCACGACTGTATCCCCTTTTCCGGGTTCCGCGTCAGTTTCTTCTCTTCTAATCGGTAATGGATGTCGGAAATCTCCTGAGAGTAAAGTGTGTTGACGATGCTGAGGACTTCATAGGTCAAATTGTAACAGTACTCTTTGCCATCGCAGGGCAGGAAAAACGCATTAAACTTGGGAACTACCTTTCCTAACCCATATTTATTCCTGCCTACAAACACATTCCCCTCGGGGTTTGTTTTAACAGCATTATTGGGCACAGAACCGAAGGACCCAGCTCGCCACTCCAGAGGTTCGAAATTGTCTTCGTTCACCAGGAGTTTAAAATCCAGGGAGTGCTCCTCCTTGTCGCTGATAGGGTAATGGCAGTAAGAGCCTTTAGAGGGGGTGTAAAAACCGCCGCAGCTCCTGAATCTGGCCACATAGTCCGTTCGAGAGTATTTACTGTTGGAGATGGAGACTGCATCTTTAGGGAGCGTGCCGCTCCACTGGACCCACTTTAGATTCACATTGTCGGGGTAATAGGGGGACTGTGCTGGGTTGGTGCTGCCTGGTTCTGCTGTACTAGGAGGTGATATTGTCAGGGCTTCCAGATAAAGAGTTAGCACTGCTGCCTGGGGCTTTGAAACAGTCACACCTGAAGATAGAGAAGGAAAATTACAAGTTGTAGTGTAATCAGACAGTTCTATGGCTTTATAAATTATACAGCAGTGGCACCAACAGTGACTCAGACAGCTCTCATTAGTTGCATATTATATGCAACTAATATTGTGAGAGACTGTAATTTGGACCATCAATGCTTGACCAGACATATATATTTTTTTATTTAAATATAATTCAGATACATTTTAAATAAGCTAAATACATTTTTAAATCTGTTATAATCTTCCACAATATAGCTATACAAATAGCATATTTAAGGATATATTGCAATATATGTGGTACTCGAATGAATATATTGATAAATGTTCTAAAAGGATTCTGAACTATATGGTAATATATAGTGGGACAATATATACTACTCTTTTATATGTATAAATTTATACATGCTTTGCATTGCACTCTGTGGGCGGGATTTTAAAAGGTCATAAATGATAACGCCAGTGATAATCAAGAAATCGGTATGTAGCGTTGATTTTGGCATTTTCAAACGGTCGTTATGCCTATTTCGTTATTTAATAATCGTCCTAATGTGCTTTCCGAAATTATGTTAATATCTTAACGAGCAGGGCTTCTTTATGACTATTTCTTTGTTTGCGTGGGAATTTAAAAGAAAATCTGTGTTAATTGTCATAATTTATCAGGAGTTAATTTGCACTTGGAAAAGAAGGGTTTTAATTAACGAAAGAATGTGATCAACATGGAATTTGCCTAAATGTATGTAATGTTGTCAAACTCCCCCCACGCTTTATGTACGAGGTACACTTTCACACGTTTGTATGCATATAAAATGTTCTTATAATACTATTCGGTAGCTACTTCAATCATGTTGAATTTATTTATCTCGGAGGTGAGCAAAGAGTAGCAGAGAAAATGCAGGAGTAGAGGAATTCACCGAATAATTAATTATAAACAAATTGTGTATTGGGTAGGGAGTTCTATCATAATTTTAAAAGCTTAATAAACATATAAATGACGTGTTACATGTATAATATAGCTAACAACTACAAACACAAATGGCACTTCAAACGTATTTATTTACAGTACTGTGCAAAAGTTTTAGGCAGGTGTGAAAAAATGCTGTAAAGTAAGAATGCTTTCAAAAATAGACATGTTAATAGATTATATTTATCAATTAACTAAATGCAAAGTGAGTGAACAGAAGAAAAATCTAAATCAAATCCATATTTGGTGTGACCACCCTTTGCCTTCCTAACAGCATCAAGCATCTACCTCTTCTAGGTACACTTGCACACAGTTTTTGAAGGAACTCGGCAGGTAGGTTGGCCCAAACATCTTGGAGAACTAACCACAGTTCTTCTGTGGATTTAGGCAGCCTCAGTTGCTTCTCTCTCTTCATGTAATCCCAGACAGACTCGATGATGTTGAGATCAGGGCTCTGTGGGGCCATACCATCACTTCCAGGACTCCTTGTTCTTCTTTACGCTGAAGATAGTTCTTAATGACTTTCGCTGTATGTTTGGGGTCGTTGTCATGCTGCAGAATAAATTTGGGGCCAATCAGATGCCTCCCTGATGGTATTGCATGATGGATAAGTATCTGCCTGTACTTCTCAGCATTGAGGAGACCATTAATTCTGACCAAATCCCCAACTCCATTTGCAGAAATGCAGCCCCAAACTTGCAAGGAACCTCCACCATGCTTCACTGTTGCCTGCAGACTCTCATTCATGTACGCCTCCAGCCCTTCGCGAACAAACTGCCTTCTGCTACAACCAAATATTTCAAATTTTGACTCATCAGTCCAGAGCACCTGCTGCCATTTTTCTGCACCCCAGTTCCTGTGTTTTGCGCATAGTTGAGTCGCTTGGCCTTGTTTCCACGCCGGAGGTATGGCTTTTGGCCGCAAGTCTTCCATGAAGGCCACTTCTGACCAGACTTCTCCGGACAGTAGATGGGTGTACCAGGGTCCCACTGTTTACTGCCAGTTCTGAGCTGATGGCACTGCTGGACATCTTCTGATTGCGAAGGGAAGGAAGCATGATGTGTCTTTCATCTGCTGCAGTAAGTTTCTTGGTCGACCACTGCGCTCACGGTCCTCAATGTTGCCCGCTTTGTGCTTCTTCAAAAGAGCTTGGACAGCACATCTGGAAACCCCTGTCTGCCTTGAAATTTCTGCCTGGGAGAGACCTTGCTGATGCAGTATAACTACCTTGTGTCTTGTTGCTGTGCTCAGTCTTGCCATGGTGTATGACTTTTGACAGTAATTGTCTTCAGCAACCTCACCTTGTTAGCTGAGTTTGGCTGTTCCTCACCCAGTTTTATTCCTCCTACACAGCTGTTTCTGTTTCAGTTAATGATTGTGTTTCAACCTACATATTGAATTGATGATCATTAGCACCTGTTTGTTATAATTGTTTAATCATACACCTGACTATATGCCTACAAAATCCCTGACTTTGTGCAAGTGTACCTAGAAGAATTGATGCTGTTTTGAAGGCAAAGGGTGGTCACACCAAATATGGATTTGATTTAGATTTTTCTTCTGTTCACTCACTTTGTATTTTGTTAATAGATAAATATAATCTATTAACATGTCTATTTTTGAAAGCATTCTTACTTTACAGCATTTTTTCACACCTGCCTAAAACTTTTGCACAGTACTGTATATCCTACAGTCGTACATACTAAAATACAGACAACAAGTAGATGTCAACTTAAAAAACACATTCCAACCTATATAGTAAGTTGTGGCAAAAATTCCCCCCAAACGAGGTTAAATGACTAGGGAGGGGGTCATTTTTATTTATGTATTTATTTGTTTGTTTGTTTGTTTTTTAATTCGTGTCGTCCGATTTTTTCCCACACACCACATAATCGTAAATCAGCATTTTTGTATGTGAAGTGTTCTAAATAAATGTACATTCTGCATGACAAAATGCACAATTTTAAATGAAGTTCACAAATTATACACAACATAGAGATTCCCATTGCTTTTTTTTTAAATTTCAATTTGGCTGCTGCTCGCTCCCTGTACGCTAGTAGTTTACAAAACAGCGAATGATGCTTTCATTCATTTTTTTTTTGGATCTCGATAGCATGCATTTTGAGACAGGAAGTGATGTAGATGACCTGCGAAGAATGAAAAATGCTTTCATTAACTTCCTCATCGATTCAATTTCAAAGCATTAACGGGTTGATTTAATTAACGCATTTTGTTTGAAAATGACTTGCTACTAAAGCTCTCGTTACTGTACCACACGTTCGATACAATAACACTGTTTTTTGAAAATCCTGCCCTATGTGTTTTGTACTTACGGCTTGGGACAGCTACTTTGTTCAATTTTTCGAGCAGATCTTTTCTGTTGATGCGATCCAGCACCTGTATAGTGACCTGGACAGCATAGTGCTCTGTGTAGTAATCGGTCAGCAAGCTGACCAGATCAATGGGATGGACGGCTTTCTCCAGCCGACCTCGGGGGATGTGTTTGTACCCCTCCATCAGCTCCACATCTTCCAGTTTCTTTTTGAATCGTTTGAGATCCTCTTCCTGCAGCTCAAGGAGCACTGATTCCAGTGTGTCACAAAGACTTGCAGACATGCTGAGCACCTAGAAAAGCAAACAGACTGGAAATGAGAACTCTGAGAAATCAAAGTGAGCATGTCAGTGACATACATACCCTGCTGAAAGATTCATCGTCGGAAATAAAATATATAAAAAGATCCTAATATATTGCAATATATTTTAAAATATACAAATTATAGTTAATTTGATAAATATTTAAAAATGTATCCAAAACATTATTATAAATACATTTGTCAATATAACAGTGATGGAAATAAAGCTCATATTGCATAGCGGTTTCACCCATTCCAGGTTTTAATACAAGCTTGATTAGCCATAGTGTTTATAGTTAACAAGCTCAGGTGTGTCGTATTTAACTCATAGTAAAACCACGAATGGATCAAGCTGTTATGCAATGGGAGCCTCGTTTCCATCCCTGTACAATATAGTAAATGTTTTTGGACACGATTTTGTCAGATAAATACATTGTTTTTTCCTATTTCTTTCTATCTATCTATCTATATATTAATATATAGATGACAATATACATACATTTTGTAATATATTTTTCCAAAAACGAAAATGTAATTGGCAAAAGATATACACTAAATATTGAATATAATTTTAGTATCATTGTGGAAAACGTACTCATTCCAATATACTAAAATATCTATGTATACTATGTAGATTTAAGAATACAGTAGCTCTCTGAATAATTTTCCTGTGTCGCTGTATCTAGTCAAAAGCTGCTCACTTTGAAGAAAAAAAGGACTTACCGTTTGAGGAAAGACACACTAAGTGAGTTCTCCAGTAGTCCTGATCACTGTCACTGCTGCTGACCTTTAGAACAGTAAAGCAATTAAAGCACACTTCAACCCTTAACACGCATGTATTCCAGTAAAGCAATAGAAAGATTTCCTGAAAGTGACTGCACCCAGAATATCATCAAATAGGACCTTATCATTATTCAGAAGGACTTCCTGAAAGTGGCTGCACCCAGAATATCATCAAATAGGACCTTATCATTATTCAGAAGGCTGTGTTAAGGTGCTTTCATGTTATTAGGCTTCCAAGCTGGCTTGGGAAGCCTATTGTTATTGTAAAGATTTATTTTTAGTATAATTTTTATTTATTTATTATTATTTAGGCTTCCAGGCCCTAGGGCTGGGAAACATATTGTTATTACTGGGATGATGATTCTTCTTCTTTCTGCAAAAAGTTGCTTGAAAACTGACGAAATGGGAAGTTGGTAGAAATGTCATAGGTCATATGTTGTAGGTCACATGATTTGGCCACCATATTGGATTTGAAAACTTGTCTTTTGAAAACCACTTTGTGCTGAAAGTTGGTATAGTTGTTGAGGGATAGTCCAAGATTAACTGGTGTTCGTAAGAAGCTTGTGTGGTATTAAAATGTATTTTTCTCTGAAACCGTTTAAGCGAAACTTTGCATACATAGCCTTGGCAAGGTTGTCTATCAAGTTTGTGCAAAGCAACTCGCTACATAAAAAACATGGCCGCCGTGAGCCAATCAAATTTCAGCTATGGTCAAATTGCAGATAGGGTCATAGTAACTATGGAACACAGATAGGAACAAGAATGCCTTGGAAGCCGTCAAGTTTGCAACTTCTTGTTTATTATTATTATTATTATTATTATTATTATTATTATTATTATTATTATGCCAACATTTTCAAATGTCTGTAAAATGAACACAGTTGCATGAAAAGTCACTAAACTTGGTATGGTGGTAGAGGTCTATGGGAAGTTGTGTCAGAGCGAAGACAAAGGTCATAGGTCACATGGTGCACCAGCCATATTGGATTTTTCATGAATGGCGGCCAATTAAAAAAATTCTTCTTCTCCGAAACAGTTTACAGCAGAGATCTGAAACTTGGTACACATACTCCATTCATGACCTGCATTCAGATTTGTTCATATTTGTTCTCTCCAGGCCTTTTCAGCCAGACGGGCCGCCCGGCAAAGTGGCTGTCGCCGACGGGCTGAAAAATCACGATCACCCGTCTTGCAGATGCTACTGTGCCTTTAACAATAAGGATTGATTGCGCTTCTAGCAGACTAGATCAGTTGCGCGTTGCTGGGTGAAAAAAAAATTCTTGGAACCACATGACAGCTGTGTTACTTCTTGACACAACATTTAACCAATCAGAGAGTTGAAGGGGCAGGTTTTCTTTGTTAAGAGGCGCTAAAACGTTAAATGACTGCTAAAAAAATAACCAATTATTTTCAAAGCAAAAATAGTGACAATGAATGCAGGGGGTCAAAATAAACCGGCGATCGGCGCAATCCACCGTCTGATACTATATTTGCAACGGCTACTTTATTAAAAAAATATTACTATTATTTTCAGGTATTATCATTCAGTCCATTTTTTGTCGTATTATTGTACTGTCAGGTGATATATATTACATAGATATACATTTGTTGTGATATCGTAACAATATGTACCCAGCTGCTTGTGAGAGATATTGGGGGTTCATTTATAGAGGCTGTACGCCTTTAAGAAGAAAGCCATGATGAGCTATCAGCTATACACTTGTCAGCTGACATACAAATGCTAAAGTGCAGAGGTGCTGGATTATTACACTGTGGTTTCATGCAACAGTCATGATGGTGACCAAACGTGTGCGAGTACTGTTGCGTTAAAAAAAAAAAAAAAGATTAAAATGACCAGTTGCATTCAAAAAATATAGAACAGAGAAAAACAAAAAGACAAAATGCCCTGAAAACTAACATAAAGAAGACAATTTAAATGAAGCAATAAGCTCGGGAATTAAGCTAAAAAGGAAGTGAAAAGGTTACTTTTTTTTTTGTGAACTCCAGTAACCCTACATTATTTTTCCCCAGTCAAATCGTAGAGTGCCTAAATAAGCACGGTAATTTACCATAATAAAAAACAGAAATGAAAAAGAAAATGTAGAATATAAAGCGCACCCAGATATAGTCAACAAAAGACAGCACATTATTCAAATATTTAAGATAAGGCAAGTTTATTTTTCCGTTAAAAGTGTTCCTGGCTATAATATTCTGCCGCTGTACAGAATTTTTGGGAGAACCTCGTGGTATAATATATATACAGTACTGTGCAAAGGTTTTAGGCGGGTGTGAAAAAATGCTGTAAAGTAAGAATGCTTTCAAAAATAGACATGTTAATAGATTATATTTATCAATTAACTAAATGCAAAGTGAGTGAACAGAAGAAAAATCTAAATCAAATCCATATTTGGTGTTACCACCCTTTGCCTTCAAAACAGCATCAATTCTTCTAGGTACACTTGCACAAAGTCAGGGATTTTGTAGGCATATAGTCAGGTGTATGATTAAACAATTATACCAAACAGGTGCTAATGATCATCAATTCAATATGTAGGTGGAAACACAATCATTAACTGAAACAGAAACAGCTGTGTAGGAGGAATAAAACTGGGTGAGGAACAGCCAAACTCAGCTAACAAGGTGAGGTTGCTGAAGACAGTTTACTGTCAAAAAGTCATACACCATGGCAAGACTGAGCACAGCAACAAGACACAAGGTAGTTATACTGCATCAGCAAGGTCTCTCCCAGGCAGAAATTTCAAGGCAGACAGGGGTTTCCAGATGTGCTGTCCAAGCTCTTTTGAAGAAGCACAAAGAAACGGGCAACGTTGAGGACCGTGAGACGCAGTGGTCGGCCAAGGAAACTTACTGCAGCAGATGAAAGACACATCATGCTTACTTCCCTTCGCAATCGGAAGATGTCCAGCAGTGCCATCAGCTCAGAACTGGCAGAAAACAGTGGGACCCTGGTACACCCATCTACTGTCCGGAGAAGTCTGGTCAGAAGTGGCCTTCATGGAAGACTTGCGGCCAAAAAGCCATACCTCGACGTGGAAACAAGGCCAAGCAACTCAACTATGCACGAAAACACAGGAACTGGGGTGCAGAAAAATGGCAGCAGGTGCTCTGGACTGATGAGTCAAAATTTGAAATATCTGGCTGTAGCAGAAGGCAGTTTGTTCGCCGAAGGGCTGGAGAGCGCATACACGAATGAGTGTCTGCAGGCAAAAGTGAAGCATGGTGGAGGTTCCTTGCAAGTTTGGGGCTGCATTTCTGCAAATGGAGTTGGGGATTTGGTCAGAATTAATGGTCTCCTCAATGCTGAGAAGTACAGGCAGATACTTATCCATCATGCAATACCATCAGGGAGGCATCTGATTGGCCCCAAATTTATTCTGCAGCATGACAACGACCCCAAACATACAGCGAAAGTCATTAAGAACTATCTTCAGCGTAAAGAAGAACAAGGAGTCCTGGAAGTGATGGTATGGCCCCCACAGAGCCCTGATCTCAACATCATCGAGTCTGTCTGGGATTACATGAAGAGAGAGAAGCAACTGAGGCTGCCTAAATCCACAGAAGAACTGTGGTTAGTTCTCCAAGATGTTTGGGCCAACCTACCTGCCGAGTTCCTTCAAAAACTGTGTGCAAGTGACCCTAGAAGAATTGATGCTTGATGCTGTTTTGAAGACAAAGGGTGGTCACACCAAATATGGATTTGATTTAGATTTTTCTTCTGTTCACTCACTTTGCATTTAGTTAATTGATAAATATAATCTATTAACATGTCTATTTTTGAAAGCATTCTTACTTTACAGCATTTTTTCACACCTGCCTAAAACTTTTGCGCAGTACTGTATATATCATTGCTATGGAACACACACAGGATCCCATATATGCTCTATCAAAAAATGCCCTTGCCCGTGACCTCTGACCTCTCCTAAAGGTTAAATGCAAAACTGGCTTTATAACTCCTTAGAGTGTGCAGATAGGGTCATGGTTGCTATGGAACACACATAGGATCCCATATGTGCTCGATCAAAAAATGTCTGGCCGTGACCTTTGACCTCTCCTTAAGGTCAAATGCAAAAGTGGCTTATAACGGGCTTCTGATTTCGGTTTTAACCGATAAAACCTGATAAAACACCCTCGACACAAAAAAAAAAAAATGAAGTCGGTGGATAGCCAGTAAACTCCGGGAAACACAGAAAAAAAAACTGTGGAACTGGTTAATCAATTCACGTTTACTTTACCCATTTTACATTAAAAACTAGTACAAAAATAATAATTAATACATTTCCCAGTGCTGCTGGGCAATGTCCCGCCTTCCTGACTTGTATCTGTCATTGATTCATTCTGAATACTTCTAAACCCACCCCAACTACTGAGTGACAGCACATTCCTACATTTCTATTGGAGACTCCGCTTGCGAGATTTAAAATTAGATTACAATCAGGATGGAGGCTGTTAGCGGGATTTAAAGCTGTATTACAGTTAAATCCAGCAGAGCTAAACCAAGTGTGTGTAAAGTGCCGCACGATCCAGGACTTGCTTAAACTAGTAAATCTGCTAGAAATGGAGCTGCAGGAAATGAGACAGCAACAGGATCTTGAGGAGCTGGCACACCCACAATTCATGGAAGTCTGCACCCCTAGCAGACTGAAAGGGAGATGAAAGATGGTCAAAACAGCTGGGTTCAGGTAGGCAGAAGCAGGGAAAAAAAGAAACTTCATCAAGAGAATGAAAGGAATAACATCCAGGACCCTATAAACAGTGCTGGCCAGGCAGCAAAAAGAAGGGAGGTCATGATCGTTGGGGACTCCATATTGAGAAACACAGCAAGTTCAGTTTGCAGTTTGGACCCCCTTACTACAACAGTGTGCTGCCTTACAGGAGCCTCTGTCAAACACATCACTGAGAACGTGGACAGGCTCCTAGAATGAACCGGAGATGACCCGTAGTCCATATCGGTACAAACAACATTGGAAGAGACAGGCCAAGAGCCCTGCAAAACAAATTCAGAGATCTAGGAAGGAAATTAAAAGACAAGACCAAAACTGTGGTATTTTCTGGGATGCTGCCAGCACTGGACAGCTGGAAATACATAATCAAAATGCATTGCTGAAATCATGGTGCACACAGGAAGGCTTCACCTTTCTTGAACATTGGAGCACATTCTACAACAAGGACTATATTAGGCGGGACAGACTGTACTTCAACAGAAAGGGAACCAATCTACTCGGAAAAAGGATCCTTGAGGAGGTTCAGAAGCATTTAAAACTAGAAAGGAAGGGGGGAGAAAACAAAAAAACCAGAAGGGAGACCACATCAAAACAAAGGCAACAACTCAGGTAAGACAACTATTAAATGTATTATCTAAATGCTAGAAGTCTGAGAAACAACATGTTAGAACTTGAAGCTACTGCACCACAAACAAAGTACACAGAAACAGTACTTGGAACTGCAAACGCAAGTCAAAAAAAAAGTTAGAAAGGCCAAGAGAGAGATAGAAATCAATATTGCTAAAACCAATTCCAAAATGTTTTTCCAATATTATAACAGCAAGAGAACATTCAAAGAGGAGGTCAAATGTCTGAGAGATACAAATGGCAAAATCATAGACGAAGAAAAAAAATAGCAAATATATTAAATGATTACTTTTCACAGGTTTTTACAAAGTAGGATACAGACAACATGCCCCACATGTCGACCTGTTCCTATCCAGTTTTATATAACTTTAGCATAACAGAGGCAGAAGTGTTAAAGGGACTAGGAGGTCTTAAAATAAACAAATCCCCTGGGCCGGATGAGATCCTCCCAATAGTACTCAAAGAAATGAGAGAAGTTATTTACAAACCGCTAACCAAGATCATGCAACAGTCTCTTGAGACAGGGGTTGTACTGACAGACTGGAGAATTGCAAACATAATACCGATCCACAAAAAGGGAGACAAAACCGAACCAGGTAACTACAGACCAATAAGCCTGACTTCTATTATATGTAAACTTATAGAAACTATAATAAAATCCAAAATCAAAAATTACCTATATGGTAACAGTATCCTGGGAGACAGTCAGCATGGTTGACTAACCTGCTTGACTTTTTTGAGGATGCAACATCGACAATGGATAACTGCAAAGCATATGACATAGTTTATTTAGATTTCCAGAAAGCTTTTGACAAAGTCCTGCATAAAAGATTAATTCTCAAACTGAACGCAGTAGGGATACAAGCAAATTTGCAGACAACACAAAAATAGGAGGAGTGGCAAAACACTGTTGCTGCAGCAAAGGTCATTCAAAATGATCTAGACAGCATTCAGAACTGGGCAGACACATGGCAAATGACATTTAATAGAGAAAAGTGTAAGGTACTGCACGCAGGCAATAAAAATGTGCATTATAAATATCATATGGGAGATACTGGAATTGAAGAAGGAATCTATGAAAAAGACCTAGGAGTTTATATTGACTCGGTAATGTCTTCATCTAGACAATGTGGGGAAGCTATAAAAAAGGCCAACAAGATGCTCGGATATATTGTGAAAAGTGTTGAATTTAAATCAAGGGAGGTAACGTTAAAACTTTACAATACATTAGTAAGACCTCACCTAGAATATTGCGTTCAGTTCTGGTCACCTTGTTACAAAAAGAATATTGCTGCTCTATAAAGAGTGCAAAGAAGAGCGACCAGAATTATCCCGGGTTTAAAAGGCATGTCGTATGCAGACAGGCTAAAAGAATTGAATCTATTCAGTCTTGAACAAAGAAGACTACGCGGCGATCTGATTCAAGCATTCAAAATCCTAAAACGTATAGACAATGTGACCCAGGGGACTTTTTCGACCTGAAAAAAGAAAAAAGAAACAAGGACCAGGGGTCACAAATGGAGATTAGATAAAGGGGTATTCAGAACAGAAAATAGGAGGCACTTTTTACACAGAGAATTGTGAGGGTCTGGAATCAACTCCCCAGTGATGTTGTTGAAGCTGACACCCTGGGATCCTTCAAGAAGCTGCTTGATGAGATTCTAGGATCAATAAGCTACTAACAACCAAACAAGCAAGATGGGCTGAATGGCCTCCTCTCGTTTGTAACCTTATGTTCTTAAAACAAGATTTTGAGGGAACAGGTCCTTGCAGGTGAACACATTTAACAATGTTAGTTACACCAGCTGGCTGCTTTGTACTGGCATTCTGTTAAGTCATTTTCATCAGCAACAAAAAGACAGATCTATGCCAGTAATATTAAACGTTTCTTGTTTTATGAAGTAACTCGTTCTTTTGATTGTGTATATTCCTAAATGTTAGTCCTTTGGAAAAATGCTAGATTGATTCAGAGATTCAGAGAGTATTCATCCAATGCAAATCAGCCCTGTGCTCTTACAGGGTGAAATGTCAATTTAGTTTCCATGCCCATCTAATTCTTGTCCTCTCTTTTTATTTTAGAGTTCCCAGCTGCTTTACAGAGTTTCAAAAAAGCAGTGAGTGGTTCACTAACAGTGTTTAGCCCAGTCAGTCAGCAGAGGCAGAGTAGAATTTACAGTAGAGGAGATATAATTATAGTTCAATAACTGTAATCACTGTTGGGTTATGGAATGCACTGATACGAATACAGAGTGAATATGGATTTGAGGGTAGCTTGCAAACAGAGAAGGAGAAGGATTATTACCACATGAAGTGCAGTGGTCACTTGTTTCTGTATTATGGCGTGTTGCCAAAACACTTGTTAGGGTACACAAATGCCTGTAGATGGCAGCAATCTTTCAATTTTGCATATCTGCAATTTCATCTTTTGGATGAAGGACAGCCGACACTCGATGGGCCAAACGGAAGGCTCTCACGGGCCGGATTGCGTCAGCGGGCCGGCAATTGAATAACTGATTTAGGGTATGGTTAGCATACTGTGGTCCATTCTACCAGCCTCATCCCATTGTAGCTGCCCTATACTTGTGCTGCCATTACCCCTCAGTGTAATAAAGAACCTTTGCAGTGCCAGACATTGAGCATTCAAAATCACAGCTGTCAGGAAGATGACAAGTAGATCACAATGATGCTTCTCTCTGTGCAAAGTAGCAATTTTCAAATAAAAGCAAAATACTTACAGAAAAGTAGAGTCAGGAGTATCATCTTGGTCTCTCGAAGTTGAGCTGAAACTGAGGGTTTAGTGGGTTACTGTGTTAGTCTCAACGTATAGAGGAAGGAAGTGGTACATCTGACAGATTCACAGCTAGGCTACTGAACCTGATATTTTCCGTTATCGCTGTAACTTTTTTTGGGAGGATCGAGCAGAACGGAAGGAAGCGAGCGCGAGGGGGGAGACGAACGAGGAACAAGGCTACCACCACCAAAAGTTAAAAAGCAAAGTCTATTTACATTTAATTACTGTTTACTTATTTAATTACCAAATGATTTGGCTTGTGTGCATAATCCACCTCCTGCATCCACTGTGTGCATAATCCACCTACTGCATCCATTGTGTGCATAATCTATCTACTGCATCCATTGTGTGCATAATCCATCTACTGCATCCATTGTGTGCATAATCCATCTACTGCATCCATTGTGTGCATAATCCATCTACTGCATCCATTGTGTGCATAATCCATCTACTGCATCCATTGTGTGCATAATCCATCTACTGCATCCATTGTGTGCATAATCCATCTACTGCATCCATTGTGTGCATAATCCATCTACTGCATCCATTGTGTGCATAATCCATCTACTGCATCCATTGTGTGCATAATCCATCTACTGCATCCATTGTGTGCATAATCCATCTACTGCATCCATTGTGTGCATAATCCATCTACTGCATCCATTGTGTGCATAATCCATCTACTGCATCCATTGTGTGCATAATCCATCTACTGCATCCATTGTGTGCATAATCCATCTACTGCATCCATTGTGTGCATAATCCATCTACTGCATCCATTGTGTGCATAATCCATCTCCTGCATCCATTGTGTGCATAATCCATCTCCTGCATCCATTGTGTGCATAATCCATCTACTGCATCCATTGTGTGCATAATCCATCTACTGCATCCATTGTGTGCATAATCCATCTACTGCATCCATTGTGTGCATAATCCATCTACTGCATCCATTGTGTGCATAATCCATCTACTGCATCCATTGTGTGCATAATCCATCTACTGCATCCATTGTGTGCATAATCCATCTACTGCATCCATTGTGTGCATAATCCATCTACTGCATCCATTGTGTGCATAATCCATCTACTGCATCCATTGTGTGCATAATCCATCTACTGCATCAATTGTGTGCATAATCCATCTACTGCATCCATTGTGTGCATAATCCATCTACTGCATCCATTGTGTGCATAATCCATCTACTGCATCCATTGTGTACATAATCTATCTACTGCATCCATTGTGTGCATAATCCATCTACTGCATTCATTGTAACTGCAACACTTACCGTCTACCGAGCGAATGCAAACAACATAAAACAATACATACTCCAAACAGTAGCCCTAAGCTAACACAAAGTATTAAAACAAGTTATAAATTAATACTATAGAGTAATAATAAACTACTATCACATTTTTACTGGTAAAGTAAGATTAATTGCAACAGTAGAGCTCTCCCTTGGAAAACAAACAAACAAATGTAATATAAAGGCCAACATGCAGTGCCAGGCTTGCAGAATGTGGACTTCTCTGGATAATCCTATACAGGGGGAATACACCTGTGAATGATGCCAGCTGGTCTCTGACCTTGAGGCTAGGGTGGCAGGCCTTGAGGCAAGGGTGGCTGGACTGCACAGCATGATAGAAGTGGAAGATATTATAGAACAGCCCCCCAGGGGAAATTCAAAAAGGGCAGCAAAATGCGGACCTTGTTTTCCATCAACAGAATTACTTGAATCTTGAGTTATCATGGGTTGATTGACAGGAATTCTGCCACTCACTTACAAATAATCAGAGACTGACATTCGCTCTAGCCTATCAAAAAATAGGAGGAGTGGCAAACACTGTTGCAGCAGCAAAGGTCATTCAAAATGATCTAGACAGCATTCAGAACTGGGCGGACACATGGCAAATGACATTTAATAGAGAAAAGTGTAAGGTACTGCACGCAGGCAATAAAAATGTGCATTATAAATATCATATGGGAGATACTGAAATTGAAGAAGGAATCTATGAAAAAGACCTAGTAGTTTATGTTGACTCTGAAATGTCTTCATCGAGACAATGTGGGGAAGCTGTAAAAAAGGCCAACAAAATGCTCGGATATATAATGAAAAGTGTTGAATTTAAATCAAGGGAAGTAATGTTAAAACTGTACAATGCATTAGTAAGACCTCATCTAGAATATTATGTTCAGTTCTGGTCACCTCGTTACAAAAAGGATATTGCTGCTTTAGAAAGAGAAGTAGAATTATCCCAGGTTTAAAAGGTATGTAGTATGCTGACAGGCTAAAAGAATTGAATCTATTCAGTCTTGAACAAAGAAGACTACACGGCGATCTGATTCAAGCATTCAAAATTCTAAAAGGTATTTACAATGTCAACCCAAGGGACTTTTTCGACTTGAAAAAAGAAGAAAGAACCAGGGGTCACAAATGGAGATTAGATAAAGGGTCATTCAGAACAGAAAATAGGAGGCACTTTTTTACACAGAGAATCGTGGGAGTCTGGAACCAACTCCCCAGTAATGTTGTTGAAGCTGACACCCTGGGATCCTTCAAGAAGCTGCTTGATGAGATTCTGGGATCAATAAGCTACTAACAACCAAAAAAGCAAGATGGGCCGAATGGCCTCCTCTCATTTGTAAACTTTCTTATGTTCTTAAATACTTTATAGCGGCTGCCTTCCTCAGCCAGGCTTGCTTGCCCCTTTTTTCGTTCCAGACACTGGAGTTCTGGTTTTGTTTTGTTTACTCCAGGTTTACGAACCCCACTCCTGCTGTCGTTTCTCCTAGAAGGGCAAGAGTGAAGGAATAGCAAAACGTCGGTTTTATTGGTCGATCGACCCCCCAAGACCCACCTCCTGACCACTCAGAGAGAGAGACGTGACACACCCTCACCCAACCTCTCTGCGTCACTGCCATGATTGGCAGATGGATCGCACAGGACTCCGGACCTCCTCCTGCAGTATCATGCATGCGCCCGATAGCCAGCACAGGTCTCCCCTATCACAGAGCTCTTCACTAATTCACATTTTTCAGTATTTCCCTGCAAGATAGATAGGAGGTATAAAACTATGGAGATTTAAACTTAGGGGAACTGTCTGAATTATTGCCGAAGGCAATTCTATATAATACAATATAATAAACAACAAGATGAAACAAGTATTCAGTTGAATTTGCACTTTATTTATATAGACGGATACAGCTTTCAGAGTACACAGTAAATATATATATATATATATATATATATATATATATATATATATATATATATATATATATCCTCTACGATAAAAACTATTGACAACTTTGTGTTTTCACAGTTTAAGAGACAGCTTTGCTCCACTTCCGCGATAAATAGAAAACTAGAGAAATATAGCAAATTCACACTCACCACTAAGATTGCTCCTTTTGAACGTTTATTTTTCAGAGAGTACTGTAATGAATCACTCATCTTTTAGAGTAAAGCATTTCCAAGCACACCCGACACTTTGCTATTGACTTTGAATATGTCCGCTCCACTCAGTCAAGGCTCAGCTGGTCAGAATCACTCATGAACTGAACGGAGATGCCTGTTGTATGATTGATTGTTTCATGTTGCTCCAATGAAGAACCCCAATCCAGGATCTAAAAGGTGAGTAATTTATTACAGTACTTTGTAAGCCCTTGAAAAATAAACATTGAAAAGAAGCAAGACTAACTATCACACCCACACAATCACACAAGCAAGCAGTTTCCAGCAATATACTCCCTCAAAGTTCAGCCTTCCTTTCGCTTTACTTCAATACAAACCTTGTTGACTGTTCAGATTGTTTACATACGCCCATTTAATAAACATGAATAGGTATATAAATTCAATTAAAAATGAGTATCTTGGTATGGGTATGAAAATACCAGACTCCTCTTAACCAACATATTCCAACATATTTCCATCGGTAGTACAGCTACCCTGAGTGTAACCATTAACCTGTCCCCGTGCAACACTCTACCCCCTAGAGGATGCAAGAAAAAGCACATTAACAATAGGAGTACCGTACATTTAAGTGCTTTGACCGAGTTCAACAACTGCTCTTCAGTTCTAGTTGCCAGTTATAGATGTATGTAGACGTATCAGCCCCAGTGTCTTTGTAGAAATACGAGCTACCTAGTGATCATTTTGTTCATTGGCAGTGTATTGCTGGCAATACACTAGCTGTGCACTAATGGAGCTGATGCTTAGCAATATGAAGACACTTTGGGTGATCTAGCCTGCCTACATCTATGACAAGCAACTAGAACTGAAGAGCAGCTCCTAATTCATAGCTAGCACCTGAACAATGTAAAAACATAGTATTTGAGCAACTGCGAAAAATATAACTGCAACCAAAAACCTCGATTGCCAACATCATGAAAAGTTAAGGGGACAGGAAAACATTCACTGTATTGTACAACAAAACAAAGGCACACAATGTTCAAAGATGTACGGTTCTTGATTGCAACAAAAACAAATTCCCAATGGGAATTGCCCTTAAGTCAGTTCTGATACGGCACATGTGCAGAAACAGCTTTTTGAACCAAAGACCAAGAGATAGGAAATATGAAAAATTCACGAATGAGAGGCCATCCGGCCCATCAGTGCTCATCCGGTTCCTGGCAAGTGATAGATCTCAACACTTAAGTTTTACTTAAAGGATCTCAGCATGAACACGGCTTGGTAACCCATTCTCTTTTACCCTCCGTCTCGGAAGTCCACTTAATCTCCAACTGTGTGTGCTCTGGTCCTGGTTTCTGTGCTGTGCTTAAAGTACTGGTTAAGGTTAACTTTGTCAACTCCTTTTAAGATCTGAAAGACGACTTCATTCTAAATAGATTCCCTCTATATATGAATTCCTTTGCGCAGTGGGATTAGTGTGGCTGCTCTTTGCAGGACTCAATGTCTCTTTGGTGCTGTGGTCACCAGTACTGGACACAGTACTTCAAGTGCAATCTCACCAGTGCATTATGCAACAGCATCATAAACTCCTCTGATTTGTACTCTGCATTTTGGCTACATATCCAAGCATTCGGTTTCCCCGCACTGTCTGGTTGATGACAGTGATGAGGCTATTACAACTTTTTCTTAGTGGGCATCCCACTAGCAATAAATAAATAAATAGCACATACATGATTAAAAAACACACACACAGTATACACTATCAAGGCTATAAATATAAAACCATCATAAAATAAATTCACAAGGACTTACACCCACTGTATGGACGTGGAAAATGCAAGTCTGATTTAGAGCCTCCATACAGCCTCATATTCTGATAGGCTCAATAGCTTGGGGTAAAGAAATGTCCTGAGCAAAGTTTCACCACAATCAGATAAGAAATTTTCTAGAAATGTAAATGTAAAATGCCTGATCATTTTATTAGGACCTGTCCCTAATAACCTTATCACTGCCTTGACGTGGCCTTGACTCCACAAGGTGCTGGAAGGTGTCTCCAGGGCTCCATTCAGTCATTAATATTCAGTATAGAGGATCGTGATGACGAATTGTTCAGACAATTGCATCGAGATCATTGTGGGGACCGTGAAGGAAGTCTCTGCCATGCTCCTCAAACCGTTCACAATTCTGGCCCGGTGGTGGGGCGTTATTTAAAGAAGCCATCAGGGTTTGGCAGTCGGGTGGTGCACAGTGATGCTTAGTATTCATTCAGCCTTCCAGAGTAATGGAGGGACCCAGGGTATACCAGGAGAACCTGCCCCACACCAGGGCCATGCCAAACCCAATCAGGGACACAGACTGGTCCTAATAAAGTGGCCAAGCCAAGTAAATATATATACAGTATTTGTATGTATGTAGATATGTTAAGACAGGCAGCTCTATACACCTCCAGAAGCTGATATTCTCAAGAGATTTTGCTAAAGAAATAACTTTCATCACGACTGTATAAGCAAGATATATCTAGATATAAAATGGACAGACACATCCCACTGACATTCTGACATATATAAGAAATGATCAAGTTTCATCAAGACTGTATAAGAAGCGCTTGTCTAGATTACACACACAGTCAGCACTCACATATCCGACCCCGATACAATTTTGACTTCAGTGATGGTTAAACGGGTGTGACATATATCTGATTATTTCATTTTGGCCTGTCCAAACCTTGTCTTTTTTTCAGGGAACACAAACAAGATACAATGTCAAAAATACATAGCTGAAAGGATTGCGTTTTAAAATAAGTAGGCTTCCATTTAGATGTACTATAGTTGGTTTTGTTGGTACAGTACTATATTTTCAACAGAAGTATTTTAATTCAGAACAATATGATTCTGAAAATACCACTTGCCAAAAGAGATGACACATGATCTGTAATAAAGTACATACTTTTATACCCGGAACGTATTGTAGCAGTTTGTAAAATTCCCTGTTAACGACCCTATGGCAAAATTAAATCAAAATGTTACCCATGCACAGAAAAATGTAAAAGCAATGCAATTTGGTAAAAGATTTTTTTTAAAAAAACAGTTTCCAGAATTAAAACACTATCCAATGTCAGTATTCAAAATTACAGAATATAGTGCTCGATAGGGCCCTAATGTCACAGTTCACCTGCAAATGAAAATGCACAAAAGCAATTAAAGATCACAGATTAAATAAATAAATACATACATCACAGTATCTAAAACTGTTAAACGATTAACTGTTTTACATTACCGTAGCTTGTCTCATTTGTTTTGTTTTGGCTGAATTTTCGTCAGGTGAAACTGGAGGAAGCGCTGTATAACTAACTGCACAATAAAAACAGCCTGATTTGGCATGCAAGAAAAGTGTCGTATATCCGAGTGCTGATTGTATCTCCATCTATCTATTATATATATATATATATATATATATATATTTGTTATACTTCTTGGTTTGTTCATTACATTTTAAAGTAAAATATTACTGCCCATTTTCATCATGACACAGCATAAATGAGTCTGCCTTTAAATCACGCAGACCCTTCCTCACAAGACCTGCAACAGTAGCAGGTCAGAGTGCTGATTTTTTAAAAAATTTTTTTATCAATCGTCCTTTGTTATCCGGAGTAGTAACAGGAAGTATCCACACCAGATGTGTTACAGCTTCACAGTGGCCAGAAAGACGTTATTTGCGTGGTATACCTGGTTACTTATAAACTGACTTTGTAGTTTATACCATCATACCTGGACACATTTAAAAGGTACGGCACGAATTGTCGAGATGCATTTATAAATATTCTGCATCAGATCACACAGCTGTGCAGGGGGTGGGTCGAGTGGCAGCAGGCAGGCAGGCAGACCAACCAGAGGAGAACGGACAGACCGAGAGAATGGCAACAAAACATCCATTAACCACCAAAGTCTCTTTTAAGAGTGACCCAAGTATTTTGTTAAAAGCTGAAAGTTTAAGATACATTTTTTTTAACTATTTATTTTCAAAATGGGATATGGAATCGCTGTAGTTCAGGGAGAAGGAGCAGAGCGATCAGAATGGCGAGTTTTGAATTGATTTGAATACTTTAGCTTTGTTCACTACTTTAAGGAATCATTGGTATCTGATTCACTCAATTCAATATCTCATGTACCCTTTGGTTTCCCAAAAGGTCAGCATTTACATACATCTCATCAGTCATGTTTATTGCGATAAATTCCAATATGTCTGTTGTTTTTTTTTCATAATTCTAGTTGGAGATGCCCCCCGCCCCCTCGCACCAACAGGGGGATACAAACGAAATGCGACCCGTCTCCTTCAGCGCAACTACGATCTCTCCTCCTCCTGGCTCCACCCTCTTGGAGCACAGCCCCGCCCTGATTGTTAACCACACCTGTATCTGTAGACACACCGCCCTCTTTACCTGTAGCCTCATAGCCTCATTCTCTTTACTGTTTGTTTTCAGCACTCTGTGTCTCTGGTGATAGTGTAGTGTGAGTCGCCTGCGTTGTGTGTATTTACACGGCTGTCTATCGTTTTGTGTACCGTCTGTGTTGTGTCTAGTCTCTGTAGTGCCTGTATTGTGTCTAGTCTCTGTAGTGCCTGTATTGTGTCTAGTCTCTGTAGTGTCTGTGTCGTGTCTATAGTCTCTGCAGTGTCTGTGTCGTGTCTAGTCTGTTGTGTCTGTGCTGTGTCTAGTCTCTGTGGTTTGTATCGCCTGTGTGTTGCTGTCTTGTTGTCTGGGTTGTTCCTGCGGGCCTCCCCTGGTCCTGGCCCTGGTCTTGGTTCTTTCTCAGCGTGGGTTGGCTTTGATCCAGTCTCAGTATGGGTGCCCCCTGGTTTTGAACTCTGGGTTGTGTCAGGATGTGTGTTGGGTTCTGGTCTGGTTTCTCTCCAATGCTCACAGTCTGGTTGGTGCAGAGGGGCTGGGTCAATGCCTGTGTGGTCGGGTGCAGTCTGTGTCCCAGGGTCTGGTTCTTGGGTTTGGATCGGGGCTGCTCCTCTCCGATATTCACAGACAGGTTTGTGTGGAGCGGTTGGGCCTGGTTATTTTCTGGTCTCTGTGTGGGCTGGTTGCGTTTCTGGCCCTGGTTCTGTTTGGTTTTGGGCGGCTCCTCTCCGATATTCACAGACAGGTTGGTGTAGAGCGGCTGCAGCTCTCGAGACAGGAGGTCATAGGTCAGAGAGTTCAGACCGTCCGAGCGCCAGGAGCGGCGAGTGCGCATCAAGAGATCAAACCTGAGAGAGGAGAATGAGAGAGGGAGAGGAGAGGAGAGGGGAGAAAAATTTGATTTGAAATTTGTTGAAATTTCAGTTTTTAAAATATGACAAACAGACTGACGGATATACAGATAAACACCACATCATACTCCCCCAAAAATCTGATATTCTCAGTCGTATACAAAATAATGTTAAGACCAAGTTTCGTGACAATCAGAATAGCGATTCTCCAAATATATGGAAAAGGCTAAGTGTGACATACTTTCTGAACCCTGGCTGTGTGCTCTTCTCTCTCTGTGGTAATGTCTGGCTGTGTGCTCATCTCTCTCTGTGGTAATGCCTGGCTGTGTGCCCTTCTCTCTCTGTGGTAATGCCTGGCTGTGTGCCCTTCTCTCTTTGTGGTAATGCCTGGCTGTGTGCCCTTCTCTCTCTGTGGTAATGCCTGGCTGTGTGCCCTTCTCTCTCTGTGGTAATGCCTGGCTGTGTGCCCTTCTCTCTCTGTGGTAATGCCTGGCTGTGTGCCCTTCTCTCTTTGTGGTAATGCCTGGCTGTGTGCCCTTCTCTCTCTGTGGTAATGCCTGGCTGTGTGCCCTTCTCTCTCTGTGGTAATGCCTGGCTGTGTGCCCTTCTCTCTCTGTGGTAATGCCTGGCTGTGTGCCCTTCTCTCTTTGTGGTAATGCCTGGCTGTGTGCTCTTCTCTCTCTGTGGTAATGCCTGGCTGTGTGCTCTTCTCTCTCTGTGGTAATGCCTGGCTGTGTGCCCTTCTCTCTTTGTGGTAATGCCTGGCTGTGTGCCCTTCTCTCTCTGTGGTAATGCCTGGCTGTGTGCCCTTCTCTCTCTGTGGTAATGCCTGGCTGTGTGCCCTTCTCTCTTTGTGGTAATGCCTGGTTGCTCGCAGCTCCCACCTGTGGGGGTTCTGCTCGTTGCCCCGGTCGGCTCGGTGTTTGATCATCTTGTAATGCCCGACTGAAATAGGGGGGCGAGTGATCTTCATACCGCAGAGACGAACCCTGAGAGAGGGGGGAGAGGGAGAGGAGAGAAGGGAGAGGGGAAAGAGTGAGGGGGAAAGTGGAAGAGTATTACATATGAGGAGGGAGAAAGGAGGGGAGACAGATTTGTTATTTTTGAAAGCATGGTCACCTGAGTAAACTTCTCCTCATACTCGCTGGGACTTCAAAGTTGGGAGTCACATTGTGTGCAGAATAACTCACACAGAAGCAGAGGTGCTGAGATTTAAAGGAGTCGCAGGGCTGAGAGGGGAGTGTGCAGCACACAGAGCACAGGGATCTCTCAGGGGAGTGTGCACCACACAGAGCACAGGGATCTCTCAGGGGAGTGTGCACCACACAGAGCACAGGGATCTCTCAGGGGAGTGTGCACCACACAGAGCACAGGGATCTCTCAGGGGAGTGTGCACCACACAGAGCACAGGGATCTCTCAGGGGAGTGTACACCACACAGAGCACAGGGATCTCTCAGGGGAGTGTGCACCACACAGAGCACAGGGATCTGAGGTCAGCTGGTGTTTCTACTCACAGTTTACACCAGAACTGGGGTCAAATAAAACTGCAATTGTGTAATTCATAATTAATTGCAATTACAGTGGAATTGGAATTATAGTCTAAGCACATCTGTGTAATGTAGATGTTATTGTAATTATACCATATAATTGATTACAATCCAATGACACACCTTTTCAAGCTTAATCATTCGCAGTTCCATGCAGGGCCGGATTAACATAGGGGCTTTAGGGGCTGCAGCCCAGGGCCTCAGATTCTGAGGGGCCCCAATATATATATATGTATGACTGTATGGATCGGAACAACAGGTCTGTTTAACCAAACCGTATTGCGTTGGAGGAGCAGGGACTGCCTGATCATATGACTTGACCTGCGATCAAGTCACGTGCCACTTTTATCAGGTGTGTTGCGGAGCAAACGTGACGCAGATCAGAACCTGTAAATGTCTGACAAAGCAGCACCTAGGAAGTACGAGAGCGAAGCTGAACACACTATTTTAATAAAATACTTTACCAACAAATGTATGTGAAGAGAGATCAACAGGAGGAAACAACCTAGGTTTATAAGGATTACAATGTGGGGAAATCTCCATGGAAAAATAAAAATAAGTCTCACCATTTTTCTCACTCTGTTTTGGCAGTAGTTTCGGGTTGTGTGTGTTTCCATTTAGTTTTCTTTTAGACTGAGAAATTCTCGCTCCAAATGTAAATAAACTAATTCATATTAAAATACCGGAGGCTATGTTTGTGCCCGAGTTCCAATTTGGCCTTGCGCGACTTACTGATATTGTACAGCTTTCTTGAACCGGGTTTCCATGAAGTTTTTAGGTTGTCTTAAAACACAGCCTGCCTCATTTGACCCCCCCCCATAAGAAACCGCTGTGTACTAAACATTTTTAGCTGTTTGCTGAACATTTTTTGACTGCATATATATTCACTACAAACCTATTATACACGTACATATTCGTAAGAGATAAGGACAACACATTTCCAGATAACTTGCTTTTACGACAAAAGAGTCTGCAGTTTGCACTTCCCATTTTGTATTTGAAACTGCCAGTGACTAACGCGGTGGTCAATGCTCATTTTCAAAAACTGCCGCTAATTCAAACATCGAATCAGGTAAAATACGGATCAGCTCAGACTGAATAATTTGACATTAATATTAATCGAGCATGATGGTAGTAAAACAGTAAAGGGAAGCAAATTAATATGCAAAGAGGGTCCCCTCACATTGAGCAATCATTATTCTCGTAGTTTCAACCACTTTTAGTGACCCCTTTTGTTTGAATAAAATAAAATTTGCAAAGTATGTTTCTGTATTTGTTCCTGTGATTATTGCTTAGGTTATTTAGAATAAACAGAGTAAAGTTTAATTGTAGTTGAAGAAAATATCAATGTAACTTCAGCAAACAATGCTGCTGTAATTGTAATTATTATTGAGCCCAGGTCTGGTTTAGAGGCTACTTCACTGCTGTGAGCACGAGCTAGAGCTGAGAACAAGTGAGCCGTCTCCCTGAGTGTTCCTGGAAATCAAACTGAGAGACTGAAGAATGAAGCAGGATTGAGTATCACTGCTGAGAGCAATGCATGGAGAGGAAAGAGACACACAGACACACACTCCGCTATCTACGCCTGACCCAAAAACCTTCAAGTGAACTTACCTGCCATTCAAAAATTATACTCCTGCAAACTAACCACCATAAAAAAGAGGGAGAGGAGAAAAATCAAACAGAAATAACAAATAATAAATACAAAAAAAAGACAGGACCTGCCCCCACAGCATGAAGGACGAGAAATTAAACCGGTAATGAGAGTTCCCATCCTCCCCCCTCCTCTTCCTCTTCCCCTTCCCCACCCCCTCTCTCTCTCTCGACAGTTTAACTGCAATTCCCACAGTCCACTCTCACTTGCTATTACAGCCAGACTAAAGGGCTGGTCTTAACACAGTATAGTATTTCAATTCATATCCACTGCAAAAACAGCTCTCCTTCACTATCTATAAACCTAACATACATCTCCCTTCACTGTATATAGATGTGACACACCGCCCCCCTCTCACCTGGTCGCGATGTCATCATCCTCACCCCCCCAGCCCCAGTACTGGTTTGGGAATCCATTCATCTTGAGGTACTGGTCAGGAGTCAGAGCCGAGACCCCCCCGAAATACTGGGGGTACGGCAGCCTGGGGAGGGTGGCGGGGGGTTAGTACAGGACAGTGCTGAGATGCTCAGTTATTGGTAATTGGCTGTGATGATGCCGTCCTGTTAATTGGGCCCTTATAAAAGTTTCTCATGGTAATTTTGTATAGTAAAGTTGCAGTTTTCCCCCCCATGTCTTTTAATGTGCTTTACAATGCTTGCCTATGCTTTACCATGCGTTCACTGTGCTTTATTAGACATTGCTGTGCTTTTACTGCGGGGAAACTTTTATAAGGGTTAGTTTACCCTGTTTTTAAATATGCTTTACCATACCTCTCTGTGCTTTACCATGTTTTTACTGTGCTTTATTACACATTACTGTGGATTTCATTGTAGAAAACTTTTATAAGGGTTAGTTTACCATGGTTTGTTTTTCACTATGCTTTACCATACCTCTGTGCTTTACAATGCTTCCCTATGCTTTACCATACATCCCTGTGCTTTACAATGCTTCCCTATGCTTTACCAGACCTCTCTGTGCTTTACAGTGCTTCCCTATACTTTACCAGACCTCTCTGTGCTTTACAATGCTTCCCTATGCTTTATCAGACCTCTCTGTGCTTTACAGTGCTTCCCTATACTTTACCATACCTCCTTGTGCTTTATTACACTTCACTGTGCTTGTATCGTGTGAAACTTTTATAAGGGGGTTCTCTTGCTGCAGAAAAGAGTAAAAATGTCCGTGTGGACAACAGATGCACAGACAGGCAGGCAGGCAGACGCACACAGACAAGTTCTCTCGCTCACCGGTATCCGAACTTGTCCATCGCCACGGAGACGTGTTTGGGGTTGCGGGGGTCGCACACGTAGTGATTGCGATCGTTCTCGGGGAGCAGGTCAACATCGTGGAGAAACAGACACCCCCAATCTTCGTCACGCAGAGCCTCGCGCACCCCCACATTCAGGAGCTTAGCGCGGTTAAACGTGGAGTTACCAGCCTGAGAGAAAAGCACAATACAGACTGTACCCCTCGTTCTTCCTTTACCCTCTCCTCTCCTCTCACCTGGTGTACGATGTAGACCCGATAGTGCAGTTGCTGCCTCTCCCCACCTCACCCCACTCTCACCTGGTGTACGATGTAGACCCGGTAGTGCAGCTGCTGTCTCTGCAGGAAGGGGTGGATGTGGTAGAGCAGGGTGCGGAGGTGGGCTGGTCGGTTCCTGTACGGGACAATCAGGGCAGTGTGGTGGAGAGCCTGGCAGGAGGGGGGTTGGTACATCCCCCCCAGAGATACCAGGGGGTTCCTCTCCGCAATCTGAGAGAGCGAGGGGGGGGAGGAGAGGAGCACCGAGATAGGGCCCACTGACAAGGGGGAAAAAAATGAATCAGTG
Organism: Acipenser oxyrinchus oxyrinchus; assembly: GCA_030684275.1. Lineage (NCBI taxonomy): Eukaryota > Metazoa > Chordata > Actinopteri > Acipenseriformes > Acipenseridae > Acipenser > Acipenser oxyrinchus. The sequence goes on from CM060304.1 coordinate 2,485,831, forward strand.
TCAGTCTGTCTCATTCCTCACACTGTAGAAGCACACACAGGCAGGCAGGCAGGAGATAAACACACAGACAGACAGACAATTTTACTCTCCAACTCTCTAGCCTAATCATACCCTCACTCTCTTTTAACTTTTCATTCACTTTGTCTCTTACTCTAACTTTCACACCTAATATCACTCTTACTCTCACCTTGCCTCACTATCTCACTCTGCCTGACATCAGGTAAGGTGGTGTCTCAGTGCCGTACCCCCCTCCCCAGTTTTTTTTCTCTCTCCGCATCTCTCCCCAGTTCCTCCTCCCTCTCTCCCCCCTCCCCTCTCTCTCATACCCAGGTAAGGTGATGTCTCAGGGCAGTCTTTCTCTCTCTCCAGTTCTTCCCCTGGGCTCGCCGCGCCCCAGCTGGCTCAGGTTGGTGTAGACATCGTGGGTGCGTGAGTAATCGAACTGGGGGTCCCCCCCGGCCGAGCGCATCAGAACAGAGGCCAGACCTCGAAACCCACCCAGAGAGAAATACACAACGAAGGCAAACTGGAACCCCACGAGCAAGGCCAGGGTGCAGGGGGAGTGGAGGGAGCGGGGAGGGGAGGGGAGGGTGAAGGGGCAGGAGCAAGGCATGGTACCAGGGGAGAGGGGGTGAGGAATGAGAGAGGGAGGAGAGATAGGAGATGTGTGGGAGCAAAGAAGGAGGAGGGAGAGGAACGAGAGAAGAAATAGGGAGAGGGTGGCTGGTGAAAGAGAGGAGGCAGTGGGAGATGCAGTAAAAAAGGTGAAAGAGGAGAAATAAGAGAAGAGCGTACAAAACAGAAAGGGAGGCTGGAGAGAAAGGAGAAAGGGAAAGGTGAGATATGAGGGAGATGGAGAAGAGGGAGAGGAAAGGGAGTGGGAGATTGGTGAGGGGAAATGAGAGATGGGTGAGAGGGAGGAGAGTGGGAAAGAAAAGGGTGGAGATGGGAAACAGTGGAGGAAAGATGAGAGGGAGAGGAGAGAAACTAGAAAATGGGGAGAGGGGCAAGAGAAAAGGATGAGAGGACGACAAGAGGGAAAATGGGGGAATCGGGAAATAGAAAGTGTGGAAAGAGACAGGAGAATAGGGAGAGAAAAGGGTAAGGAGAAAGAGAGAGGAGGGCAATCAGGAAGCGGAGAAAGGCAAACTTTGACGGGTGATTCTTTAATGGAATGGAAGGGGCCTCTGGATTGTGGGAGTGGTTATGTAAAGGAGTGTGTCTTCTGAGGTGGGTGGGGTTTGTTATCTGAGTGGGAGTGGCCTTCTCAGGGGAGTTGTCTCCGTTAGTACTCCTGAAAAGCACACAGAGATGACCCTGGTTGGTTTATATGCATTGATTAAGCGGAACAAAACAAACATGCAAGTAGAATTAAGAACCTGAATCTGATATTCTCGACAAAACTAAATAATATTAATACCAAGTTTCTCCAGACAAGCTCAAAGCTGCTCAGTCAAAGACAGATTTAGAGAAAAATGAACTCAATATTGGAGCATAAGAACATAAGAAAGTTTACAAACGAGAGGAGGCCATTCGGCCCATCTTGCTCGTTTGGTTGTTAGTAGCTTATTGATCCCAGAATCTCATCAAGCAGCTTCTTGAAGGATCCCAGGGTGTCAGCTTCAACAACATTACTGGGGAGTTGGTTCCAGACCCTCACAATTCTCTGTGTAAAAAAGTGCCTCCTATTTTCTCTTCTGAATGCCCCTTTATCTAATCTCCATTTGTTACCGAGGTCCTTGTTTCTTTTTTCAGGTCGAAAAAGTCCCCTGGGTCTCATTGTCAATACCTTTTAGGATTTTGAATACTTGAATCAGATCGCCTCGTAGTCTTCTTTGTTGAAGACAGAATAAATTCAATTCTTTGAGCCTGTCTGCATATGACATGCCTTTTAAACCCGGGATAATTCTGGTCACTCTTCTTCTTCATCATCATCATCATCAATCAGATAGTTTGACAATTTTATTTGAAACATACTTTCTAGTGCTGGGACAAATATCTGAATATATGTATTCGGATACAAAAATCAGATGTTTGTATTCCCTATAAATGATGAAATACCTTGCATTTATCACTTTACCGCCTCACCAGAAGTTGCGCGACAGTTTCAAAAATGGCAAATGAAAAACAGCTCTGGGTGATATGTGAGATTAATATATAAAACAAAAAAACAGGATCAACACAGCAGCTCTTGAGCTTCTATTTAAAAGACAGCAGAAAGAAAAGACTGAATAGATTCAATTATTTTAGCCTGTCTGCATATGACATGCCTTTTAAACCCGGGATAATTCTGGTCGCTCTTCTTTGTACTCTTTCTAGAGCAGCAATATCCTTTTTGTAGTGAGGTGACCAGAACTCAACTCAATATTCTAGATGAGGTCTTACTAATGCATTGTACAGTTTTAACATTACTTCCCTTGATTTAAATTCAACACTTTTCACTATATATCCGTGCACCTTGTTGGCCTTTTTTATAGCTTCTCCACATTGTCTAGATGAAGACATTTCTGATTCAACATAAACTCCAAGGTCTTTTTCAGTATCTCCCATATGATATTTATAATGCACATTTGTATTGCCTGCGTGCAGTACCTTACACTTTTCTCTATTAAATGTCATTTGCCATGTGTCTGCCCAGTACTGAATGCTGTCTAGATCATTTTGAATGACCTTTGCTGCTGCAACAGTGTTTGCCACTCCTCCTATTTTTGTGTCGTCTGCAAATTTAACAAGTTTGCTTACTAGACCAGAATCTAAGTCATTGATGTAGATTAGGAATAGCAGAGGACCTAATACTTGTGCCTTTTTGTAGCTGAACAAGCAAACAAAAACTAAAATTGAACTTTAATACTTCAAATAAAACAAAACGTGTAAAATGAAGGGGGGAAAAACTCACCGTGTTGGTTGTCGTTTATTACATTCCACGTAATAGAAAGTTGCAGCAAAAAATATAGAATATATAAAATCTATATAAAAATAAGCAAGCTGGGCACTGTTTAAGCGAGGCATTTCACAATGACATTTTTCTGTTCCAACGTGTTTTTGACCCAGATGGCCTTCCATAGAGATCACTATGCGTGCACGCATAATCTGGTTTGTTTTCTTTCTGCTGTCTTTTAAATAGAAGCTCAAGAGCTGCTGTGTTGATCCTGATTTTTTGTTTTATATATTAATCTCACATACCACCCAGAGCTGTTTTTCATTTGCCATTTTTGAAACTGTCGCGCAACTTCTGGTGAGGTGGTAAAGTGATAAATGCAAGGTATTTCATCATTTATAGGGAATACAAACATCTGATTTTTGTATCCGAATACATATATTCAGATATTTGTCCCAGCACTAGAAAGCACGTTTCAAATAAAATTATCAAACTATCTGATTGATGATGATGATGATGATGATGATGATGATGATGAAGATGATGATGAAGAAGAAGAGCGACCAGAATTATCCCGGGTTTAAAAGGCATGTCATATGCAGAAAGGCTCAAAGAACTGAATCTATTCTGTCTTCAACAAAGAAGACTATGCGGCGATCTGATTCAAGCATTCAAAATCCTAAAAGATATAGTCAATGAGACCCAGGGGACTTTTTCAACCTGAAAAAAGAAACAAGGACCAGGGGTCACAAATGGAGATTAGATAACGGGGCATTCAGAACAGAAAATAGGAGGCACTTTTTTACACAGAGAATTGTGAGGGTCTGGAACCAACTCCCCAGTAATGTTGTTGAAGCTGACACCCTGGGATCCTTCAAGAAGCTGCTTGATGAGATTCTGGGATCAATAAGCTACTAACAACCAAACGAGCATGATGGGCTGAATGGGGCCTCGTCTCGTTTGTAAACTTTCTTATGTTCTTATATGAAGATGATCGTGTATTAAGAGAAATAAAAACAAAAAACAAAAGTTCACCCACAACTTTAAACACTCAATTTTAAATCTTAGGTAAAGATCATAGATCATGTTTATTTATGTTATTATTTGTTAAAATTAAACAAATGTAGAATATTTGCTCTTTGATGTGTTATTTTATTTGGTTTGTTGTGTACGGCACAGCTATACTGTAGCTTTAATTGGAAGACCGACGCACACTTCACTTATGTTTTTGCTCACTGCTCGTGTTTTCAAATGATCTTCTTCAGACAGAGATGGGGTCATTCGCAACACAACCCCACCCCAAAAATGAAATGATTTCGGGGTTATAACATTTTTAATTAACCCCAACCTGATGGGGTCGACCTGATGTAGATGGGAGTGTATTTCGGGTTGGGATCCTTACATATATACTTGGCTTCTTAAAGTGGTTGGAGTTAGCAAAACACATCAGTCTGATCTGTCAGGCAATAACATGCACTACACCGCTCTCAACTGCGCAGTTTCAAAAGAAACGTGTTATAGCAAACATGCGTTTTCATTTCAAAACATGTAGTACTACTTTATTATTATTATTAGTTTATTTAGCAGATGCCTTTATCCAAGGCGACTTATAGAGACTAGGGTGTGTGAACTATGCATCAGCTGCAGAGTCACTTACAACTACGTCTCACCCGAAAGACGGAGCACAAGGAGGTGAAGTGACCTGCTCAGGGTCACACCGTGAGTGAGCCGGGGATCTCCTGGTTCACAGCCACTATACTGGATTCAAGAAAGTTCTCAGTTTGTTTGCCTTCCCTGCCAGGGAATCTGTTACTGCTTCACTGCCTAGGTCATTTCACCTTGTCTTCGGGGTCAAGCATCTTAGTGGCTGCAAAGCTTGTCAGTCATTAGGAGAAGCAGCTGATTGGTTACTGGCAGGAAAGACGGCTCTGAAGGGGCGGGGCCAGTTTCATCTTCCAGGTGATAGGACGTGCAAGTCTACCTGAAAGCAAGGCTTGTGTACAGAGATTTCTCTAACTTAGTGTAGTACCAGATGTCAGATGTTAAAATTGAAATGTTTGCTAAAACATGTGTTTCTTTCAAAACTGTATAGTGAATGGATCTACAGGGCATGGAAAACGTAGGTAATTATTTTGTCATCTACAATCCTTTTAATGATCACCGATGCCAGGATCAGTTTTACCCCTACCTGAATATAATTCAAAGCTGAATTATCTTGTAGGTTGGGCTTTAGGATCAAAACCTGTTGTCTGGTTGGCCCTCTGATAACCAGGCTCCTCCCACTAGGCCCATCATCAGATCTATAAAGGAATGTCAATGAATGGCAAATACCCACCGGTTCAGTTTAACTAGGATATTATTATTATTTGTTTACTTTCGCCTTGGATAAAGGCATCTTACAGAGACTAGGGTGTGTGAACTATGCATCAGCTGCAGAGTCACTTACAACTACGTCTCACCCGAAAGACGGAGCACAAGGAGGTGAAGTGACTTGCTCAGGGTCACACAATGAGTCAGTGGCTGAGGTGGGATTTGAACCGGGGGACCTCCTGGTTACAAGCCCTTTTCATTAACCACCGGACCACACATTCAACAAGCCTGTCAGTAACAAGCACTCAAAATCAGAGCTGTCAGCATGATGCAAAAGCATAACGTAAATCAACAGTGTAAACAGATTCGTATGGAATAAGAAATAATAAGAAATATAAGAATAATAATAATAAGAAATATCTAATCACAATGTGATGTGCAATTCTCCTGATTAATGCAATTGACACAGATGGAAACAATACGAATGTGACAATAGACAAGTTCTGCAGATATACCCCATTTGAGGACAGGCTACTTTGTAATTGTTTTGACCAGTTTAACATTTTCTCTTTAACACTATTGTTGTGATAACTTACTCGAATTTTGTGACGCGCAAAAGTTCATTTGAAATGCAACTGTTATTCTGCAAATATAGCCCTTCAGATGCCTCTAAGACACATTTATGGGCGTTTCCCCCGCCCAAGGATGATAAAGCTCAGTTTTCTATCTGCTGAGCTTCATAGCCGGTGTGAAATTTCACTGGTCTGATTACGGCCACGTCTAACTTGACTGTCCTCAAATTTAGGACGCTGGAAATATACCTGTCATATTACACTTCTAACAGATTAAAAGCGTTTAGATTTATAGCATATTGATTTATAATGTATCAAATCACATCAATACAGCGTGTTTGGATTTTTTTCAAAGAAAATGTTATTGGGTACTTAATGGGTTAAAGGTGAAACTACTTCCGTTGTAAACACAGAACTGTATTTCTGGCTGCCACTTGTAGTCAGAATTGTTTGTAACCGTTATGCGAGTATTATTACTGACACTGTTTTTGTTCTTGTCAGAGCTTGGTTTAAATTAATGTAGCTCAAGACCTCACAGTACCTCCCAAACAAAGAACACCCACATCCAAACTGGAGACGAGCACTTCCACAACGCCGGCCCCTTTTCCCCGCGTCGGTGCTCTACTCGAGTCCGGTGTTTCACAGAGTCTTGCTAGGCCAACCCCTCACTAAAACGTATTAAGCAGGTTCCTGCCGACTCCCTACCTCGAAACTTTGTGGTTTACAGGTGTTTTTCCATGCCAGGCGTGAAGCGGGTCAGAAAGGCGGGTTGCTGTTTGCGAAGGCACCCCAGACTCACTCCGCAGCTCGGCTCCGGCTGCTGGGAGCCGCCATGTTGAGGGGCGCTGCGAGTGAGCGAGACGTCACTTCCGGGCAGAGCGTCATGAGCATGGATGTGGTTGTCTTGACAACGGACCATTTACTTCCTGTTAATATCAACCACATAAATCAGCCCGACAACTGATTTCCGCTTTGAGAAATTAAAGTATATAAGAAAGTGTCTGTATACTATAGTATTGAGAAGATATTCTGAGTGAATGCAACGGGTGCCAAGGGTTACCTCCAAGTTGTTGATGCTGAGTCACTGGGATCCTTTAAGACCCGACTTGACAAAGTAATACAATGATCCGGACGAGCATTTCAATGATATTGTATGACATAAAGTAGCGAAATGCAGTATATGTGCAGCACACTGCAATATGTACATGTACAGCTTTCTGCAATGTGATGTGTACAGCTTTCTGTGGTTTTTTTTAAAGTATTGTAATGAGTGCTTGTTGCAGTTTCAGCGTTATAATCCGTCTGCTGGCCAGCCAATAAAAAGGCTGCTCTGCCAGACATGAGGAACAATTAGACCAAATTATTGTTGCGTGTTAGTTGGTTGGTTGGTTGCATGCTCATGGTAGGGATGCATCACATAAAACCTGCACATTAAAGAATGGTGATGTTTTCTGTTTCATTCTGGGAATCTGGGGATATTGCAACATATGTGCAATCTATTACACCTAGCATATTTGGGAAGCCAAACAATTGCACTTTTACAGGAACACAATAGCATAACTGTGGCCTGTTTGTGATTCTAAATCAGACCAACACACCACTCTGCTGTTATAGTGCCTGTTATAGAGGTTGAAATTGATACGCCCCCCGCAGGCGAACAGGATTTATTTACATATGAAGTCAACACACTGAACAGCTCACGTGACACTACAGGCAATGGTTGCGCACAGAGCACATACAACATAGTGTACGAAAACTTTGGTAGGATCTACAATATCTGAACTAATCTCTGTTCAATAATAAACGAACGTTGCTGAAGAGCTTGCTCATGGCGGATAAACGTTTAGGGCGGATATGTGACTTTAAAGACATGGCCCTACTTATTTTATATTGGTTTTCAAAGGGCTAGATTTGGGGTACCCCTTCACCTATGTTGCAGCTTGCTTATCATTATCATTTGGTAGAGGAGGTGATTATCTACACTGAGACAACCAGATGTTTAGTGAACAAAGTGTCTCTGAAAAAACATCTTTTCAAATTCTGTCAGCTGGATGGCAAAAAAAGGAACTGGGAATAGGGAATAAGCAGTGGTAATGTGTGCCGGATTTCACCGCATCCCAGATCCCGAACTCCATATGCATAACATGTACAATAATAAAAAAAAAAAAAAAACCCTTTCACATTCCATGAATTGAATGACGTGTAGGCCTACTATTAGTAAAACAGCGACAAAGAATGAATCGTTTTTAAACAACAGTGTTATCGCTCCTATTGGTCAGATTAGTTGGCCCGCCGCTGGTATTGTTTTAACCTGAAGATTATGTTAAAACACGACGAGGCAAAGGTGGGCATGCAGCTACCGACACCAACAATAAGACACAAAACCCCCCGATCCACAAGCAGAAGATATGAAGCATATATGAGAACTGCAATCGATGATGTTCCTAGTGCAGTACTTCACTTCACTTCACTTCACTTCACTTCCAGGTGCTGTTGCAATCGATGATGTTCCTAGTGCAGTACTTCACTTCACTTCACTTCACTTCACTTCCAGGTGCTGTTGCAATCGATGATGTTCCTAGTGCAGTACTTCACTTCACTTCACTTCACTTCCAGGTGCTGTTGCAATCGGTGATGTTCCTAGTGCAGTACTTCACTTCACTTCACTTCACTTCACTTCACTTCACTTCCAGGTGCTGTTGCAATCGATGATGTTCCTAGTGCAGTACTTCACTTCACTTCACTTCACTTCACTTCCAGGTGCTGTTGCAATCGATGATGTTCCTAGTGCAGTACTTCACTTCACTTCCAGGTGCTGTTGCAATTGATGATGTTCCTAGTGCAGTACTTCACTTCACTTCACTTCACTTCCAGGTGCTGCTGCAATCGATGATGTTCCTCGTGCAGTACTTCACTTCACTTCACTTCCAGGTGCTGTTGCAATCGATGATGTTCCTAGTGCAGTACTTCACTTCACTCCACTTCACTTCACTTCAAGGTGCTGTTGCAATCGATGATGTTCCTAGCGCAGTACTTCACTTCACTCCACTTCACTTCACTTCACTTCCAGGTGCTGTTGCAATCGATGATGTTCCTAGCGCAGTACTTCGAGTTCCACAGCAGTTTGTTATCTCAACACTTCAGGTCCTGAGCACAACTCACAATTCAAAATGTCTGACTGTAAATAAACTAAAAACACAGAATGACACATTTTCTTTTGTTAATTACAATCATGTTATTTAAAATACTTAGAAAATGCAACACTTTTCAAATGTACAATGTCAGTCTTTTTTTTTTCCCAAGAGAACACGATTCAAATATTTGACATTGAATAAAATAGTATTATAACCCACAAAGCCACTCAGCTAATGTGTCGTGTTCTTTTGTTTTATTATGGGTGGAAATTAACTGAAAATGGAAAATTAGTAATAATTTCACAACTGACATTACATTACTGAATCTCCTCAAATGGTGAAAGCCAAGTCATTTGATACTTACCGGTACTTACTTATTTAAAAAAATGAACATAGGCTGATTTATAAAACTATTAACATGTGTGTTGACCTGACTCTTATGGTATAAGCATGTCTTCTGGCTTTAGACTGTACATATTAACTTAAAACAGAGTTGGTCATTTCAAACTACTAATAATCTCACATTTCAACAGTAAAGCAGATTTCATAAATACAATTTATTACACTGTGAATACTTAAATTATAGATTTGTTTTTTAAATATGGGTAGAAATGTACCTGAAAATGATTAATAATTTCACAAAATACATTACATCACAGAATCTCCTCAAAACACATAGTTTGCTGTTTGATTATTTGCTTATGAAATTGACTTTCAGTTTTCTCATGCATTAGTCCAGTCTTGAAGTATTTTTATTTTATTTTAAATTATTGTATTATTCTTCTTTAACGACTTGGTAAGGGTGTGGATATCAGAGCTCTCTTTGGTGAGTGAGGGAGGGAGAGTGCGACGGGGGATGGAGGGAGGTAGTGATGGAGGGATGTAATGATGGAGGGATGGAGAGCTGGTTTCTCAGAAGTCCTCCAGGGCTCTGAAGGCGCTCTGCATCTCCTCATTCAGAGCGCTGTAATCAGAGCGAATTTTCAACTCCCCGTCCAGCACAGGGTCCTGAGAGAAAGGGAGGGAGTGGGAGTGGGAGAGGGAGAGGAGGAGGAGAGAAGGGAGAGAGAAGAATTTTAGGATTAGGATTCATTAGTTCAAAGATTTTCAGTCATTGATTATTGGTTATTAATTATCATAAAAATCCTCCTCACTCCTCCCTCTTCTCACCTTGAATTTCATGGCACTCAGCTTGTACAGCACTCCCCCCAGCCCTTCTCTGATCGCTGCCCAGGTAATCTTGTTCTCAGACTGGGCCGTCCTCTCCACAGACTGCCGGGCCAGATCGTAGAACCCGATCATGTTCTGGAGCATCCCCACAGTCTTATAGAACGGGCAGAACCTGAGAAAGAGGGAGAGGGAGAGGTCTAATCTAGTGTGCACGCTGAGCAGAGCCTCGCTGTGCTGTGCTGTACACAGGGCAATGCTGGCGGGTCCGCACTATATAACACTAATAGAAAACCCTGGACAGAACTACAGCAGCTAACCAACATGGTGTCTATATAAAGTGTAGTGCATTGGCATTGTGCTGGGCAGAGCCTCGATGTGCTGTGCTGTACACAGGGCTCTCGTTAGGGAAGCTGGTGAAAGCGTGGGCTGTACCTGTCATAGGAAGAATAGCCGTTCTGTTGAAGGAAATCATCTTTCAGGAGTTTGGCAACTTCAAGAGTGATCTTATCAACTTCTGCAAGAGAGGACTGGAGAACGGAGAGAGGGAAAGAGGAGAGAGGAGAGACAGGGAGGGAGAGGGAATGAGGGAGAAAGTGGGAGAGGGGTGAAGGGATTTCAGTTAGACATATTCAGCTATAATTGAATTGGTTTCATTATTATACAATACAGACTGTATCCTGTATTGTGTCATAATAAATAAGAACATAAGAAAATTTACGCACAAGATTTCTACATAGCTAATGAAAGCCAGTTGAGATTTATGGAATTATTTCAATAGCTATATACTCTTTTAACAAGCCAGCATTCAACTAACATTGAAGATGGTCATAAGGGTATAAGGATATAAGGAGGCCATTCAGCCCATCAGAGCTTGTCCGGTATGCTAGTAGCTCAGTGATCTCAAAGTCGGGTCTTAAAGGATCCCAGTGATTCAGGATCAACAAAGTGGCAAGGTAACCCTTGGTACCCATTCCATACTCTCAGAATAGCTCAATATACAGACACTTTCTTATACAGCAGGGAAGCGTGTGCTGGATCAGAACCCGACAGAGGAGCAGAGCTGCACACTTCAAGTCTGTTTTACGACTGCAATGGCTGCAGAGAAGAGTTTAGTCAAAAAAAAAGAGAATTGTGGTGGCATGTGGGAGAATGTTAAAATCATTTTGTTTCGTCAATCTGGGCTGACTCTGAAATCCAGAAACAGTTACTGGTCTCTGTGCAGTCGAACACCACAGCAGTGCCGGGACACAATTCAAAAACGTGTATGTAGAGTGAAAATAAAAATAGCTATGAACGTTCTTTCAATCGCAGTATCCGTTGCTCGGGCAGTTTTTTTCTGAACATGGTACTGCTACAGATTTCTTTAAAACACAGCACAATACTATCCCACAATCCCCTAGTGACCTTTTGACACAGGGCAAGAACCTCCAGCCTGCAGTGGAATTGAGGCTGAAGTGTCTCCTAAATGGCTATAATATAAAAACGATGTGTTTTCATTTTAAAACAGACATCTGGTACTACAAGAAGTTCTCGGTTTGTTTGCCTTGCCTTCCAGGAAGTATGTTGCTGCTTTACTTCCTGGGTCATTTCACCCCAATGGTGTCTTCTGCGTCATGTTACTGTCTGAAAGCATGTCAGTTAACAGGGGAAGCAGCTGATTGGTTATTTACAGGAAATAAGCCAGCGTAGGGGTGGGGCAGTTTCACTCATCAGGTGACCCAGGAAGCAGGCTTGCAAACATTTATTTAACCCGGTGTAGCACCAGTTAGTGTGTATAAAACTGCATGTGTATATAGAACATACTATGAATAAACTGTGAATATTAAATAAACACACGTACAGACAGACAGAGATGAATAAACAGACAGACAGACAGACAGGCAGACACACAGACAGACTGATACAGAGAGGCAGACAGACAGACACAGACAGACACGCAGTCAGACTGACACAGAGAGGCAGACAGGCAGACAGACAGACGTACCTTCCCCACCAGCTGCACGATCTCAGCCAGGTCCTCCTCCTCCTGCAGGATCTCCTTGGCTCGGGTTCGAAGAGGAACGAACTCGGGGTGCAGCCTCTCATAGTACGGCTCCAGAGCCCCAATGTACTTACTGTAACTGATGAGCCAGTTCAGAGAGGGGAAGTGCTTCCGCTGAGCCAACTTCTTATCAAGACCCCAGAACACCTGGGAGAGAGGGGAAGGGGGAGATGGGAGAGGGGAGAGGAGAGAGGGAGAGAAAGGGGAGAGAGATAAGAGAGTGGGCATGAGGAGAGGGGGAGAAGGTGGAGAGCAAGAAAGAAAAGGGGTTATGAAGTCTAGATTTCTAGACAGATAGATAGATAGTGTACAATACCTAATGTAGCAGATAGGTGGACAGACAGACAGACAGACAGACAGACACACAGACAGTGAATTACCTGCACGATCCCCAGTGTTGCTGAAGTGACAGGGTCAGAAAAGTCTCCACCGGGGGGCGACACTCTGAAACACAGCAGCACAGAGCGAGAGAGTGAGAGAAGGTAGAGGGGTGGAGGGGTCGAGGGGTGGAGGTGTGTCTCTCTATACTCACGCTCCCACAATGCTGACGCTGCCCTCTCGATCCGGAGACCCCAAACACCGGACCCTCCCCAAGACGTCGTAGAACGAGGCCAAGCGCGCCCCGAGATAGGCAGGGTACCCACTGTCTGAGAGAGAGAGAGAGAGAGAGAGAGAGAGAGAGAGAGAGAGGGTGAGGGTGAGGGGGTGAGAGAGAGTGAGATAGATAGAGAGAGAAAGGGGTGTGAGAGAGAGAGAGGGTGAGAGAGAGAGGGGTGAAAGACAGGGTGAGAGAGCTTCAGTTTGGAGAGAGAGAGAGATGGACAGGGGTATATAATGAGGCATATAAAACAAACGAGAGGAGGCCCCATTCAGCCCATCTTGCTCGTTTGGTTGTTAGTATCTTATTGATCCCAGAATCTCATCAAGCAGCTTCTTGAATGATCCCAGGGTGTCATATCGAGCTGTCACTTTCTACTCTCAGAGAGGAAGTGTGGAGAGGGAGACGAGAGAGGTAGAGAGATGGACAGGAAGGGTTATAGAGTTGTATCTCTGCCAGAGAGAGAGAGGGTGAGGGTGGTAGAAAGGGGGGGTACAGAGGGAGGTATACAGACTCATTACCTGCTGGCATCTCCGCCAGTCTCCCCGATATCTCTCGAAGCGCCTCGGCCCAGCGCGATGTGGAATCTGCCATCATAGAGACATGGTAACCCATGTCCCTGAAATACTCTGAGAGCGTGATACCTGAGAGAGGGGAGGGAGAGTTTATTACAGGCAGTTATGAATGCTGTTAGCCTATATGAACGAGCACACAGTGTTCCGAATAGTAAAATAATTGTCCCATCGCTACATGTAACACAGGCTAGATCAGGATGGAGGGTGTGTGTACTGGGATGCTGTACCTGTGTAGATGGAGGGTGTGTGTACTGGGATGCTGTACCTGTGTAGATGGAGGGTGTGTGTACTGGGATGCTGTACCTGTGCAGATGGAGGGTGTGTGTACTGGGATGCTGTACCTGTGTAGATGGAGGGTGTGTACTGGGATGCTGTACCTGTGTAGATGGAGGTGTGTGTACTGGGATGCTGTACCTGTGTAGATGGAGGGTGTGTGTTCTGGGATGCTGTATCTGTGTAGATGGAGGGTGTGTGTACTGGGATGCTGTACCTGTGTAGATGGAGGTGTGTGTACTGGGATGCTGTACCTGTGTAGATGGAGGGTGTGTGTACTGGGATGCTGTACCTGTGTAGATGGAGGTGTGTGTACTGGGATGCTGTACCTGTGCAGATGGAGGTGTGTGTACTGGGATGCTGTACCTGTGTAGATGGAGGTGTGTGTACTGGGATGCTGTACCTGTGCAGATGGAGGGTGTGTGTACTGGGATGCTGTACCTGTGTAGATGGAGGGTGTGTACTGGGATGCTGTACCTGTGTAGATGGAGGTGTGTGTACTGGGATGCTGTACCTGTGTAGATGGAGGTGTGTGTACTGGGATGCTGTACCTGTGTAGATGGAGGGTGTGTGTACTGGGATGCTGTACCTGTGTAGATGGAGGGTGTGTGTACTGGGATGCTGTACCTGTGCAGATGGAGGGTGTGTGTACTGGGATGCTGTACCTGTGCAGATGGAGGGTGTGTGTACTGGGATGCTGTACCTGTGTAGATGGAGGGTGTGTGTACTGGGATGCTGTACCTGTGTAGATGGAGGGTGTGTGTACTGGGATGCTGTACCTGTGTAGATGGAGGGTGTGTGTACTGGGATGCTGTACCTGTGTAGATGGAGGGTGTGTGTACTGGGATGCTGTACCTGTGCAGATGGAGGGTGTGTGTACTGGGATGCTGTACCTGTGTAGATGGAGGGTGTGTGTACTGGGATGCTGTACCTGTGTAGATGGAGGGTGTGTGTACTGGGATGCTGTACCTGTGTAGATGGAGGGTGTGTGTACTGGGATGCTGTACCTGTGCAGATGGAGGGTGTGTGTACTGGGATGCTGTACCTGTGTAGATGGAGGGTGTGTGTACTGGGATGCTGTACCTGTGTAGATGGAGGGTGTGTGTACTGGGATGCTGTACCTGTGTAGATGGAGGTGTGTGTACTGGGATGCTGTACCTGTGTAGATGGAGGGTGTGTGTACTGGGATGCTGTACCTGTGCAGATGGAGGGTGTGTGTACTGGGATGCTGTACCTGTGTAGATGGAGGGTGTGTGTACTGGGATGCTGTACCTGTGTAGATGGAGGGTGTGTGTACTGGGATGCTGTACCTGTGCAGATGGAGGGTGTGTGTACTGGGATGCTGTACCTGTGCAGATGGAGGGTGTGTGTACTGGGATGCTGTACCTGTGTAGATGGAGGCCTCTCTCGCTGCCACAGGCATGTTTGAGGTGTTTGCTACCAGAGTGGTGCGCTTCATTATTGACTCTGTCTTTCCACCCACCTCCATCGTCAACTACAGAGACAGAGAGGGGGGATTAGTGACCACAAGCTGCACATTGAAACTGGCAGGAAACACAAATGAAACAGGAAGCCAGGAGAGGCCTGACTGTGTAACCAGTGCTGCTGTGACTGGAGAGATTGAATCAGAGACACGCTTCATCCTCCACTGTACAAAACACACGGCAATCAGAGATGAATATTCTATCAAGCTGGAAGACAAAGAAGGAGGTTTATTGATGAAGAAACACTGTAAAATATTTTGTGTGGAACAGAAAGAGGCAGCGGAAAGCTCGGCGCTGTATATTGCAGCTCATTGGAAGTAGAGAGGAGAGGCCTTCAGTATTTTTACTGCATTCATTTTGGCAATAATTCTATGAGTTGTCATGCCAATAAAGATTTTGAATTTTATAACGAGGGAGGGAGAGGGGAGGGAGTTAAAGCACAGCACAGTGTAATACAGCACAGTGAATGCATGGTAAAGCAGAGATAAGCATTGTAAAGCACTGAGAGGCGTGGTAATAATAATAAAAAAAAAACATGGTAAACTATGGTACATGCAAAGTGCAACCACGAGAAAAGCTTTGGGAAAACTGCAAAATTACCTTGGCCTTCCTCTGTCACGTAATCTACTCAGCTAAACGCAACCACACATACCCCCACTCTCTCCCTTCTCCCCGTCTCACCTCGGGGAAGTTTCTCAGCACCTCTGACATCTCGTTCCCTCGCTCCCCCTCTCTCCCTCCCCTTCTCCCTCACCTCTCTCACCTCGGGAAGTTTCTCAGCACCTCTGATATCTCTATCCTCGCTCTCCATCCCTCCCTCCTCTTTCTCCCTCTCCCTCCCCTCCCCCTCCTCCCTCTTCCCTCAGGGAAGTCTCTCAACACCTCTGACATCTCGTTCCCTCGCTCTTCCTCCCCTCCCCCTCCTCCCTCTCCCTCTCACCTCGGGAAGTCTCTCAACACCTCTGACATCTCGTTCCCTCGCTCTTCCTCCCCCTCCCCTCCTCCCTCTCCCTCAGCCCCTCTCACCTCGGGGAAGTCTCTCAACACCTCTGACATCTCGTTGCCTCGCTCTCCGCAGCCCACATACACAATGATGTTGCTGTTGGAGTATTTGGAGAGGGATTGTGAGATCACCGTCTTCCCACAGCCAAAAGCTCCCGGGATCGCTGTAGTGCCTCCCAGCACACACCTGAGAGAGACAGAGACAGAGACACTGTACAAGAGAAACAGCATGAGAGAGAGACAGGGAGACAGGGAGGCAGGGAGACAAGGAGGCAGGGAGACAGGGAGAAAGGGAGGCAGGGAGACAGAGAGACAGACACACAGGCAGACAGACAGGCAGGCAGGCAGACTCACGGGAATAGAGCATCCAGCACTCTCTGGCCGGTCAACAGAGGGTGGTTGGCTTGAAGCTTCTCCAGCACCGGACGCACCTGCCTGACCGGCCAGATCTGCTTCAATGACAGGCTCTCCTTCACACCTTCAAACTGGAGCTCCATCACCACATCCTAAGAGACTGAGAGAATTAGTTGTACAGTCGACAGACAGACACAAAGACACACACACACACACACACAGTCTGCTCGATATAACTGTGTTGTATCTGTTCTAATGTATGATTGTGCATTGTGTTGTAGCTTTGGCAATACTTATTCTGCTTGTAATGCCAATAAAGCATTTGAACTTGAACTTGACAGCCAGACAGCCAGCCAGACAGACAGACAGACAGACAGACAGACAGACAGACAGACTCACCGTTACGTTGTAGTGCCCGGGCGGTGCCAGGTAGGTGACAGTCCCGCGGGATTTGGGCGGCACCATCATCTTGTGAGAGACCAGAGAGTTCTCCTGGACTGAGGCATAGATATCACCCCCCACCACGTGAGAGCCAAGCTGAGAGGAGAGAGGAGGGACACTCACACACACTGTGAACACAATGAGAAACTCACACCGACTCTCTCTTCTCCCCTCTCTCCCTGTCTCTCTCCCCACTCTCCTCTCTCTTCTCACACCACTACCTCCCCCCCTCCTCTCCCCTCACCCGGATACTCTTCTCTGGGTTGAACTCCCACTCTCTCCCCCGGCTCAAGGCTCCCATGTTGACTCCACTGGGGATGTAGATGCTGTGTGTCAGCTCGCTGATGTCCTGTAGGGGGCGCTGGATCCCGTCGAAGATGGAGCCCATGATCCCGGGTCCCAGCTCAACGGAGAGGGGCTGGCCAGTCCAAGAGCACGGGTCCCCACGCAGACGCCCGCTGAGAGAGGGGGGTCAAGGAGAACAACGTAACTCTGATACACAGCAGGGTGTGAGTTTGTATGTCTGTGTGTGTCAGGGTGTACTGTAAGATACAGTCTGTCAGTGTGTCTTCATACACCTATACTGTGGGTTGTATTGTAAAAAACCGACTCCAACAACTTGTTATGGTATAACTAACTGGATGCTTTATTGTGTGTCTTATATCTTTCCAGCATGGCATCTCACTGCTGTAAAGACAGCACACACGATCACCTACAGCAACACAAACAATCCACACAGCACGACACCCCCATCCCCCACAGAGTTTCAGGTGTGGAAGGAGGTCAGAAAGTCCTGCAGGTAGCCCGGACGCTGACGAATCCGGCTGGGCCGTGCTGCTGGCCCAACAGGTGCGGGCCCCCCCCCATGTGTCAACGGGACCCGTCCTGGAGCTGGAAAGTAGCTGG
This sequence comes from Acipenser oxyrinchus oxyrinchus, assembly GCA_030684275.1. Classification (NCBI taxonomy): domain Eukaryota; kingdom Metazoa; phylum Chordata; class Actinopteri; order Acipenseriformes; family Acipenseridae; genus Acipenser; species Acipenser oxyrinchus. Next base: position 2,503,569 of record CM060304.1, read on the forward strand.
CCCCAGCTGGCGTCTGACACGAAGTGAGGAGGACCAGAAGGACTGGAGCTTGTCTCCACGGTGGGGCAGTTTAGCTCTGACCCAGTCTGAGGCACTTATGGCAGGCGGCTTCACTCTGCGTGCTCTGTCGAACCGCTGCTTCATCAGTGTGTGTCAGTGTGTGTGTGTGTGTGTCAGTGTGTGTCAGTGTGTCAGTGTGTGTCAGTGTGTCAGAGTGTGTGTGTGTGTCAGAGTGTGTGTCAGTGTGTTTTGTGTGTGTCAGTGTGTCAGAGTGTGTTAGTGTGTCAGAGTGTGTGTCAGTGTGTTTTGTGTGTGTCAGTGTGTCAGAGTGTGTCAGGGTGTGTCAGAGTGTGTGTCAGTGTGTTTTGTGTGTGTCAGTGTGTCAGAGTGTGTCAGGGTGTGTCAGTGTGTCAGGGTGTGTCAGTGTGTGTCAGTGTGTGTGTCAGTGTGTAAGAGTGTGTCAGTGTGTCAGTGTGTGTCAATGTGTCAGTGTGTCAGTGTGTCAGTGTGTTAGTGTGTCTGTGTGTTAGTGTGTGTCAATGTGTCAGAGTGTGTGTGTGTCAGTGTGTTTGTGTCTGTGTGTCTGTGTGTCTGTGTGTCAATGTGTCAGTGTGTCAGTGTGTCAGTGTGTTAGTGTGTGTCAATGTGTCAGAGTGTGTCAGGGTGTGTCAGTGTGTGTCAGTGTGTTTTGTGTACAGTACAGTATTGTAAAGGTTACCTGTCTCCTCGTACACCTGCACTGTGGCCAGATCTCCTTCCAGTCTGATGATTTCTCCGACCAGCTCCGAGTGACCCACCCTGACCAGCTCATACATGGCAGCTCCAGACATCTCCGATGCAATGACCACTGAGAGAGAGAGGAGAGAGTGACCACTGAGAGAGAGAGGAGAGAGAGAACGTTGAGAGAGAGAGAGAGGAGAGAGTGACCACTGAGAGAAAGAGGAGAGAGAGAACGTTGAGAGAGAGAGAGAGGAGAGAGAAACCACTGAGAGAGAGAGGAGAGAGTGACCACTGAGAGAAAGAGGAGAGAGAGAACGTTGAGAGAGAGAGAGAGGAGAGAGAAACCACTGAGAGAAAGAGGAGAGAGAGAACGTTGAGAGAGAGAGGAGAGAGTGACCACTGAGAGAGAGAGGAGAGAGTGACCACTGAGAGAGAGAGGAGAGAGTGACCACTGAGAGAGAGAGGAGAGAGAGAACGTTGAGAGAGAGAGAGAGGAGAGAGAAACCACTGAGAGAGAGAGGAGAGAGTGACCACTGAGAGAAAGAGGAGAGAGAGAACGTTGAGAGAGAGAGAGAGGAGAGAGAAACCACTGAGAGAGAGAGGAGAGAGTGACCACTGAGAGAAAGAGGAGAGAGAGAATGTTGAGAGAGAGAGGAGAGAGTGACCACTGAGAGAGAGAGGAGAGAGAGACCACTGAGAGAAAGAGGAGAGAGAGAACGTTGAGAGAGAGAGAGAGGAGAGAGTGACCACTGAGAGAAAGAGGAGAGAGAGAACGTTGAGAGAGAGAGGAGAGAGTGACCACTGAGAGAAAGAGGAGAGAGAGAACGTTGAGAGAGAGAGAGAGAGGAGAGAGAGGAACCACTGAGAGAGAGAGGAGAGAGTGACCACTGAGAGAGAGAGGAGAGAGTGACCACTGAGAGAAAGAGGAGAGAGAGAACGTTGAGAGAGAGAGAGAGAGAGGAGAGAGAGGAACCACTGAGAGAGAGAGGAGAGAGTGACCACTGAGAGAAAGAGGAGAGAGAGAACGTTGAGAGAGAGAGAGAGGAGAGAGAAACCACTGAGAGAGAGAGGAGAGAGTGACCACTGAGAGAAAGAGGAGAGAGAGAACATTGAGAAAGAGAGAGAGGAGAGAGAGACCACTGAGAGAGAGAGGAGAGAGTGACCACTGAGAGAAAGAGGAGAGAGTGACCACTGAGAGAAAGAGGAGAGAGACCGTTGAGAGAGAAACCTGAGAGAGAGTGACCACTGACAAAGAGAGGAGAGAGTGACCAGTGAGAGAAAGAGGAGAGAGAGGAGAGGAGAGGCGAGAAGAGAGAGAGGGGATAGAGAGGAGAGGGAGAGGAGATGAGAGAGAGTCTTATAAAAGAGTCTTCTACTAAAAGCACAATAAAGTGGCAAAAAGCACAGTGAAATCATGATAAATCTTAGAGAGGTATGGTAAAACATTTAAAAACATAGCAAACCAGGGTAAGCTATAGTAAGTGCTAGGGACCTTCTTTAGCACAAGCTATTGAGAGTATCAGAATCTGGTGGATTGCCTGTCTGTGTGTCTGTCTGTCTGTCTGTCTGTATCTGTGTGTGTCTGTGTGTCTGTGTGTGTCTGTCTGTCTGTCTGTATCTGTGTGTGTCTGTGTGTGTCTGTGTGTGTCTGTCTGTGTGTGTCTGTCTGTGTGTCTGTGTGTCTATCTGTGTGTGTCTGTCAGTCAGTCTGTGTGTGTGTCAGTCAGTCAGTCTGTGTGTCTGTCTCTCTGTGTGTCTGTCTGCGTGTCTGTCCATCAGTCAGTCTGTGTGTGTGTGTGTGTGTCTGTCTGTGTGTGTGTGTCTGTCTGTGGTTCTGTGTGTTTGTGTGTGTGTCTGTGTGTGTGTCTATGTGTGTGTGTGTCTGTGTGTGTATGTGTGTGTGTGTGTGTGTGTGTGTGTCTGTGTCTGTTTGTCTGCCTGTCTGTGTCTGTCTGTGTGTCTGTATCTGTGTGTGTGTCTGTGTGTGTCAGTCAGTCTGTGTGTGTGTCAGTCAGTCAGTCTGTGTGTCTGTCTCTCTGTGTGTCTGTCTGCGTGTCTGTCCATCAGTCAGTCTGTGTGTGTGTGTGTCTGTCTGTGTGTGTGTGTGTCTGTCTGTGTGTTTGTGTGTCTGTCTGTGTGTGTGTCTATGTGTGTGTGTGCCTGTGTGTGTATGTGTGTGTGTGTGTGTGTGTGTGTGTGTGTCTGTGTCTGTTTGTCTGTCTGTCTGTGTCTGTCTGTGTGTCTGTATCTGTGTGTGTGTCTGTGTGTGTCAGTCAGTCTGTGTGTGTGTCAGTCAGTCAGTCTGTGTGTCTGTCTCTGTGTGTCAGTTTGTGTGTCAGTTTGTGTGTCTGTCTCTCTGTGTGTCTGTCAGTCAGTCAGTCTGTCTCTCTGTGTGTCAGTCAGTCAGTCAGTCAGTCTGTCTGTCTGTCTCTCTGTGTGCCTGTCTGTGTGTCTGTCTGTGTATCCGTGTGTGTGCGTGTGTGTCTGTGTGTCAGTCTGTGTGTCTGTCTGTCAGTCAGTCTGTCTCTCTGTGTGTCAGTCAGTCAGTCTGTCTGTCTCTCTGTGTGTCTGTCTGTGTGTCTGTCTGTCTGTCTGTCTGTGTGTGTGTGTGTGTGTGTGTCTGTGTGTCAGTCAGTCTCTCTGTGTGTCTGTCTGTGTGTCTGTCTGTGCGTCAGTCAGTCAGTCAGTCTGTCTCTCGTGTGTTTTTCTTACCTGGCCCTGAGACTCCGAACACATAACCCACTTTGCTCTCCTTCTCCACATCAGAGATTTTGGGTAGTTTTGAAAAATCCATCTGTACAAAAGAACACAGATACAGTACAAAAGACACCTCACAATGAAACAATATGTTAATGTAACATTATTCAGCAGTTTTCATTCGACTTTATGGAGCAAAACAAGTTAATTTTATAGAGTGATGCAAAACGTTTGGTCTTAGCTGTAGAGTCACCTTCAATATTAAGTCCCTCCTGGTAATTTACATGCTGTCAAACCAGGCATTACAAAAACCATTACAAAAAACAGTACAAAAACAAAGCAATTAAACAGTGAAATATAATTCCTCATCGTTTAACCCTCTGCACTACACGGAATGGGAAACTGGACTGTGATGCCTGTCCAGTTTGTTCACATTCTCTTCATATATAGTTTCAATTACAGGGACTAAAATAAGCACAACTGTAAATAAATGATACAACTAATACCAATGCAAAGAGATACTGATAACATTAGTCAATTACAATTGTAACACAAACGAAATATGCACCAGGGCTAAATATTCTCAATATATTCCTTAATAAACAGAAAACGCTATACAAAAATCAATATTTTCACTGACCTTGAAAACTTTTTAACTCTTAATTCCTGAGGTTTCCTTCCTTCTTTCGCTCGCAGGCGCTATCTACTCGCTTCGTCTTCGTGTTTTTTTGTAACGTATATATATTTTGATCCGTGTTTACAGATAAACACGTTTCCTCTGGGACTCGGCTTGCCATCGCCTGAGCCGATAACCCCGGCTTGTTTACCCCTTGTTTAGAGTAAAGAGAGATGTAGCGAGAGAGGGGGCGAGGTGGCTTTAGACCCTGAATAGACCGGCCTCGGGACCCCAGCGGTGCGGGGCTGCCCGGTTTGAACAGGGGAGGAAGGCGGACCCAAAACATGAGACCTGTACAGTCACACAACGAGGGGAGAGAGCAGCGGCGTTTAGGACACCCGTCATTTGATGCTTAATACTAGATTTTTTAAAACGCAAAGAGGCACACAGTTCTGCTCTTCAGGTGAAATCTGAGGTTCAGGTTCTTATGTTATTAATTAATTAATTACGTAGTTAATTAATGAATTAATGAATGAATTAATGTATACTGCATGTTCTTTACGAAATAAGATCTGAAAAAAACACGAGATTTTGTGACTTAACAATTACCATGGTGACATCAAACTGATGAAAGTTATATTAACATTTTCAAATAGTTAACTTAAAAATGATACACTATAGATACACTTAATACACAATTAAATGAAACCGTGAACCTGTTTATTTTTTTTATTTTTATAAGAACATTTATTTTACATGTAAATCAAAGGCTTGCTTTAAAAATGTCCTGGAAGCAAGTGTTTCTATATAAGTTATGTAACACATCCAACCAAAACCGTTTATAGCAGTGGCTTCATTAACAACACATTGCAGACATTTTTTGTGAATATAATGTATAGTCTTAAACAGTTAAAATACACTAAAATATGTTTACATGTGCTTAATAAGATGTATGCCATAGCAATGTCCGTAGGGACCATGGGGCTGATGCACCTGCCATAGCACTGTCAATAGGGTGAACACCATAGGGCTGATTCACCTGCCATAGCACTGTCAATAGGGTGAACACCATAGGGCTGATTCACCTGCCATAGCACTGTCAATAGGGTGAACACCATAGGGCTGATTCACCTGCCATAGCACTGTCAATAGGGTGAACACCATAGGGCTGATTCACCTGCCATAGCACTGTCAATAGGGTGTACAGCATAGGCTGATTCACCTGCCATAGCACTGTCAATAGGGTGAACACCATAGGGCTGATTCACCTGCCATAGCACTGTCAATAGGGTGAACACCATAGGGCTGATTCACCTGCCATAGCACTGTCAATAGGGTGTACAGCATAGGCTGATTCACCTGCCATAGCACTGTCAATAGGGTGTACAGCATAGGCTGATTCACCTGCCATAGCACTGTCAATAGGGTGTACAGCATAGGCTGATTCACCTGCCATAGCACTGTCAATAGGGTGTACAGCATAGGCTGATTCACCTGCCATAGCACTGTCAATAGGGTGAACACCATAGGGCTGATTCACCTGCCATAGCACTGTCAATAGGGTGAACACCATAGGGCTGATTCACCTGCCATAGCACTGTCAATAGGGTGAATACCATAGGGCTGATATACCTGCCATAGCACTGTCAATAGGGTGCAGGCCATATGTTTTTAATGATATTGTTAGGCTATGTTTGTATATATTTACACTGCGATACAGACAGCAGGGAAGGAATGTGCTCCCTGTAAACACTGCAGTTATAAGACACAGTAACAATACAAACATGCAGACACCCATTCTGCCCTCATGTAATCAGACCCCACCCTGACACACAGATCTCACACTGATTGTCTTCACTGTTTACATGACAGCTTCCTTATCACAGCTCTAACTTTCTGTTGTTATTCCTCCCACTGCTGTGCTTCAGGAGTCCAGGGCTTGCAAATGTATTCCTTATCTTATAACAGTGAGCCGACTGCCCCACTGCCTCCTATAGGGATCCTGTGATAGACCCAGCCAGTATAGAACGAGCATGTCCTGCGGTAAACTCAAGGTCATGGAGGCTTGACTTTGCAAACCTCGATACAGCTTCCAGCTACAGACTGAACCTGACACAAACCGGCTCTTTCAAAACAGCTGTCTATATAATAATAGTGAGAATAATCCTACAACTACTGCTATTATTATTATTATTATTATTATTATTATTATTATTATTATTATTATTATTATTATTATTATTATTATTATTATTTATTTTTTTAAATTATTATTATTAAGAATAGGACTAACAACAAGGTGCACACTATGAACAGGAGCACACTGCACTATGAACAGGAGCACACTGCACTATGAACAGGAACACACTGCACTATGAACAGGAACACACTGCACTATGAAAAGGAATACACTGCACTATGAACAGGAACACACTGCACTATGAACAGGAACACACTGCACTATGAACAGGAACACACTGCACTATGAACAGGAACACACTGCACTATGAACAGGAACACACTGCACTATGAACAGGAACACACTGCACTATGAACAGGAACACACTGCACTATGAACAGGAACACACTGCACTATGAACAGGAACACACTGCACTATGAAAAGGAACACACTGCACTATGAACAGGAACACACTGCACTATGAAAAGGAACACACTGCACTATGAAAAGGAACACACTGCACTATGAACAGGAACACACTGCACTATGAACAGGAACACACTGCACTATGAACAGGAACACACTGCACTATGAACAGGAACACACTGCACTATGAACAGGAACACACTGCACTATGAACAGGAACACACTGCACTATGAACAGGAACACACTGCACTATGAACAGGAACACACTGCACTATGAACAGGAACACACTGCACTATGAACAGGAACACACTGCACTATGAACAGGAACACACTGCACTATGAACAGGAACACACTGCACTATGAACAGGAACACACTGCACTATGAACAGGAACACACTGCACTATGAACAGGAACACACTGCACTATGAACAGGAACACACTGCACTATGAACAGGAACACACTGCACTATGAACAGGAACACACTGCACTATGAACAGGAACACACTGCACTATGAACAGGAACACACTGCACTATGAACAGGAACACACTGCACTATGAAAAGGAACACACTGCACTATGAAAAGGAACACACTGCACTATGAACAGGAACACACTGCACTATGAGCAGGAACACACTGCACTATGAACAGGAACACACTGCACTATGAACAGGAACACACTGCACTATGAACAGGAACACACTGCACTATGAAAAGGAACACACTGCACTATGAAAAGGAACACACTGCACTATGAACAGGAACACACTGCACTATGAAAAGGAACACACTGCACTATGAAAAGGAACACACTGCACTATGAACAGGAACACACTGCACTATGAAAAGGAACACACTGCACTATGAACAGGAACACACTGCACTATGAACAGGAACACACTCCACTATGAGCAGGAACACACTGCACTATGAACAGGAACACACTGCACTATGAAAAGGAACACACTGCACTATGAAAAGGAACACACTGCACTATGAACAGGAACACACTGCACTATGAAAAGGAACACACTGCACTATGAACAGGAACACACTGCACTATGAACAGGAACACACTGCACTATGAACAGGAACACTGCACTATGAACAGGAACACACTGCACTATGAACAGGAACACTGCATGTTGCACTGCATGTTCTATGTTGCACTCAGTTGGCACTCACAGATTAATTCAGTGCAGCTTATGTTTGTGTTGTGTTTGTTATGTCAATATTTATACTACTGGCCCATTTGAAAATGTTCCAAGGTACATTTTTACTGTAATGTTGCAGTTTTCCCATGTTATTCCTATTTATCATAGTTTACCATGGCTTGTTTTAAACTATGATTTGTTGTACCTCTCTGGGCTTTACAATGCTTTCACTGTGCTTTAACACACTTTGCTGTGCTTTAACTGTGGGAAGTTTTTGTAAGGGTTCGTTTACAATGGTTTGTTTTTTTAATGTGCTTTACTATACCTCTCTGGGCTTCACAATCAAAGAACTGAAAGAAGTTATTTACAAACCGCTAACCAAGATCATGCAACAGTCTCTTGACACAGAGGTTGTACCGACAGACTGGAGAATTGCAAACGTAATACCGATCCACAGAAAGGGAGACAAAACCGAACCAGGTAACTACAGACCAATAAGCCTGACTTCTATTATATGTAAACTTATGGAAACTATAATAAGATCCAAAATGGAAAATTACCTATATGGTAACAGTATCCTGGGAGACAGTCAGCATGGTTTTAGGAAAGGGAGATTGTGTCTAACTAACCTGCTTGATTTTTTTGAGGATGCAACATCGACAATGGATAATTGCAAAGCATACGACATGGTTTATTTAGATTTCCAGAAAGCTTTTGACAGTCCTGCAGAAAAGATTCATTCTCAAACTGAACACAGTAGGGATTCAAGGAAATGCATGCACATGGATTAGGGAGTGGTTAACATGTAGAAAACAGAAAGTACTGATTAGAGGAGAAACCTCAAAATGGAGCGAGGTAACCAGTGGTGTACCACAGGGATCAGTATTAGGTCCTCTGCTATTCCTAATCTACATTAATGACTTAGATTCTGGTCTAGTAAGTAAACTTGTCAAATTTGCAGACAACACAAAAATAGGAGTGGCAAACACAGTTGCAGCAGCAAAGGTCATTCAAAATGATCTGGACAGCATCCAGAACTGGGCAGACACATGGCAAATGACATTTAATAGAGAAAAGTGTAAGGTACTGCACGCAGGCAATAAAAATGTGCATTATAAATATCATATGGCAGATACTGAAATTGAAGAAGGAATCTATGATAAAGACCTAGGAGTTTATGTTGACTCAGAAATCTTTTTTTGTAGCGAACATTTTTTTAATTTATAATGCAATCTTTAGTGTTAACAATTTGAATCCCGAAATTAAACATTAACATTGTAACAATAGGCTGTCTCCCGTCACCACGGGACGTTGTTATGCACACTGCGCCGACCCCGCCTCTTTTCACAGTTGCTATGAGACTGGTGTAAACAGAACAGAGACCATAAGGACGAAAGCATGGCTTCGAGTTACTCTGCGAATCAGGTAAAATTGAATTTTAAAAAAATAACTCGGCCTGTATATATATATATATATATATATATATATATATATATATATATATATATATATATATATATATATATATATATATACACACATTCCACCGGCTTACTAGTATTTTAATTAACGTATTTGTCGTTTTTATTTAATGTAGGTTTGCGATACAAAACATGCTAATAATCTCGTTTTGTTAACGGTCTAAAAATGACTATTTTAATGTATTCGCTAGTTTACTTTCTCTGAATTGATGTCCAATACAAAAATAGTGTCGTCTTTATTTATTCTGTAATGTCAGTGCACAATACATATCTATATTAAATATTAATTATTTGCATAACTGTGGAATACAAACGCTCTTAATAAACAGTATGAACTTGTCAAATCTATTCCCTTGATTAACACGCAAGGATATTGATTAATTCAGAAAGTAGTTCACGGTATAAATTCAATTAAATTCAATGCGGTCCTATTGATAATAATAATAATAATAATAATAATAATAATAATAATAATAATAATAATAATAATAATAATAAACTAAACTGTGAAAAAATGCAGTAAACTAACAGGAATGGATTCTACATAGGTTCAAACTGAATAGGATTGTGGGGCTCTATGTATGTGTGTCTGTCTCTCTGTGTCTGTCTGTGTACAGCTATGATGAAACTAAACTCTGGAAGAATGTAGTATACTAACACAGACATCAAGAAAGAATTATATTGTAGTGCCAAACTAGACTAGGGGCACTGTCTGTAGCTTTACTCAGATTTAGGAGAGAAAAAAAGTCATACCATGGTATTTATGAGAGTATTAGGAGAGTACAAATTAAAACAAATTAAAACAAACATGACTATCGTGCAGGTGGCCATTGCTGCATTTTAACTGAGGTGGTGCAATGTTGATAATGTTGGTCTTGAAAAACAGATCAAATAAGTGAAAATGGAACACCCCATTTGTCTTGCTGAAGGTCGTTGTGTCAGGGCTGCATTGTAACGCTGTGTCTCTTTTGATTTCCAGTACGACAATGCATTCACATCCCAGAAACTGCAGAACTGGACTTTACCCAGACAACACAAACAGGTATGAGGCTGAGGCAATACACAAGCACGGGCTCAGGCATTTCAATAGCGAGCCCTGGGGTAGCAGTCTGTCTGTCTGGCAATACCTGAAGCTGATTCACGTCTATTGTTCAGAGTCCCTTACTATAAATCATGGCCGAGGAATCAAACAATCGCTGTTAAGGATTTGTCTAAATCCCAGTGCATCTTAGCCTGTGTGTCATCTTGTGCACACTGCATATGACATGCTCTAAAGAGGCTGTGTGGTCCAGTGGTTAAAGAAAAGGGCTTGTAACCAGGAGGTCCCTGGTTCAAATCCCAGTTCAGCCACTGACTCATTGTGTGACCCTGAGCAAGTCACTTAACCTCCTTGTGCTCCGTCTTTCGGGTGAGACGTAATTGTAAGTGACTCTGCAGCTGATGCATAGTTCACACACCCTAGTCTCTGTAAGTCGCCTTGGATAAAGGCGTCTGCTAAATAAACTAATAATAATAAAAGACACACTAGTGCTACTCAGGGTCTGTGGAACCAGACACGTGTTTAATAGCAGTTCCTGCGTGCAATCTTGTTTCTAGTGGTTTATAATAAATTCATCTGTAGTGTTGCCACATCTCAGTTTGAGCAGACAGAACCCAACACCACGAGTTGACACATCTCTCAAAGCAACAATAAGAGACACTCGGCACACTACAGGTTCACTGACCCCTTCTTCCTCTCTCCCTCCTTTCACTCCCCCACTTTCTCTTGCTCTTTCCTCCCTCCTGGTTTAATTGCTGACTGTCCACTTTTTTCCCCCCAATTTCCCAGCGTCCCTCAGCTCTGGAAGGCCACACCCAGTTCATCACCAATGACCGAGGTCATCTGCTGCCAGGCATGAGGTCAAAGGTCAGTGCCAGTTTAGTTTCTTTTAAACCTGCCGTGACAGTGTGTGTGATATTTACGCTCCACTCCCCCCCCCCCCATGGTAAACTATGTTACATGCAAAGTGCAACCATGGGAAAACCCCCTCTCAACCCCCTCTCACCTCGGGAAGTCTCTCAACACCTCTGACATCTCGTTCCTCGCTCTCCCTCCCGTCCCTCTCCCCTCTCACCTCGGGAAGTCTCTCAACACCTCTGACATCTCGTTCCCTCCCCGCTCACCTCAGGGAAGTCTCTCAACACCTCTGACATCTCGTTCCTCGCTCTCCCTCCCTCCTCTCCCCTCTCACCTCGGGGAAGTCTCTCAACACCTCTGACATCTCGTTCCCTCCCCCTCTCACCTCAGGGAAGTCTCTCAACACCTCTGACATCTCGTTCCCTCGCTCTCCCCCCCGATGTGTTCATGTTCTCTACCACGGTAATGTGTAAAAGAACAGTTAATAAAAAGTAACTGAAGGCTATAACTAAGCCAAGTTTGAAGCCAAGTACCTGGGTGCCTCTCCCTGTGTTCTAGCCTTCCTCTCTCCTTTCCCATGTTAGTGAATTCTTGCCCTCATATTTTCTTTCTCTTTATTTATGCCGCCTCTCCGTTTGCAGGACAGTTCATGGAGCTCTTTCCTGGGTTCACAGGACCTCCTCCCTCTCCTCTCCCCCCTCCTGTATAATGTTTTCTCTCAGTGAACCTCCTCTCTCTCTCTCTCTCAGGACAGTTCATGGAGCTCGTTCCTGGGTTCACAGGACCTTCCCCCTCCTCTCCCCCCTCCTGTCTAATGTTTTCTCTCAGTGAACCCCCTCTCTCTCTCTCAGGACAGTTCATGGAGCTCGTTCCTGGGTTCACAGGACCTCTTCCCTCTCCTCTCCCCCCTCCTGTCTAATGTTTTCTCTCAGTGAACCCCCTCTCTCTCAGGACAGTTAATGGAGCTCGTTCCTGGGTTCACAGGACCTTCCCCCTCCTCTCCCCCCTCCTGTCTAATGTTTTCTCTCAGTGAACCCCCTCTCTCTCTCTCAGGACAGTTCATGGAGCTCATTCCTGGGTTCACAGGACCTCTTCCCCCTCCTCTCCCCCCCTCCTGTCTAATGTTTTCTCTCAGTGAACCCCCTCTCTCTCTCTCAGGACAGTTCATGGAGCTCGTTCCTGGGTACCTGGGACCTGCCTCGTCGCATCCCCCCTCCCCGGGTGAACTACACTGCCCGCTCTGCGGAGGGCGCACACAAGCTGCAGAAGCTGGTGCAGGAGGGGTCTGCAGCCTACCTACTGAGCAGAGACAAGAGAGGAGGGGTGAGAGTGGGCGGAGGGTGATGAGGAGGGGCGAGAGGGATGGGGGAGGGGGGGAGGAGAAAGGAGAGCACAGTGACAGACAGATATTTAAAAAAAGTTAAGCCAGGTGAAAACTGTTTCTCATACACATTAACAAGAATATCTACTTTCCTAGCATGCATCAATAATAAAACACAACTAAAACTTTCCATATCATCTTTAGTTCAAGTGTGTTTAGGGCCTAGGGTCCCAGTATTACTGCTAAAAACAACCTTAATGTAATCTCATTCTGATCAGATATGCGCTCTCTCTCCCAGGGCACACCTGCAAAACCAGCGACACCAGTCCAACAAGCAGAACAGCTGCCCCAGGTCCCACCAGTGTCTCCCAGTCCTCAGAAGACCACCCCGACTCCTAGACCCACCACCCAGGAGCAGGGAGGCTCTCCCCGGGCATACACAGCACCCGAGGCCTTGGCTTCGGAGAGGCCTGCTTCTGAAAACAAATGAACTATTAACACAGTAAATGATGATCACTTCATAAGCGTGGGCTGAGCAAATTTCTTTCACCTTGATCTAAAGTCACAATGCATGAAAAAAACCCAATCATAACTGTAAAAACATTCTTTGGTGGTGAATTTATATTTTTATATATATTTTTTTATTTATATAAAAAATATGATATCCACCCCACAATTGAGGTCAGAAGTTGAAAATCACCTTCTATCACTCTCTCACACACCACCCTGGACTTCATTTTTATAAGATATAGTTAAATAAGAACAATGAAACACACAGCTAATTCCAAAGTGAAGTCATTCCCATTTGAGGGGAATTTAAGAAGCATCGCCTCCCTCCTCATGCTGTGTTCAAACTGTGAGAAATGATTTCTGTTAAGAGACACACCACACACAACATATGAATTGATTCTAAATAGAAACACTAAGATTATACTCCTGAATGGCGATTAAACAGAAGAGTTCTGTTAGCTTCAAAACTGTGCCCTATGTTCTGTACACAAGAAAAGCTGTGCTGTAATCTTGACAAATCTAGAGCTGGTTTCATATTTGTAATTCAGTTCTAATAATAGAAACCTTTAATGACAAACGTTTCTACTAGAAGTCTCTGTGTCTTCTGTGCTGAGATGAGTTTTAATTCACATTGTTATATCTGGGTTATGTGGACTCCACCACTTCAATATTATAAAGTGTGAAGGATCGATTACTGGTCACAGTGAGAGGAATGTGTGTAAGAGACAGTAACCTTGCAGAGGTGTGAATGGCACTAGTTACAGAAGGTATTTTTTAAAGGAAGGCATGGAAAAGCTATTGGTGTTATGCCCTGGACACACTGCCCAATGCGATCAGTAGCAACACGATTTTTCAATCGCATCGGGCAGTGTTATGTGATACGATTTTACAGGATCAGCCAATCTATATCAGTCAGCTTGCAAAGTTTAAGCATGTATTTTGCGATGCGATTCCCAAAAGTACTTAAAAAGTACAATGCTTGTGGGGCTGTCAGGGCTTGCTATATATATATATATATATATATATATATATATATATATATATATATATATATATATATATATATATATATATATATAACATCACTCATACAATTATTTATTTCAGCAATATTTTTGCAAAACTTCAAAAATGCCCATTCAAAGGTATTCATACCCTTTGATGCTACGATAGTATTGTTTACAAGGTGCTAGAAATTTCAATATGATAATGCAGAACCTAATTCTAGAAAAGTCTAGAAAATGCTGGATTGTAGGTGAACATTCTTAGAGAGTAAAAGGGTTAGGCATAGGATGATTGCTGTCATTACCAATTAGTCAATATGGAAAAAAAGCTATCGGAAGACCTTAGGCAGAACATTATGTATTGCCATAAAGCTGGAGAAGGATACAAGAAGATTTCCAAGCATTTGAGTATCCTAATTTCAACTATTGTTTCTATTATCAAGAAGTACAAGACTCATGGTACTGTCACAACGCTCCCTCGGTCTGGAAGAAAGAAGGTTCTTTCACCAAGAACAAGTAGAAGAATTGTGAGGAAGGTTAATAACAATCTGAGTTTGACTGCCAAAGATATTCAAAGTGAATTGGCTGCAAGTGGGACTGGGGTTTCCATTTCAACCATAGGTTGAGTATTGCATGGTGAAGGTCTCAATGGTCGCAGGCCAAGGAAAAAGCCATTCTTAGGAAAACGTCACAAAGATAAATCGCTTAAAGTTTGCAAAACGGAATTTGAATGATGGATGAGAGTTCTGGTCAAAGGTTTTGTGGAGTGATTAAACAAAAAAGTAGCTATTTGGTCACGCTGACAGCCGTTGCCTTTGGAGAAAGTCTGGTGAGGCGTACAAAGCAAAGAACACCATACCTACTGTCAAGCATGGAGGTGGCAATATCCTTCTATGGGGCTGTTTTTCCTCTAATGGCAGGAAATTTAGTTCCAATACATGGTAAAATGGATTCCATAGCATACCAAAAGATATTGGCCAATCATCTGAAACCCTCCGCTACAAAACTTAATTTAAAGCACAACTGGACGTTCCAACAGGACAACGATCCAACGCACACATCAAAATCTACTTCAGAATGGTTATATAAGAAGTTCTAGAATGGCCTAGTCAAAGTCCCGATCTAAATCTGACTGAGAATCTTTGGTATGAATTGAAGAAGGCTGTGCACAAGAGAAGTCCTCTGGATTTGAATGAACTGGAACAATTTTACGTTGAAGAACGGTCAAAAATCACTAAAGAATCATGCCATAAGCTCATTGACAAATATCCTACGAGGTTATTATTGCTAAAGGTGCCTCACCTAGCTATTAATTTCATTTTCCTTATCAGGGTATAAATACTTATGAATTAGCATTTCTGGAGTTTTGCAAAAAAAAAAAAAAAAAAAAAATACATTTCCATTGGGGTATGTCAACTTTTGACTACAACTTTGTTATGTGTTTATAATGTGGATCTGCATCGGCCACGTGAACTCACCGGTTTACAGATTAAAAGGCGATAGTTTTGTTTTTAATTGAAAGCACTTTGAAGATTATACACACAGCACCACCTAACTGTGCGATTTAAAAGTTTAACTGGCTTTCAATTGAAATGTGTCGGTTCAGTGAGACCTTAGAGGAAAATTATTAAGAACCGCTGTATTCGTCCCATCCCTAATATTTCATATATATATATATATATATATATATATATATATATATATAAATAAATGGAGAGAATATATGCATGTCTACATGTGGTCACATATGGTTTTCAATCACGTCGCCTTCTAGCCAGAATTGTAGATAGTACTGCCGTAGCCTTATGTTTTGGCCTATTGTCACTGATTTGCCCCATTGCTGCTGTACGTTAAGCATCCAGGGCAGGTCAGACATCAGAAAAAAATCACAAATTGTGCGTCCCTTCCTGCGATTTCAATCGGGCAGGGTGTGATGCCCGCTGGCAAAGATTTTTTTGTGACACGACCTCCTCCATTGAGATGTAACGGTTGCATTGGGCAGTGTGTTTACACGCGCAAGAACGTTGTTGGACAGATGGGCAGGCATTTCCTTATGCCCCACATTTCAATAGCTTGTGCTTTTTCAAGTTTCATCACTATTGGATCAGTGGTTCTGGAGATAAACTGAAACATGCAAAGTGTGACATACAGAGAGTCAGTCAGACAGACAGACAGGCTCCTCAGGACTATTAGATTTTTTTTTTAGCCAGTTTCATCACAACAGGACAAGCGTTTCTCTAGATACATGTTACAAACAGACGGTCTCCATATATCCCGATGATACTGTCAATAACTTGTGCTAAAGGTGGTCCTTGGCAAAGCTTCATATGAATTGACAAGTCGTTCTTAGAAACATATATAAAACATGTGACACACACAGAGAGACAGGGGTAAGAGCTGTGTAATAAAACCAGTCCTGTGTAGTATATATGTTGCATATTTTATTTAAAGGAGAGTATATACAGTACATTGATGAGAGATAAGTATACTTCTGCCAGCCTATCTCCATCTCCACCTCTCTCATCCACAGAGTCCTTCTGTCTCAGACAGGTAGCTCGTGCTCACAGTATTTAGAGGCACTCCAATGACATGGAGTACAGACACTGGCACAAACACTCTCTTTCACTCACACACACGAGCTTGACACACAAGGAGGTTATTATAGCAATCCTCGCGTCACACTCCAGATGCTGCTGTGGAACAGTTTCTCTTCTTCCCAGACAGACAGACGGGGAGGGAGGGAGGGAGCATTGCTGTTCTGTCCCCAAGTGGCTTCATTATTTGTTCTTGAGTGTTTGGGTATACGAATGAATACCAATAGAGCACTGTAGTAATCAATCACTCACACACACCCCTCCTTGTCCTCTCTCAATACACAGACATAGCCTCTCTCTCGCACACACACACACACAGCATCGCTCTCTCTCGCACACACACATAGCCTCTCAATCTCTCTCTACACACACACACACACAGTTACGAGGTGTCCCTCCCTATGAGCAGGTTCCTCAGCAGCCTCCTCCTGCCTGCCTGGTAGTCCTCCTCGTCCACGTTGACGAGCAGCTTGATGGCCTCGTGTCCGACGGCCTGCTTCAGGGAGTCTGTGATAAAGACGCCCTTGAGCGCCTCGAGCAGCGAGCCGTTGATGTAGTCCCTCCAGAAGGCGTCCAGGTAGGTGAGCTCCGAGAACTTGATGTCGCAGATGATGGAGCCGAGGTCCCGCGACTTCAGGATGGTGTTGGCCTGGTTGAAGCGCTCGAACTGCCGCTCCAGAGCCTCGGGCTTGTTGGAGAAGACGTTCCCCGTCAGGGCAGACTCGTGCTGGCAGTACTCCGCACGCACCCGCAGCCGGATATCTGAGAGAAGAGAGAGAGAGAGAGAGAGGAGACGGTCAGGGCAGACTCGTGCTGGCAGTACTCAGCACACACCCACAGCCGGATATCTGAGAGAGGAGAGAGAGAGAGAGAGAGAGAGAGGGGAGAGGGTCAGGGCAGACTCGTGCTGGCAGTACTCAGCATGCACCCGCAGTCGGATATCTGAGAGAGAGAGAGAGAGAGAGAGAGGGTCAGGGCAGACTCGTGCTGGCAGTACTCAGCACACACCCACAGCCGGATATCTGAGAGAGGAGAGAGAGAGAGAGAGAGAGAGGAGAGGGTCAGGGCAGACTCGTGCTGGCAGTACTCAGCACGCACCCGCAGCCGGATATCTGAGAGAGAGAGAGAGAGAGAGAGAGAGAGAGAGAGAGAGGGTCAGGCAGACTCGTGCTGGCAGCACTCACACGCACCCGCAGCCGGATATCTGAGAGAGAGAGAGAGAGAGAGAGAGAGAGAGAGAGAGAGAGAGTCAGAGGTCAGGCAGACTGCTGGCAGTACTCAGCACGCACCCGCAGTCGGATATCTGAGAGAGAGAGAGAGAGAGAGAGAGAGAGAGGTCAGGGCAGACTCGTGCTGGCAGTACTCAGCATGCACCAGCAGTCTGAGAGAGAGAGAGAGAGAGAGAGAGAGAGAGAGAGAGAGAGGAGAGAGTCAGGGCAGACTGTGCTGGCAGTACTCAGCATGCACCCGCAGCCGGATATCTGAGAGAGAGAGAGAGAGAGAGAGAGAGAGAGAGGGTCAGGCAGACTCGTGCTGGCAGTACTCCGCACGCACCTGCAGCCGGATATCTGAGAGAGAGAGAGAGAGAGAGAGAGAGAGAGAGGGTCAGGGCAGACTGTGCTGGCAGTACTCACGCACCCGCAGCCGGATATCTGAGAGGAGAGAGAGAGAGAGAGAGAGAGAGAGAGAGAGAGAGAGGAGAGGGTCAGGGCAGACTCGTGCTGGCAGTACTCCGCACGCACCCGCAGCCGGATATCTGAGAGAGAGAGAGAGAGAGAGAGAGAGAGAGAGAGAGAGAGAGAGGGTCAGGGCAGACTGTGCTGGCAGTACTCACACGCACCCGCAGCCGGATATCTGAGAGAGAGAGAGAGAGAGAGAGAGAGAGAGAGAGAGAGGGTCAGGGCAGACTCGTGCTGGCAGTACTCCGCACGCACCCGCAGCCGGATATCTGAGAGAGAGAGAGAGAGAGAGAGAAGAGGAGAGGGTCAGGGCAGTCGTGCTGGCAGTACTCAGCACACACCCACAGCCGGATATCTGAGAGAGAGAGAGAGAGAGAGAGAGAGAGAGAGAGGAGAGGGTCAGGGCAGACTCGTGCTGGCAGTACTCAGCACGCACCCGCAGCCGGATATCTGAGAGAGAGAGAGAGAGAGAGAGGAGAGGGTCAGGGCAGACTCGTGCTGGCAGTACTCCGCACGCACCCGCAGCCGGATATCTGAGAGAGAGAGAGAGAGAGAGAGAGAGAGGGTCAGGGCAGACTCAGTGCTGGCAGTACTCAGCACGCACCCGCAGCCGGATATCTGAGAGAGAGAGAGAGAGAGAGAGAGGTTCAGGGCAGACTCAGTGCTGGCAGTACTCAGCATGCACCCGCAGCCGGATATCTGAGAGAGAGAGAGAGAGAGAGAGAGAGAGGTCAGGGCAGACTCGTGCTGGCAGTACTCAGCATGCACCCGCAGCCGGATATCTGAGAGAGAGAGAGAGAGAGAGAGAGAGAGAGAGAGTCAGGGCAGACTCGTGCTGGCAGTACTCAGCACGCACCGCAGCCGGATATCTGAGAGAGAGAGAGAGAGAGAGAGAGAGAGAGAGAGAGAGAGAGAGGTCAGGGCAGACTCGTGCTGGCAGTACTCGCACGCACCTGCAGCCGGATATCTGAGAGAGAGAGAGAGAGAGAGAGAGAGAGAGAGAGAGAGAGGGTCAGGGCAGACTCGTGCTGGCAGTACTGCACGCACCTGCAGCCGGATATCTGAGAGAGAGAGAGAGAGAGAGAGAGAGAGAGAGAGAGAGAGAGAGAGAGAGGGTCAGGGCAGACTCGTGCTGGCAGTACTCCGCACGCACCAGAGCCGGATATCTGAGAGAGAGAGAGAGAGAGAGAGAGAGAGAGAGAGAGAGAGAGAGAGAGAGAGAGAGAGGGTCAGGGCAGACTCGTGCTGGCAGTACTCCACGCACACCAGCCGGATATCTGAGAGAGAGAGAGAGAGAGAGAGAGAGAGAGAGAGAGTCAGGGCAGACTCGTGCTGGCAGTACTCGCACGCACCGCAGCCGGATATCTGAGAGAGAGAGAGCGAGAGAGAGAGAGGAGAGGGTCAGGGCAGTCGTGCTGGCAGTACTCAGCACACACCCACAGCCGGATATCTGAGAGAGAGAGAGAGAGAGAGTCAGGGCAGACTCGTGCTGGCAGTACTCCGCACGCACCCGCAGCCGGATATCTGAGAGAGAGAGAGAGAGAGAGAGAGGAGAGGGTCAGGGCAGACTCGTGCTGGCAGTACTCCGCACGCACCCGCAGCCGGATATCTGAGAGAGAGAGAGAGAGAGAGAGAGAGGAGAGGTCAGGGCAGTCGTGCTGGCAGTACTCAGCACACACCCACAGCCGGATATCTGAGAGAGAGAGAGAGAGAGAGAGAGGAGAGGGTCAGGGCAGACTCGTGCTGGCAGTACTCAGCACGCACCCGCAGCCGGATATCTGAGAGAGAGAGAGAGAGAGAGAGAGAAAGAGAGAGGGTCAGGGCAGACTCGTGCTGGCAGTACTCAGCACACACCCACAGCTGGATGTCTGAGAGAGGAGAAAGAGAGAGACTGGGGGTTAGCAGAGAGAGAGAGAGAGAGAGAGAGAGAGAGAGAGAGAGAGAGAGAGAGAGAGGAGAGGGTCAGGGCAGACTCGTGCTGGCAGTACTCCGCACGCACCCGCAGCCGGATATCTGAGAGAGGAGAGAGAGAGAGAGAGAGAGAGAGAGAGAGAGAGAGAGAGAGGGTCAGGGCAGTCGTGCTGGCAGTACTCAGCACCCACTCGTAGCCGGATATCAGAGAGGAGAGACACTGGGTTAGCAGAGGGGTGGGGGGGTAGGACAGACTGGTACTCAGCATGCACTTGCAGCCTGATAGAGAGAGATAGATAGATAGAGAGAGATGGTGAGGGGGTGAGTGTGAGTATAAGCATGTAAATCTCAGTGTCTGTACTCACCACAGGTATGCTTCTCTCTGCAGTGTGTCTGTACATCTGTGTGTCTCAGTGTCAGTGTGCATCTCAGAGACTATCTCTCTGTGTGTCTCTGTACTCACCGCAGGTCTGTTTCTCTCTGCAGTCAGCTGTGCTGTGCACTCTCTTCCTCTTCCTGTTGGGGGCGCTAGGGGTGGGCTTGCCTCGTCCTGAACACACCGCAGGTCTGACAGGGGGGCAGCACAACAGGGGCGGGGGGCCTGGGAGAGAGAGAGAGGAGGAAGAGAATTTAAAAAATACAAAGAACCACGATTCCTACCATCTACAGCTTCAAAAACACAATCCCAAGTAAGACAAAAAGAAACTGATAAGGCACTAGCCAAAATGCTTGTGTCAGTTTCTTCTTGATTCATCTCAATAACAACATTGATGAAGGCACTATCTGAAATGTGTGTCAATTTTGAAGCTTTGATCTTCCCTCCATCATTTCTTCAGAACGGACCTTTAAACAACCTAGCAGGATGACAGTGGCTCTGTGTGCCAGGAACAAAGACTGGAAAAGTGAGGCAACACTGACATGTAGTGGAGAAAAAAGAATGTTACACAACCTCTCTCCCTTTCTCTCTTATTACAGCACTGCATCCAGCACACAGGACAATCCGTCAAGTCATCTGAACAGTGTTGATCGTAGGATGTGCTTGAATATTTTAAGCTAATCTTATAGTATATATTTTTACATATTTTATCTAGCGAGGACTGTTTGCGGTTTTAGTTTTGAAGTTTGTAATACAGGGTTAAAAAGTGACCATCAGCTTCGAGTGTTGAAACCTGAACACCTTTCTATTCTCATACATAAATCAGATGTAAGCTCCGTCTGAGGAATCGACTCCCAAATCCTCTCTCGAATCTGCATGTCAACCAGTTTGGAGCTGGAATCCTGTTGTGGTTTTAATGGGATTCACGTGCACTCGGGTTCAGAAGCACCTATTCCTCCAAACCACACCGAGTTTGGCTTGTGAACTCTGCACCAGGGTTGGGGTCAATCCCCAATTCCATTTCCATTTTAGAATCAATTCCCATTCCCTTTCAATCAATTCCAGCACATCATTGATCAAAATTGCAATTGGCAGTATTCTGTTAAAATGAGCTTCTCACAGTGGCAACAAATTACTTCAATTGAAGTCCCTGTTAGTCAATTCAATTAAATGTTCAACTGCTTTCATTCAAAGCCAAATCACAATGTCTCTAACATACAAATTCCAATTCCTCTGAAGGGCTTGGAATTGATTTTAAAAAGAAATTGGCAATGGAATTGACCCCAGCCCTGCTCTGCACATCAATTACAAACAGCTAACATCCTTGTTCACGTTGGCATAGTGCACGTCTGTCCTGGTGTCCACTGCACTCCACTATAGATATCTGTAGAGCAGTGCAGCTCCCTGGGTGCTGTGCTGTTTACCTGTGCGTCTGTGCTGCGAGACCCCTCTGCTTTCAGCAACATCTCGGGGAGAAACGTAACGCACTGACGTGTCCTCCAGGTACTTATCAACAGGGTCCGGACACACTGAAACACAGAGAGAGAAGGGGATGAGAGAGAGAGTAATGAAATCTCCTATAGGTACTTAACCAAGAGAGAGGAGAGAATATACAGAAAGACACAGATAGATCAGTCTGTGTCAGCTTGCCTTCACTGCAACATCACGTAGGGCAGAGGGTCGTGTCTGGTGATGATCCTCGGAGACACACACATACAGTACAGACACAAGCACACACAGTAGACACAGATCGATAGATATACAGGTGGATACACAGACAGACAGGAATTACCAGCCTGCCTCCTGCGCAGCGTAACGTAGGGCAGCAGGTCGTGTCTGGTGATGATCCTCAGCAGCTGCAGCACGTGTCTGAAGTTGGTCTCGTCGCAGCGGCCCTGCCTCTCCAACGCCAGCAGGAAGTCCCTCCCATCGCGGATCCCGCCGCGCTCGTACTCGTCAATCACGTCCACGAACAGGAAGGAGAGCACCCGCACGTCCCGGTGAGTCAGCTGGGCGCCCACGATCTCAAACATGTGGTGCAGGGAGTTCAGGCCATACGAGCCGTCCACCGCCTCGTCCGGCCACGCACACAGGCCACGCCCATACGCGACCCCACCCATGGAGGGGGAGGGGCCCATGGAGGGGGCAGGGCCAGCAGAGAGGGGGGCGGGGCTGCTGGAGGACCTCGGGATCAGCCAAGCCGAGCTGTGCGTGGCAGAGTTATTGTTTTGAGTGTTATGTGTGGGGGGGTTGTTGTTGTTGATGCTGTGGTGGTTCTGTGATGTCATCACTTTGCGCGTAACTGGATTACTGGAATGTTTGCTGATTGGTTGGTTGATTGTAAAAAGGAGGAGGTTTTGTTCTTTTCCTTCTTTCTTGTCTTAGGACATAGTCAGTTTTATATTTGATGTTTGTTAGTGTCCTTTTCTTTCTTTTATGTATCAGTTTTCTTTTACTTCTTCAAACAAAGGACATTTTCAGGTTTTTTTTGTCTTTACTGTGTTGATCAGATCAAAAAAAAAAGAATCCCTTCTGAGTCCTCTTTAACTACCAGTTCTCTGGAGAGGGAAGAAAAAAATAAATAAAAAAGAAGGATTATAACAAAAACAGAACATCCCCTGGGTCAGGGGCTTGCAATAGTGACTGAATGCTTTGCAAGCATAGTGAAGGAATGCTTTCGAAGTATAGTGAAGTTAGATTCTGTTTAATTTCCTAAACATTTACACTATAGGATAAAACATATTGAAACATTTAAACTAACATACTATGGACAGAAAGAAAGCCTCCCCCCATGGTTAAAGAGAGTGCACAGAGATGCACACAGAATTGCATGGCCGGGTATGTGCACACAAGCCATGGAGAACACAGGAACAGCAACACAATCAGACATGTCCAGGGGGCGCAGTCGAAGCCTGTATGACAAGCTTAATATAAACTCAAGGGATATTATGCTGAATCAACAAGCTGTACTTGTCAGGGGAGTAAAACCAATTCAATTTCTGGACACCACCTGGAATGGAACTTCACTAAGCGAACCACAGAACACAGCTGTGCACAAAATATGAAAACCGATCTCAAAGCGTGCTGTCTATCTGGCAGAAACAAAATCCCCAAACCTCACAATGGCAGCTATATTGCCAGTTTTTAGGTAATGTTAAAATCTCTGACGCTGTATAAAATAGGGATGCAAGTCTGTTATATCAGTTGTTTTTTTTTTTTTTTTTAATCAACTCTTTCAGCTGTTTTTGGTAAAACCGGAGTTTAAAACTGA
Source organism: Acipenser oxyrinchus oxyrinchus (assembly GCA_030684275.1). Taxonomy (NCBI): domain Eukaryota; kingdom Metazoa; phylum Chordata; class Actinopteri; order Acipenseriformes; family Acipenseridae; genus Acipenser; species Acipenser oxyrinchus. Next base: position 2,527,411 of record CM060304.1, read on the forward strand.
AAAAGCAAACTGTATTAGTGCAGCCAAGGGAACGGGATATACCATGATTACAGTCCATGCAACGTGAAAGTACTGTGATTCATGCAAGCACCTCCACGCTGCTTTCCTGCAGCCTTGACTATCTTAACTGTACTTTCAGAGAAAGCAGCTGCAGCACTACAGTACTTTTATGACTGCAAGAGTCAACAGAAGCACGTCAACAAAAATATAATTTTTTATAATTAAGAAATTCTAAGCATTTTCTTTATCAATCCATCTTTATAATTTATATTGCCAGGGCTAGAAATTAACTAAGGCAGTAGTATGGGTTTCCTTGAAAAACTTAAAGAAAATCGTGCTGCAGGCTGTTCATACAAAACTTTCGAAAGGGAGAAAAAGTTGCAATTACCACAGACTCATGGACCCCATTCTCCAATCTTCCCATAGGAGGAAGGCTTCTTTCACTTGAAATTGTTCTGTAAGCTTTTGGACCGAACGACCGTTTATGTTTAGTACAGTTTTTAATATCAGTCATAGTGCTCTTTAAAATTCCAAAATATTGTGCTATTTTATCCCTGGTAATTACCTTTTCCAGAAGTGAAAGAATTTCCAACTTTTTTTCAATTGTAAGCACAACTCGCTTTTGCACTGTACAGTGGGTGATGTTCGTCTCTTTAATTTTAAAGAAAAACAAATTAAGGACTACTGTAGCTCTTAAAACATTTCATTACAAAAATGCAAAAAAATAAGTTTTGAAAGCTTTGAGCCATGCTTAAGATACAGTATCTGAAAGTATGTATTAATGCTACTGCAATCAGTATTGTTTATAGTGATATCATATAAAAGTATAATATATATAGGTTAAAATAAATGTGGCATTTGAATTTTTAAAATGGAATTTCATGGAATTAAATTATTTCCTTTCATTCCAATTCTGTATCCTGAAGATTTTTTCAATTCCAATTCCAATTCCAATTCTTGAATTGAATTGGAATTTACCAACAAATTCCAATTCCATTCGGAATTGACCCCAGCCCTGCGGTTTTTTAAGCATTATTTGTGAATGCTTACTCACCACTGTTACACACTGTTAGAAAACTGACTTCCCTGCATTTTTTAACGCAAGTCTAAACGTGAGAGTATATGTGTGCATTTGTTTTAAGTACTCGCCCAGAGGACTAGTGAGACACAGACATCAACTAGTCCTCATCAGATTTAATTTGCCTCAGGCGAGCGGGCAAAAGCAAGTTTTTAACCCTGTATGTATTATGCATTTTTCCCTTGTATCTGTTTTCTTTTATTACAGGTGTGTTTATAAATTAATATATCGGTATATTACAGCTCCATTTGATGCAATACCAAGCATCGCCTTCAAAGCCGCCATTAACTGAAACAGCTTCCTAATGTGAAACAAATACTAACTAAATAACTTACACATTATAAAGGCACATGTGTCTTTTTTTTAGCCAGCAATTAAAAAAAAAACACACTCTACATCTAGCACTGCTTTGATTATTCCTAACTCGGCAGGAATGACTAAATAAAAAAAAATGAATACATTAAAAGCAGTTTTAGTACTTTTCATTTTCAACAATATAAAATGTGCTACATTGTTGCCAGGCATCTAGGATTAGCTTCGCTGGCGAATAATAAACTGCTTTAGAAATTACACAAGCTAATGGGGACCAGCGCTGGCTTTACAGGGATATAGGGAAATAGTATAGATGTGTGAAGAGTAATGTTCAGTTTTACTTTACTGCAGCTAGAAAGCTTTACTACACAAAATGCAACATCATTTTAACACTAATATGCTGAAGCAGAGCTTTCATTGAATGTCTCTTTCAATTTCATTGCTGCCATTTGTCAGCCTTTCAGTTTTGTTAACTCAACCTGTTTTAAAGTTTGTCTGCAATGCTGTCACTATTTTATCATCCCCTGCGAAGGGGATATAGTGGAGGCGGTCATAGGTATGTCACAGGCTTAAGGGATTGAATCTGTTCAGTCTTGAACAAAGAAGACTACGCGGCGATCTGATTCAAACATTCAAAATCCTAAAAGGTATTGACAATGTCGACCCAGGGGACCTGAAAAAAGAAACAAGGACCAGGGGTCACAAATGGAGATTAGATAAAGGGGGCATTCAGAACAGAAAATAGGTGGCACTTTTTTTACACAATTGTGAGGGTCTGGAACCAACTCCCCAGTAATGTTGTTGAAGCCGACACCCTGGGATCCTTCAAGAAGCTGCTTGATGAGATTCTGGGATCAATAAGCTACTAACAACCAAGATTAAAGACTTACTTTTCTAGTCTAGCCTTTTTCACCTGACTTAGAATATAATTGTTTCTATCTATTCCACTAAACTATTCAAGAGGATTTCTGATCCTGTGCTATTCGTTACACACTGTTGATACACGTCATGGGGTCATCAGCAGTTTTGTCATATGAGAGCTCGGACTCTGAATCCACAGCCGTGGCAATGGGGGATGGCAGTTGCTGTCAGGGTTGTTGAATTGGAGTGGACTGATCTAGTAAAGAGCGCTTGGCCTTAAATCCCACGCCGACCTAGCAGCAGAGTGTGTCAATGTGTTTGAGTAATGCTGGACTAACTATATGCCATTACCAATCACGTTGCGCGGTACTTCATATCAGCTATCTCTCTCATAGATGTATCTACAGTTCTGCCATGTAGACCATTGAAAGACATGGTATTGAAATATATACATGATAAGGACTCAATAAATATTATCAAACTCTCAACAGCATTTTTCTACATTAACTGTAAAATATCTCACATTAAAAAGCTCTCAAGACCATATGACACTGACCGAGCATTAAACAGTTTTGTTAATAATAATAATAATAATAATAATAATAATAATAATAATAATACATCAACGTATGAATTCTTCGTTCCCTTAGCAACTATCTGACAACATTTAATTACAAGAAACTTAAACCCAGGCCAGTTGAAAATGTTTGCTTTGTTTATCGTACCTGTAATTTCTTCATTTCTCATGTTTCTTCTAAGTTCAGAAGGTTGTAGTAATTCACCCCCGCCACCACCAAAACAAATACATAAAAACAATGGAAAATAATACAATAATCCTCGTTCTTGTAAAAAAAAAATATATATATATATATATATATATATATATATATATATATATATATATATATATATATATATATATATTAGTGTAACGAAATAGCCACAAATACAAAAGAAAATTTAAAAAATACAAGTCGTCCTAAGCGTGAACCGTATTCCTGTTCTTATTTTAAATGACTCCAGCTGTCACGGTATGGATTTCTTTATTGTTGTGGTTGTTTTAAAAAAAAAAAAAAAAACTGGTATTTTTATGTGTGTTTTTTCCCACTGAGATTCGCTTGTCGTGTTTAATCTGAAATAAAACATTTGCTGTGTCCTTTTTCTTCAACCTTGTTCCTCATGCTCGCTTTCTCCTCGAGTTTTTTTATACGGATCTCGTCTGTTCATTCAGTTTCTTGTAGTTTTTAAACGCCTTTGCTGAATTCCTCACCGTTTTGTGTTACTCCTTAAACTAAACAACTAATGCCTAACAGGCCGCCATCTTGGCCCCACGGCTAAAATGAATGAACATCCGGGACATCTCCGGTGTAAGGGCAGCTTCCGAATGACCCTTTTGGCTTCACTTGAATTTAAAACAATAGTCTGCAGACATGTTAGGTAAGGGCGCAGAGTGAGGGAAGCATATGGATGAAGGCGTAGGCTTCACTTAATTTGAAAACAATGAAGAAACGGCAGGCATAGCAGGTAGGGGCAAAGGGTAAGGGCAGTATCTGGAGGACCGCGTCGGCTTCACGTCTATTGAAAAGAATGCAGTCGGCGGACAACTCAGATTCCGTATTGGACGAGGAGGCAAGATGAGTCGTTTTGCATACAGTAACACTCGTTCTCTCATGCACTGTATTATAAACAGTCATGTGACTCTCTCCTATTCACAGTATTATAGTCACGTGAGTCTCTCCTAAACACAGTATTATAATCTCTCCTAAACTCTCTCCCTCCTAGTCACAGTATTATAAAGTCACGTGACTCTGACTCTCTCTCCTATTCACAGTATTATAAACAGTCATGTGGTTTTAATGTGTTTAAAGAAGCTCTTCTTTGCTGATAATGTCTTACTGCTTCATTTCACATTAGTTTAGGAAGTACAGCTCAAACCTGCTCGCAGGGAGGACGACTGCACTACACTTTATAAGTGTATATGGAGGAGTCTGTGTGGTCCAGTGGTTAAAGAAAAGTGCTTGTAACCCCGGTTCAGATCCCACCTCAGCCACTGACTCATTGTGTGACCCTGAGCAAGCCACTTCACCTCCTTGTGCTCAGTCTTTTGGGTGAGACGTAGTTGTAAATGACTCTGCAGCTGATGCATAGTTCACACACCCTAGTCTCTGTAAGTCGCCTTGGATAAAGGTGTCTGCTAAATAAACAAATAATAATATATAAAAATTCTGTATTGTTATTATTATATGGGAAGCATTTGATCAGGAAACAACATAGAACTTCTGAATGTGTTTGGATTGGCAGGTGTGTCTCCAGTAATGTGTTTATTAGTACCTGACTTCCATTCTGATAACTGGAACATGACCAATGCTCAAACATGGGAACTAGATAAGCTTTCAGTCTACTAAATCAAACCTATTTTATTGTTGATTTTTACATTGATTTTCTGGCACACAGCATTCAATTGCAGTTTACAAAGCATTAAAATACCATGAATGATGCAGTTTAAAGCTGGGCTGTCCCGTGGCTGAAAGTATACATTATTATCTAGACACACTACAGGTTGAAAGTTTGGAAGCAACGCATGGTCTGCAGAGCAGTGTGGGGAGGGGATTGCATTGCCCGCACATGAGTGCCCCAAATAGTATCCATTTCCTGCCAATGCTGAATGACTGGGCGGAACATTTATACAGCACAAGCTAATATCCACTCCACACCTGAGAGATCAGAGTGGCTTTGTCACGAGTGAGCTTACTGGCCAAACCTGAGTGGGTGAAAACCAGCTTGTACCTCACACAGAACCCTGGATTATTTAATTATTATTATTATTATTATTATTATTATTATTATTTCTTTTTTTAATAGTTTGAATAGTTAAACAGTACAGCTAATTTTAATTTCCATCTGATACAGACATTTCAGCTGGCTGTATTACATCAATATAAAGGGTCTGCTATATATCACAGACATTTCAGATGGCTGCATCACATCAATATTATCTGTCTCTGTGCTCTCCCCTCTGTGAGTGTGTATTGTGTCTCAGTGCTGCTCTGTGCTCTCCCCTCTGTGAGTGTGTATTGTGTCTCAGTGCTGCTCTGTGCTCTCCCCTCTGTGAGTGTGTCTCCTCTCTCTCAGTGCTGCTCTGTGCTCTCCCCTCTGTGAGTGTGTCTCCTCTCTCTCAGTGCTGCTCTGTGATCTCCCCTCTCTGCGTGTGTCTCCTCTCTCTCAGTGCTGCTCTGTGCTTTCCCCTCTGTGAATGTGTCTCCTCTCTCAGTGCTGCTCTGTGCTCTCCCCTCTCTGCGTGTGTCTCCTCTCTCTCAGCGCTGCTCTGTGCTCTCCCCTCTCTGCGTGTGTCTCCTCTCTCTGTGCTGCTCTGTGCTCTCCCCTCTGAGTGTGTCTCCTCTCTCTCAGTGCTGCTCTGTGCTCTCCCCTCTCTGTGAGTGTGTCTCCTCTCTCTCAGTGCTGCTCTGTGCTCTCCCCTCTCTGAGTGTGTCTCCTCTCTCTCAGTGCTGCTCTGTGCTCTCCCCTCTGTGTGTCTTCCATCTCTCAGTGCTGCTCTGTGCTCTCCCCTCTGTGAGTGTGTCTCCTCTCTCTCAGTGCTGCTCTGTGCTTTCCCCTCTGTGAGTGTGTCTCCTCTCTCTCAGTGCTGCTCTGTGCTCTCCCCTCTGTGAGTGTGTCTCCTCTCTCTCAGTGCTGCTCTGTGCTCTCCCCTCTCTGTGAGTGTGTATTGTGTCTCAGTGCTGCTCTGTGCTCTCCCCTCTGTGAGTGTGTCTCCTCTCAGTGCTGCTCTGTGCTCTCCCCTCTCTGAGTGTGTCTCCTCTCTCTCAGTGCTGCTCTGTGCTCTCCCCTCTCTGTGAGTGTGTCTCCTCTCTCAGTGCTGCTCTGTGCTCTCCCCTCTGTGAGTGTGTCTCCTCTCTCTCAGTGCTGCTCTGTGCTCTCCCCTCTCTGCGTGTGCAGTCTCAGGTGCTGTTTCAGGCTCTGGGACTGGTTGAAGTCTCTCCCGCACACTGTGCAGTGGTAGGGTTTCTCTCCGGTGTGGACCCGCCGGTGGATCTTGAGGCTCTGCAGCTGGCGGAAGTGCTTGCCGCAGTCCTGGCAAGGGAACGGCTTCTCCCCGCTGTGGATGCGCTGGTGCTGCTTCAGATTCCCCGGCAGCACAAAGCTCCTCCCACACTCCGAGCACAGGTAGGGCCGCCGCCGCGCAGGGAGGAACCACAGACAGGGACGGGAATGAGACTCCTACTGCACACCAGCTTCAACCAGTCTAGGTGTTACTACGAGCTTGATCAATCACAGTGTACAGGTAACAAGCTCAGATGTGTCATATTCAACTCATAGTGAAACCAGCAACGAAGCAAACCGCTGGACCAAAATATAACATCCAGAACTCTTAAACACTCAACGGTGCTGAATTCAGAAATACTAAAACAAAGTTCAATTCAGTGGCAAACATTTTGAGCTAGAAGGCTTTTTCAATGACTTGTCCAAAAGATACCTTTCCCAGAAACTAGAGCTGCACAAACCCATTATTGGATTATTGGGATTAAGCTCTGCATAGGCGAGGGTCGTTGGTGTCGATCGGGTTGATTCTCCGTTCGGAGTGAAATAAGTGAAGAAACAGCTGCTTGGGTTTGTGTGGATTGCTGTTCTCCACACAGTCTAAAAAGAGCAGCAATTGTCACAAACCCAAGCAGCTGTTTCTTCACTTGTTTCTGTAGCTCACTCAACAGCAATGACCCTCATCTGACTGTCAGCACCTGATTTCTGTGGGGTGCTTGATCCAAAATAATGGAATAAACGACTGAAGCCACTCTCACACAAACACTCCTGCACATCTTATTGTGTTGTGCGGTGGACCAACTGACAACAATTCTAAAGATACGGATAGCGGAATTAATGACTTAATATGTACAGCTGACTGTGTCTATTACAGTATTGGAGTGTCTCAGCTTCACAGTGCTCTTACCCACCCCCAGTTTCACTTCAATACCACTGATGAAGGCACTAGAGCCCAAACGCTGGTCTGCTTGACTCGGTCTCTTCTAGTTTCAATAACACTGATGAAGGCACTAGAGCCCAAACGCTGGTCTGCTTGACTAGTTTCACCTCACTAACACTGACTATGAAAGTGTGCCTGGCTCCGCAGCTGTACCTGTGTATGCCATTGGGTCTGCAGGATTAGGGTCAGGGTCAATGACAGGGTCATGGGTAGGGTCAGGGTCAGGCTGTACCTGTGTGGAGGCGCCGGTGTGTCTGCAGGTTCTGCAGGACGGCGAATCTCTTGCCGCAGGCGGTGCAGAGGTAGGGCCGCTCGCCGGTGTGCGTCCGCTGGTGCGTCTGCAGGTTGCTCAGCTGCCGGAAGCTCTTGCCGCAGTCTCCGCAGTGGAAGCGTGCCGGCCGTGGTGCACGAGCCGGTGCTTCCGGAGGCTCTCGCCCAGCTGAAGCGCTTCCCGCAGTCCGGCACTCATGGGGCGGTCTCGGTGTGCGTTCTGCGGTGTGCCTCCAGGTTCTGCCGCTGCACGAAGCTTTTCCCACAGGCCCCACACACGAAGGGCTTCTCTCCGGTGTGGCTGCGCCGGTGCGCCTGCAGGCTGTGCAGCTGCCCGAAGCGGCGTCCGCAGTCGTTGCAGAGGAAGGGCCCGGAGGCTCCGTGGCCCCGGCTGTGAGCCTGCAGGCTCTGGGCGTGCCGGAAGCGCCGGCCGCAGGTGGAGCAGGGGAAGGGCGCTTCGGCGCTGTGGCTATGCCGATGGGCGTGCAGGGCCTGCTGCTCCCCGAAGGACTCTCCACAGTCAGGGCAGGGGAACGTGCTGCCCCCCGCGTGGTGCTGCAGGTGGGACACCAGGTCCTGCAGGAGCCCGAAGCTGCGCCCGCACTCAATGCAGCGGAACGGCAGCTTCTCAGCGGGGCCCGGGGTGGCCGGCTGGGAAGCCGAGGAGGGGGGCTGGCTCGGGGGGTTGTTTCGGATGGTCACGGCCCAGGTTTTGAGTTTTTTCACTCTTTCGTCTCGGTAGCGGCCTTGTATCACACCTAGGGGGAAAGCGACAGGGATTTTCACTGCAAAGAACCCATACTCGTTTACGTTTTTGAAGGAATATTAATTTCAACTGAAAAGGAGGTATACTAGTGCTGAATATTCAAACAAAGACAGCTTGAAATCGATTTGTTGGTTTGTATTTATTCATGTAACAGAATTTTCAAAAGACTTTACTGTTTCACAGTAAAGGAAACCAATGAGGTCTGAAATCAATGACACCCATTCTACTGTGCAGAACTTTATTTAACTCTCCTTTATTTAATGGGGAATTTGACATTTAATAATATAGTACAAGTTATACTTGCAATATACTTTCCTTCTAATTCAAAATAAAGAATATTCAAATATCTATTTACATTTTGTAACTATTAGAACAGAAATCATTTCACATAAGTAGCAGGAACCCAAACAGCAAGATGATGACACTATGTATTAACTTATACAACAATTACTCAATAACGGAACGCTAAATAAAGCATGGCTGGGAACTGCCGCTAATTAATGACACCTGCTCTAAAACCACTGCTTACTTACCCTCGAGTCCTGCTCTCAATCATAGGTATATAAATAAATAACTTCTAAATAACAGTGACAATGGCACTGCTGTGCCGTGTTTCTCTGTAATAATAGAACTCCCTTGTTCAAATAGTTATTGACTCAGGAGATCCATTATTACTTTGTAACATGCCACAGCAATGCCATTATCCCTTAAAGAAAAGTTAAGGGTTTGATGAAGTAATTGAGAACTGGAATGAAAACCAGCAGACACAGGGGTCCCCCAGAACCAGGATTGGGAAACCCTGCCTTAAAGAACAGTTGGAGTGCTGGGAGGGCAGTTTGCTTACGTGTGACAGTGCCCCCGGTGGACAGCAGGCTCTCCTGCACTGCGCTGTACCCCACTGCAGGGCTGCTCTCTCCCGTCTCCTCCTCCTTCACCAGGGCTGCTGCTGCTGCTGCTGCTGCTTCTGGGACCTGCACAATGTGAAGCGAGTCCAGGCAATCCAGCTCCGGGTCCAGAACCTCTTCCTTGATCCACAGTGGGCCCGGCTCCAGTACTGCGACTGCGTTCACAGCCCCGGGTTCAAAGGGTTCAGCTCCCAGCTCAGGACTCTTCCTCCTCGCACCCGACCCGGCTCCCTGCTCTGCACACCCTGAGGAAGGAGAGAGGGCTTCTCTGTCAGGGAGCTGGAAAGTACAAAGCTTGCCCCTGGGATGGAAATAAGACTCCTATTGCATAGCAGTTTCACCCATTCCAGGTTTTACTATGAGCTTGATCAGCCAGTGTATAGGTAACAAGCTCAGATGAGTGTTGTATACTACAGGACATTTAATGATTTTAATGATAATTAGCTTGTTTTGTCAACACGGAAATATACTAAGGAAAGCACTTATTGTGACGTCTATATCATTTATATAAACTATTTATTTCTGTTTTAAAATGGAACATTTGCCTGCAAAAAATATATTTTTTATATAATAATATAAATATAAAAAAGGTCTAGCATGCGTGGGACTTGAAACTATAACCTTCAGTTTGCAAGCATGTTGTGTTTACGGTCAGTGCTGCACGATTAGTTAAGAAAACAAGCAGTATTTTGAAAGATGAAGTCAGCCAGCTAAGAATTCTCAGGACTTCTATTTTTTTACATTTTGTAGATGTTTTTGAATTAAGAATGAAGTCATCTCATCATTCTGAGATTCTGGAGCCGGTTGCACAAAAGGTCTTAAATGCATTTAAGACCACTTCTTGGACTTAGACTTAAAATTTAAGCCCAAAATAAATAAGACCTGTTGCACAAAAAGTCTTAATTTGAGCCTGGTCTTAAATTTAAGTCCTTTTTTAAGCCTCCCTCTCACCAGGCTTAAATGGAAAAAAGTATCTGTTGCTATAGAAGCCAACATGGCAGCAGCACTAATAGCTTTTGCTGAATTTTTAAATGAAAGTGCATTTCAGTAGGGAAAGAGTATTTAAGGACAGACACAATCCCTTAGAGAATTTAAATAACATTGCTGTGTTTGAACGACCATGCTTCCACAATGAGGACGTATTAACTTTAGTGGAAATGTTAAAAGATGACTTGGAGCCTGCAACTAACAGAAGCCACAGCATCCCCAAGAGTCATTCAAGTTTGTGTGGCAATTCGTTTCTATGCCACTGGAAGTTTTTTAAATGTTGTTGGAGACTTCACGGGGATTCACAAATCGTCAGCCAGCAGGATTGTCCACCGCGTATCTCACTCGCTGAAAAGAAAACTGAACCACTTCATTACGTTTTCAACAGACCCGTCCAAACTGCGGAAACAAAAGGAAGGTTTTATGAGATCGCTGGGTTTCCAAATGTTGTGGGTGCGGTTGATGGCACACATATTAAAATTCAGGCTCCATATCAGAATGAGAATATATATGTCAACAGAAAGGGTTATCATTCAATTAACGTACAAATAATTTTGGATCCTAACCTCCTTATTAGCAACATTGTCGCAGTATTATTATTATTTTAATTATTATTATATTTCTTTTTAATAATTACATCTTCTACAATTGCCAATTTTTCTTCTTCGCTAAAAGTAATTTTCTTCACTTTGCCGCTGCCAGACATTTTTTTAAACAGACTCGAAAAATAACCGGTCTTCGTTTTAGCAACAGTAGCTGAAGCCAGTCTTACGTAAGACCTGCTAAGTTTTGCTTTGTGCAACAGACTTATCTCAAGGTCTTACGTTAGACCAATTTCGCTGGACTTGAACTAAGTCTTAGACTTAAGTTAAGACTTTTTTGTGCAACCGGCCCCTGATCTTGATCTCTGAAAAATGTTGGTTTCCTGTCAGTGTAACGCTCATTGTGGTCCCTATTGGCGCAAGGAAGTACGGTTTCCTCTCGATAATGGTTGATGAGAGTAACGCTATTTGCGGTCCCCACTGGACAAAAAGGAACGTTCATTTCTGAGAATTAGCTATGCTGAAGGATAGTCTATTTAGTAAAAGTAATGCACAAATAAATACATTAATAATGATTGAAATACATGCATACAGTTGTATATTAGTGAAGATTTTTTACATAAAGGTCGTCATGCTTTCATATATTTTTACTTTCAAATTAAAAAATATATTGTAACGACCCGGACAATTGCTTTGTTGCAGGACTTGTTGTCTGTTCAGTTTGTGTCGCCTGTCTTTTATGTTACATGTATTGTAAGGGGTCACGCTGTTACTTAAAACAAACATAAATAAAATAAACATTTTGAGATTTCAACACCGTCTCCCTGAGTACCACTTCCTAAACATGAAAATGTTACAAAATACTAAATGAACGGATCACGCTTATTATGATAGTTTGCAAAATCATATGAAAGCTTTCAATACAATCGGGATAATACAGAAACATTATTTACAAAATCTTGTTCGTCTCGTTACTTATTAAAAACTGTAACTTTACTTGGCTTGCGTTTTTTCAGGCACAATAAAACCTTGACCCCCATCGCTTTTACAGTTGTGCCTATTTGCTTGGTGCTGGCCAAGGTTGCCCTAATTTTTTCTTGAAACTTTGCTTGTGTTTTTGATATCTCCACTTTAAATGGCTCGGCACTTTTGATAACTTGGCGTTTTTTCACATTTCGAATGCGTTTTTGTTTCCGGCAGAAACAGACTGAAGCCGAAACGTTGTTGTCTTATATTTTACTGGGTTTATGTGTCTAAAATATTATTATCACAACAATGTTTTTATTTTATGTATTTTTTTTTTAACAGAAATTACTTTAGAAAACAAATTAGCGTCAATAATGTGAGTGAATTATGAATCAGCCCGTGTAAGGGTTAATGCAGTAGCCACCATGAAATTAAGCCCATTTTTTTTTTTTTTGCAGTCCTGATTTCCTCCTATTGAAAGTAATATAAAGTCACATTGAATATTAGTATTTCTAATAAGCCCAACAAACTGTGAACTGCTGACCAGACTGGGATGCAGCACAGTGTAACTTACTGCTCTGTCCTTCAGGAGAAAGGCAGAGCAACAGCTGGCCACAGGTGCAATAGAAACTCTCATTGGGTTACCTGGCACTGTGCGTCCCTTTGTGGTGGTGCCATCCTCTTCAATCTGCTCCCAGTCCTGAGACTCTGATTCCTGGTCCTCTGCCTGTGTCTCACTACCCTGGACTGAACACAATGAGATACTAGGGTTACACACCCCTCATGCATGGGGACAGACCCAAAAAACTCTCCTAGTCTTTATATGAAGTCATATGGAAGACACAAATGCATGATAGCCTCATATGAGGATGTCATTTTTCCCCCCTCATATAAAGCAATGGAAAAACGTTTTCAATCAAAAATATATTTATTTTATTTCTGACCTCATTCATGCATCTTTCCTTTGCATATTTTTGATCCACTCCTTTATAAATTCTGTTCTATGAACCAACACCAACATGGCATATGAGCTTCAACAGCACCCCCTATTGGAATGACAGGGAGGGCAATAAGACTCCCAATGCACAGCAGTGTGATCCATTCCTGGTTTGACAATGCGTTGAATAAGACAAACCTGAGCTTGTTACACTCTGTGGAATGAGTGAAACTAATGTTGTTGAAGCTGACACCCTGGGATCCTTCAAGAAGCTGCGTCATGAGATTCTGGGCTCAATAAGCTACTAACAACCAAACAAGCAAGATGAGCCGAATGGGGCCTCCTCTCGTTTGTAAACTTTCTTATGTAAACTGCTATGCAAAAAGAGTCTTATTTCCATCCCTGAATTCTTTGTACTGCATTAGATGAACACTTTATATACACACCGCGACTGAATCTTTAAATAGAGTGCCTGTACGGTGTGCTCACGAAATGAAATATGGCATCCATGAAATTGTTCCAGACTGCAGTCTAGAACCGGTTTCTGACACTAAAATAAAATCTAAAATACATTTATATATACAGTCAAACCCTTATATATCACTTCAAACCATGCGAGAGGCAATGACGTCTCCAAACCAGCACTACAATCACAGTGCTGAAACAGAAAAGGAACCGGTTGGTGTGGAATTCGACATTAGTTTGTAGTGCACTGGTTACAATGCTGTCCATTAATAAAAAAAAGTGCTTTTAACCATTTACTGTAGTGTGTAAGACTGCACAGTATGAACAACAGTGTTATAATTCCACAGACACTGCAGTTCTGTGTGCCGCATTTATCTGTCAGAACAGTTCAATGCTGCACAGCAATTTACTTACATGGAAACCGACTTATGCTTTGTGGGGTGGAAATCAAATGAAACAGTGAGCGATAGCAACCGGGGTGATATTATCCAGAGCTGGTCCCTAAATCACTCCCATTATATGTTGTCGCGAATATTTTAATGTTGTGATAAAAAAAATCGTGACATTCACACAAGCGATTAACCGGGTTTGACTGTACAACGGTGGAGGCTGGTTTACCATGTGCTGCCCGTCCCTTGGTTGTAGTCCCATCTGCTTCAATTTGTTCCCAGTCTTCAAATAACGGTCCCTGGTTTGCAGTCTGTACCGCACTATCCTCGCCTGTAACCGGGGCTGACGCTGCGAGGTTTCTGCAGTCAGGTGAGAGAGCCGGTTCAGATTCTGCAGCGTTATTATGCACATCACCCCGCGTGTATTGATGGTCGTTCAACAGGTTAGATAAGCGGGCACTTGCGTTATTTACCCGAGTCGGGGCGGTTTTTAATTTAAAAGTCGGTGTTTGTTTTGCTGTGAGGTGCCCGCGTAGGATCTCCAGTTCGCTCTCCGCTCTCTCCAGTCTCCGCTGCAGTCGTCCTATCTCCTTCTCATCCTCGTCTATTTTTACCTGGAAACCCGCACACCTGCGCTCAATCAGCGCGGTCATTGCTGCTATAACGGGTTCAAGCCCCACGGCGGCAGTTTTAAAGTTTATTACCCGGTCGGTAATATCACTCCTGTTAATAACACTGGCGTCGAGGGAGGGAGGCGGAACTTTGTTTCTAGTTGCAATAGTTTCGGAAACTGTTTTCAGTTTCATTGACGATGATAATTCGTCGCCGGTTGCCAGTTCAGCTGCACATGTGTTGTCAGTAGTTGAGCTACTTTTGTGAAGCGGTTTTCGGTTTTTTGGACCCGGGGCACCGCTTTCCAAACGCGACACTCCCTTACTCTGACCGCCACCGCTCATATTTGCAAACTTAGTAATATATAAAACACAGTTGCTCACGTTTTAACGGTTTATTTATAGTGTAGCTCTTGTCATACCGTATGCGATTAAGAGTCGGTACGCATGGTCTGCACCAGAAAATAAATATCAAAATAGACAAGTTTCTATTTCCTCTTATTAAGCTTCTCGAAAAGCGGAACTAAGTTTGCATTAAACTCACAACCTTTTAAATATTAATGCAAACTCTGGAGTCCACGCAGTGTTTGCTGCGGATATTTGCAAATTAGACTTCACCCCCGCTGCAGAATCTTTAAAGGATAAGAAATGTAGAAAAATTATTTGGTAATAATCGCCAAAATGAATTTCCATCTGCCATCCCGGAAGTCTTTTGTTCAGAAACAGTTCCTTCCTTCCACTACTCGACCTACCTGTAAGCGCACTAGCGCCGCCTACCGACACCCTCCGCGTAGTGCGCAGAAAGACAGACACCATACAGCCTTCCCTGTTCAGTTTGACACTACAATATAAACCCTGCTTGGAGTCTGTGTTAGTTTATTACATTCTTCCAGAGTTCAGTTTCATTAAAGCTAGCGTCCCACAATCCTGTTCAGTTTGACACTACAATATCCCCTTTGATCACATTTTTAGACATTTTAAAACAGTTTATGTGAACTCTATGGCATTTGAGAAATTGCTCTACCAAATCATTTAAAAGAAAATAACATTATATGCATGATAAAATAGATACACTGTTTTTATATGATTAACAAACAGCAGATTCAATAAAGCACCTTTAACATTTATTAAGGTTAATGAAACAACAAGCAATTTTGAACATCAAAATTGAAATCTAGCTGTTTATTATTTATTTACACCCAGTGTCATGATTTCTGATCACATCCAGGCAGGAGTGTCGTGTACAAAGAATGAGCTCAGGAGTAGAGCTGGGTTGAATACACACGTAGTACACATGAGGTCCCCACACGGGGTGCTGTTCATTTCACATGGCGAATTAACTGAATGCTGAATGAATGGGACCTCCTCACACACTGCTAAAAAAATACCTTCCTTTTCATGGTTTGCAGTCATTCCAAGTGCTTTTGATTGCAATTACTCAAAGTCGCTGTTAAGGGGCTTTCACCTGAAGTTAGGAGCTGCGATTGAGTTCTAGTTTATTGACAGGCATTTGTAATTCAGGCTAGATCAGCCAAAGAGACTTTATATTAGTAAGCGCCATCTAGTGAACAGCTAGTGTATTGCCAGCAAGAAAAAAATGAAATAAAAACACTCCTGTATTTCAGAAATTATTATAAGAATAAAAAGGTAAGGGGGCTGTAAAGAAAACTAAGAATTAAATTTAAAGCAACTTAGTCTCAAAGTGATACACTGCTGAATGAACGAGCTGAGGTCTGTCAAAGGCCCTGTCCACACTACAGAACCGATCTCGAGAACCGTACTCGAAAACGTTCTAATTAAGCCAGCTCAAATTCTGGTCCCCTTAATTTTTATTTCAAACAGAGCGGACAAATGACGTGAATTGTTTATCCCCAATCCTACTTTTAACTCGCATTTCATTTTTGCAGTCGCCTAATTTAACGTTGTGCTTTTGTTGTTTTCCCCACTAGTTTAACAGAGATGTCCTGACATTTTTTTTTGTATTGTTTTTTAAGCATAAAAATTAATACCTAGTGCAGAGTGGACACTGATCAAAGTGCTTCAGGTGCCTGTTCGGATTATTTAGCCAAACATATAACAAAGCATTTTGGGATATTGGAGGATACACAAAAAATGTAGTTTGGTATTATAGCGTCCAGACGTCTGACGCGATCAAATTAGAAGCAGACTCGAGACTACCTCCTGAGGTGGTCTCGAGTCTGGTTCTTTAGTACTACTCAGTATTAAACCCTGCGTAGTGTGGAAGCTAACCATATTTACACTTTTAAAGTCAGTGTAAAGGCAACTAATACAGTTTAAATGCATAATGTGGCCAAGGCCTTATTATAGCTGCATAGTTAATTAACCATGTGATATGGTTTAAATAGCACCCCCCAGTGGCAATCTGTTTTCATTGCATTGTTCTGTACCAGTATGGATATCAGTGTTGGGGAAGTCGCTTTGAAAAAGTAATCTGTTACAGTTGCAAGTTACAGGAACAAAATTGTAACAGTAACTTATTACACTGAAAAAATGAACTACTACAGCGATATATATTTTTTCTGTTTGGTCAGGCTGCAGCTCGAAATATTCTTTTAAGATCCAGCTATCGAACCCACTCCTTCCCTCTGACACAGGATGATATGAAAAGCGCGTTCATGTGACATGTACGGTTTGACTTGCACTGTTGAAGAGCTTTCTGATTCCCGCATCATGCATTAGCCGCAGTGCTTTTAAAAAAAAAAACATGGCATTTTTTCACATAAAATGTAATCCGTTACCACATTTTGTTAACTGAAAAAGGAACAGTTAGTTACAAGTTACTAGAAAATGTAATCAGATTACAGTAATGCATTACTCCCCAACACTGACTGATATAACCCAAGTGACTTTGTGCCAGCTCTACATGTTAAGACACAGAGAAAGAAAGTTTGAAGTGCTGAAAACTTGAGCCCATAGCTTCTGTATAATGTTACGGACAGATCTGAAACATGAATGTGCTCACACAGACGCAGTACAGTTTTGATTAACAGAAAACAAAACATTTCATCAAAACCAAATACTGTAAAGCCATAAATATTTGTGACCAAAATATTTGGCGAATCACACCCATACAACCTATTTTGCTCCAGAAATGTTGGCGACCTGTTGCAATATACGAAGTATGTATTGTTTGTGGAATTTGATATTTGTGCCAAAAATGTTTGCATATTTTTTTTCCATTCGCGAAAAAAGCAAAATAAAAGGCTGGCAAATATTTATGTCTTTATAGTACACTGAAACTGCTTAACAGAATCACTGGTTAAATTAACCAACCAGACACAGTTATCAAAAAATTGTGATCCCTTTGCTGTTAAACATTTAAAAACCAGTTCAGAATGAAACTGGTAAAGGAGGTCTGTCTGTGCTATTTCTAGTGGTAATAAGATACAACACATGATTTAAAAAATGCTAACAAGAGGTAAGAAACTGATTTTAAATCTTACTTTAAAATGTTACCGTTAAAACGATCAATTATGGAAATGGATTTTAAAGAAGACTTGGTTCACCCTCTTTAAAAGCAGGACACTGTACATTGTACAAGAAATCAACAGAGGAGTAAATGAAGAAAAGAAAACAGAAGGGAACAAAGAATAAAATAATAAAAATCAATTTAGAAATACTTAAATTAGTAACAATGACACGTTGACGAGACTTCTGGACGAAAGGTTTCTTTCAGTACAGTATTTCTATATCCACCATTATTGAGTGTTAGTTATGGATAATATGAATAGCGCTGCATTTAGAAAAATCCCAAATAAAAGTTAAATTCAATTAAAATTAAAAGACATGGAAAAAGACTTATTGAATTTCATTTTCTTTTAGCATTTATAAACAAATATAAAACACTAGTAGATAAACGGAATACTAAAAAAAGCTTACAAAATCCAATAGCAAACATTTTGACTATTGAGGACCTACAGAAAAACTTACGGTTGAAACAACTGTCAATACAATTTAAGAACTGTAGTATTTCTATATATTATTCAAGTGAGGTTTTTTTTATAGCATAGTTATGGGTGAATACAACCCTTTTACAATCTCAATCCTATTCCCTATATAGGTCTCTAATGTGCAAATCTGCTGCCCTTCATATGTCATGTTATAGTAATGCTGTATTCATATTTTAAAACAGGTTATCTGGTACTACTCTTTGTTAAAACAAATCTCTGTTCTCAAACCAGGCTTTAGACAGTCCTGCACTTGCTGGGTCATCCGGAGGGTGAAATTGTCCCCACCCCTTCACTGGCATCTTTCCCCATCAATAACCAATCAGCTACTTCCCCTGTTGACTGACATGCTTTCAGCCAGTAAACACCTAGAAGATACTGCTGGGGTGAAATGACCCAGAAAGTAAAACAGTAACAGACTTCCTGGAAGGCAAGGGAAACAAACTGAGAATTTAGCGTAGTACCAGAGGTGTGTTATAAAATGAAAACACGGGTTTGCTAAAACATTCAAAATACATCCGAGACGTGTGCAGTGAATGGAAGTGTGTGGCGTGGAATGGATTCATTGTGTTAGCTACAATCCCTTTAAATGTAAGGGAAGAGAGGACTGAGCAGTTTCACTGGGCAGTTTGGAAACCCCTGTTTGATGTGCTTCTGCCAGGGCTGCAGTGTTTCCTCAGTCTCTCCCGTGATGCTGTCTCTCGTGTTGCTCCGCTCTGCTAGGGCTGCAGTGTTGATCTCAGGCAGTCTCTCTCGTGTTGCTCTGCTAGGGCTGCAGTGTTGATCTCAGGCAGTCTCTCTCGTGTTGCTTTGCTAGGGCTACAGTGTTGATCTCAGGCAGTCTCTCTCGTGTTGCTCTGCTAGGGCTGCAGTGTTGATCTCAGGCAGTCTCTCTCGTGTTGCTCTGCTAGGGCTGCAGTGTTGATCTCAGGCAGTCTCTCTCGTGTTGCTCTGCTAGGGCTGCAGTGTTGAACTCAGGCAGTCTCTCTCGTGTTGCTCTGCTAGGGCTGCAGTGTTGAACTCAGGCAGTCTCTCTCGTGTTGCTCTGCTAGGGCTGCAGTGTTGAACTCAGGCAGTCTCTCTCGTGTTGCTCTGCTAGGGCTGCAGTGTTGATCTCAGGCAGTCTCTCTCGTGTTGCTCTGCTAGGGCTGCAGTGTTGATCTCAGGCAGTCTCTCTCGTGTTGCTCTGCTAGGGCTGCAGTGTTGATCTCAGGCAGTCTCTCTCGTGTTGCTCTGCTAGGGCTGCAGTGTTGATCTCAGGCAGTCTCTCTCGTGTTGCTCTGCTAGGGCTGCAGTGTTGATCTCAGGCAGTCTCTCTCGTGTTGCTCTGCTAGGGCTGCAGTGTTGATCTCAGGCAGTCTCTCTCGTGTTGCTCTGCCAGGGCTGCAGTGTTGATCTCAGGCAGTCTCTCTCGTGTTGCTCTGCTAGGGCTGCAGTGTTGATCTCAGGCAGTCTCTCTCGTGTTGCTCCGCTCTGCCAGGGCTGCAGTGTTGATCTCATGCAGTCTCTCCCAGGACGCTGTCTCTCGTGCAGCTCCGCTCAGCTGTGCTCAGGTACGGTTTCTTCAGGTCTCTGCGGCTGTTGCCCATCTTGTTCTGAACCACCTTGCGGTACTCCCCCTGCAGCAGCTCCTCCATGCCATACTGCACTGCTGTGGCGTGAAGGAACTCTGCAGGGAAACACAGGGGTCTCAAGGACTGCAGGTAGCAATGAAGACACTGCGAGAGACTGCTAGTGGAAACTCATTATAATTACATTGAAGACACTGAGAAAGACTGCTAATGGGTCTACTGTTGTCATTAAAATATACATTGAAGACATGGAAAAAAGACATCTAGGCGAAATGTTAGTCTTCAAAAAAAGAAAATGAATCACATTTCATTACACTACCTTTTTTAAGATTTTTATCATAACTGATTTGGCCCACAGAAACAACCTAGGCAATGCAAGTGTGACAGATTCTCAGAATAAGGTATTGAAACATTTGCATTTACAATCCCATGAATGTGTTTTGCACTTCCATTAGCTACATACATTTCACATGTGCAGTTTTGTAAGAAACTCATGCTTTGATTTCAGTCAGTGACCCACAGGACACTGCTGAGGTGACCTAGGAAGAGAAACAGATCTCCTGAGTGTAAGGCACGGAAACTGTGAACTTTCTTTAACCTCGTGTAGAACCAGATATCTGGTTTTAAAACAAAAAAACATGTTTGCTAGAAGACCTGCTTTTTAAATCTGCAAGTTTGAAACCTATGGAGCTAATGGAAGCAGACTTGGGGTCAATTTCAATTGTAATTGAACTTTGGCACACCTGTGTAATTGTATTTGTAATTAGTATATAATTGTTCAATTACACACCTTTCCAAGCTTAATCATTTCCATGTTGTGTTTCACAATAAGCGATCATTATTCTCGTATTTTCAACCAGTTTTAGTGACTCCATTTGTTTTAAAAAAACGTTTCTGTATTTTTACCTGCGATTACTGCTTGGTAGAATAAACATAGTAAACATGTTAAATGTGTTGAGCTATATGTTATTTTGTGTAACTGGAATTGTAATTGAACAAAATAGCATTGTAATTGTAATTGCAATTTCAGTGGCTTGTGGACAGCAAGTGGAGTGGAGCCCGGAGCCCGAGAGTGTCCCGCTACCTTTGATGGCCTCCTGCTTCCGCGGGTCCAGCGCCTTGCTGAAGTCTTTGACCCCCTCGGCCTGCGCCAGCTCCTCCTTGCTGAAGACCATCCCCAGCAGCTTGTTGAGCAGGTAGCGCTGCCCCTCCTTGGACTGGAACTGCACTGCCTTCTTCACAGCCTCCCGCAGCTGACCCGGGTTCACCAGCACGCTGCCCAGGAGATCCGAGCGGCCGGCCATCAGAGGGGCCTTCATCTGTGGAGAGGAGAGAGGGGGGAGACAGGGAAGAGAGAGGAGCGAGAGGAGAGATGAGGGAGGAGAGGGAGAAGGGAAAGAGAAGAGGGAGAGGAGATATGAGGGAGGAGAGGGAGAAGGGACAGAGAGGAAGGAGGAGAGGGAGAAGGGAGAGAGGAGATATGAGGGAGGAGAGGGAGAAGGGAAAGAGAGGAGGGAGAGGAGATATGAGGGAGAAGGGACAGAGAGGAAGGAGGAGAGGGAGAAGGGAGAGAGGAGGGAGAGGAGATATGAGGGAGAAGGGACAGAGAGGAGGGAGGAGAGGGAGAGGGGAGACATTAAAAACATAAGAAAATTCACGAGAGGAGGCTATTCAGCCCATCAGAGCTTGTCCGGTTCCTAGCAGCTGATCTCAAAACACACTTAAGTCACGTCTTAAAGGATCATCAACAACAGAGCGACATTCCATACCCTCACTGTGTGATGACGTGTCTCCTAACCTCCGTCTTAAGTCCTCTGTGCGCTTTGGCCCTGTTTTTTGTAATGTTTTTTTAAGTAATGGTGAACTCCTCTTAAGATATTGAAGACATCAAATCAAGCTCCCCACCTTGTTCCTTCAATCTTCGTAGGTCATCCTTTTAGTCTGGTTGCTCTTCGCTGGACTCTCTAGGGCCATACTGTGCTTTTGGAAATGTAGTGACCAGAACAGGACACAGTACTCTTAAGTGAGGCCTCACCAGTGTATTATTCAACCTCATCAGATTTGTACTCTACACTTTTGACATTCAGTTTGCCTTACAGACATATTGATCTACAGCCTCAGTACAAAGTGACCTGGCCGCTGTCTCACCTCATTGAACCCCGGGTGCTGCTGCCGGCTGGTCCAGGGGCTCTGGCAGGACTGGGCGGGGCGAATGTGGGTCTGTCTCTGGGTGACATACTGCAGGGACTGCTTGAGGAAGCCTCCCACTGCATCGAGCTCCAAGCCACAGAGGGAGTCCAGAAACACTGTGATCAGAGACAGAGAGACACATTACCACAGTCCAGAAACACTGTGATCAGAGACAGACACATTACCACAGTCCAGAAACACTGTGATCAGAGACAGACACATTACCACAGTCCAGAAACACTGTGATCAGAGACACATTACCGCAGTCCAGAAACACTGTGATCAGAGACAGACACATTACCACAGTCCAGAAACACTGTGATCAGAGACAGACACATTACCACAGTCCAGAAACACTGTGATCAGAGACAGACACATTACCACAGTCCAGAAACACTGTGATCAGAGACAGACACATTACCACAGTCCAGAAACACTGTGATCAGAGACAGACACATTACCACAGTCCAGAAACACTGTGATCAGAGACAGACACATTACCACAGTCCAGAAACACTGTGATCAGAGACACATTACCACAGTCCAGAAACACTGTGATCAGAGACAGAGACACATTACCACAGTCTAGAAACACTGCCATCAGAGACAGACAGAGAAGCAAGCTACCAGACACAGCTTGTCTGTTTCCTAGTAGCTGATTGATCTGAAAAGTTTGTCAAGTCGGGTCTTAAATTATCCCAGTGATTCAGCATCAGCAACATGACTAGGTAACCCATTCCATCCCCTCACCACTCTGTGTGAAGAAGAGTCTCCTTCAGCAACATGACTAGGTAACCCATTCCATCCCCTCACCGCTCTCTGTGTGAAGAAGAGTCTCCTTCAACAACATGACTAGGTAACCCATTCCATCCCCTCACCACTCTCTGTGTGAAGAAGAGTCTCCTTCAGCAACATGACTAGGTAACCCATTCCATCCCCTCACCACTCTCTGTGTGAAGAAGAGTCTCCTTCAACAACATGACTAGGCAACCCATTCCATCCCCTCACCACTCTCTGTGTGAAGAAGAGTCTCCTTCAACAACATGACTAGGTAACCCATTCCATCCCCTCACCACTCTCTGTGTGAAGAAGAGTCTCCTTCAACAACATGACTAGGTAACCCATTCCATCCCCTCACCACTCTCTGTGTGAAGAAGAGTCTCCTTCAACAACATGACTAGGTAACCCATTCCATCCCCTCACCACTCTCTGTGTGAAGAAGAGTCTCCTTCAACAACATGACTAGGTAACCCATTCCATCCCCTCACCACTCTGTGTGAAGAAAGAGTCTCCTACTCTTTGTCCTCAGTCTTTCCTAAAGCAAATGTAATTTTAAAATGTAAAAAATAAAATAAAAACAAAACAAGGGATTTTCATGTTTAGATATTCACTCAATTTAAATATTCGTTCATTTTTCAAAAAGTAATAAAAGCCATTATATTGCTCTGAACGCAGGCAGAGACAGCATAGCAGCAGGGGCAGGTGGAGTGGCCGTGGCCCCTGTGTGTGTGCCTTTATTTTACAGCAAGACCTTACAATATGTAACACGTTAAAATAGAAAAATATCCCAGGAGTAAAGAATAAAGCACTTACTTTACCCCAGTGAATTAACTACAAAACAAAGGATGTCAAGTTGCTTGTTCAGCTACAAAAAGGCAAACTTGTGCCTGTTTGTAGCTGAACAAGCAAACGAAAACTGAAATATATATATATATATATATATATATATATATATATGGTAGTGAGGATTTGCTACCTGCCTGGAAAGTAGGTAGCAAAATGGTCTTATTCGGTAACGGTTTATTCCACTACATTATATATACAAATTATTTTAAAAATAAACATCTACCTACATTTTAAATAGACTGAATAACCTAAACTATCAGTTAATAGGCCTCTATTTAAATCAGAAAGTATTTATTGAAACCACCTTTTGCTCGACTAAGTAATGGAACAAATGCAATTCCTCGTCAAAATGTATTTAGTTTTATCCTTAGGTTCTACAAGAATGCAACCATATCATTTTATGTAAGATACTAATAACGTACATGTTAAAAAAAAAATAATACCAGTGACTATGTACGTGTTCATTCAGGGTCGGTCATATACTGCAGCGTAAGGGATCAGAAAAATGCTATTGCATATAAAAACTAGTAGCAAATTAAAGAGTTTTGGGTAGAAAAATGCTACCAAATATACTTCAATCCTTGATAATATATACAATCTATATAAAAATCACTACAAAACATTTTCAGGAAGTTGGGTACTGTTTAAGCGAGGCATTTCAGAATGACATGCTTGCTATTTTCTGCCCCATGAGATTCTGACTCGCTCTAAAGCAGCACAATGCGTTTTTGTCCCACATAGCTTTCCATATGCGTGCGCGTGCAAAATCTGGTTTGTTTACTTTTTGCTGTCTAAAACTTTAATAGAGGCTCAAGAGCCGCTGTGCTGATTCTGTGTTTTTTTTAAATACATATTAAATCTCACACAGAACTCTTTTTTATTTGCCATTTTTTAAACTGTCCTGCAAATTCTGGTGAGGCGGTAAATAAGTGCAAGGTATTTTTGTCATTTGTAGCGAATACGAACATCTGATTTTTATAACCGAATACACGTAAAAAAAAATCTCTGTTCGAATATCCGGATATTTGTCCCAGCGCTACACACTGATGCACAATGAAAACACAAGGAGTAAGTTTTCCATCAATAGCTCATTGGGTACATACATAATGTTATTTACATTTTAAATAGTGTGCAGATAGGTTTGTTGATTGTTTGAGTAGTACTGTTCCTTGGGATAACAAAACACATCATGTGATTTCATAAAAACGCCAGGTGCTCAGTGTTTGGTATTTCACTTGAGTTAAAATTGCCAAAATGAGTTGATTAAGAATCTGTATAATTAGCCATTCGAAGAGACATGATTTTAATTAACGCAAGAACAGCAAAAGATAGGACTATCGGCATGATTGAAGGCGGCCTGTCTGTGAGAGAAGTTGCCCAGAGAATGAGATGTTCTGCTTCAACAATCAGCAGACTAATCCAGAGAAACCAGGAAACTGTCTGTGAGGGACAGGCCACGTCCTGGAAGACAGAGGGTCACCACACTGGCCCACCACATTGAGCGCTATGCTGACTGTTGCATTGTTCAAGCCAACCAGCGGGGCGGCAGAAAAGTGTGATGTGGGGAGGAATCTCCTTTAACACAAGAACGCCTTTGGTTCAGATTGAGAGCAACCTTACTGCTCAGCGATACGAAGTCCTTGAGGCAACAGTTGTTCCGTTCCTGCAAGCCAATCCGGAAGTGTCGATTTTCCAGCAGGACAATGCAAGACCACACAGTGCAAGGATTACAATTGCACGACTTCAAGAAAACAATGGCGAGGTCTTGCCGTGGCCAGCTTTTTCTCCTGGCAGTGTCATTTTGACAGGGTGTCACGTTTCATACTGAAAAAGTATGATTCTTTGATCTGTATTTTTGTTCACAATTTCTGCGATTGTTTGATGTCTATGTTTAAAATATTTGATTAAATCCAATTAGACCCGAGTCTAATTTCTTTTGTGTATCAGTATATTATATTTGTATATTATATATATATATATATCTATCTATCTATATCTCTATAGCTATATATCTATATCATTCCCAACTGGCACCAATTAATTCGTTTGGGAACAGCCAGTCACATGTTTTTGGCAGGGACAGGAATTAACTCCATCCCTGCCAACCACCACCAAAACACACAAATCACCCACACTTTCTTTACAGGTATAGCTCAGGGTCTGTCTCCCAGATCGGGTTTGGCATGGCCCTGGTGTGGGGCATGTTCTCCTGCTATACCCTGGGTTCCTGTGGAAGGCTGATGACTGCTGAGGTTTACTTCAGAAAGGTGGCGTTAGTGCATCGCCACACCCCCTCAGTGCTCTCCAGTACTCACCTGTTATACCCGCAGCGGTGGACCCTGTGCTCTCCCCCTCTCTGCTGCTCTCCTGCCCCAGGTACACAGCTTCACACTCTGGGTATCCCCCCAGCCCCTCCACAGCCTCCTCCTCTTCCTTGATGTGCACAGAGTCCAGCCCCGAGACTTCAATGATGTGTAGAGACCCCAAGTCTGTGCGTCGTGTACCAGTCGAGCCCTCTGTTGCCAGCGAACAACAGAGCCAGGTGTGCATGTGGGAGAAAAATAGAACACGCATCCTAAACACATATGACCGTCAGCGAAGGTATCTTGAATTACATTTAAATGCCAGACAACTTTATTACAATTTAATTATAATTAAAGCTGACACCCTGGGATCCTTCAAGAAGCTGCTTGATGAGATTCTGGGATCAAAAAACTACTAACAACCAAACGAGCAAGATGGGCCGAATGGCCTCCTCTCGTTGGAAACTTTCTTATAATGCTGCCTAATAAAAGCTACAGTAATTCAAGTTGATCGTTTTATTCACAGCTCTACTAATAGGTATGTATTTTGATGATGGTTTTGAGGAACCTGTCAAGTTTCAATGCCTGCGTTTATTCAGTTTACAGTTTTCAAAACCTTTTAGGGAAGTGAAAAAAACTTTGTTTTACAAACTCTAGATGTGCAATAAGCATTTGTAATACCTCAAGATTACTTGTGCAATGCCTTGTGAAGTGTTCATACAATTGGTTCCGTGCCAAAAATAATTCAATAAATATTGTGCATTTGCACTATACTCTCACATGTTGCAATATATTTTAATTAAACTACTAAATATATTTTATGATATATATGAGAATATACACTATTTAACATATATTGGTAAAGAAATACATTGAAACATATTTGTTTTGAGCTCTGAAGTGTACTGTAATATATTTGTCTGAAGAAAAGTTTTACCACAACTTTACAACAAAATTTATGAGCCCAATTTACGATTGACAAGAAGAGTTGGGTGGGCTAGCAGGAGTTAAACATATTTTTATAATGGAATAAGAACATAAAGTTTACAAACGAGAGGAGGCCCCATTCGGCCCATCTTGCTCGTTTGGTTGTTAGTAGCTTATTGATCCCAGAATCTCATCAAGCAACTTCTTGAAGGATCCCAGGGTGTCAGCTTCAACAACATTGCTGGGGATTTGGTTTCAGAGGAAGGCTGTTGAGTCCTGGATTCTCCGGACAAGCTCAAAGCCAGGTAAAAGCAGATTTTGAGAATTACAATAACTCAATATTGTACCGAGTAAGAAAAAGAAAATAAATTTAATTACATTTGAACTGTAGTTTAACAGAGGAAAAAAAAAAAACTTTGTTGATATGCCAGTTTGTTTAGGTCAATTAAATGCTATATCAGGTGCAGGGTCACAAGCTTCCTTCACTCTGAAATCTACAGCAGTAATAATGGAGATTAGAAATATATTCAGTTCAACCTGATTTTTTTTTTTTTTTTTTTAACAGAATAGAATAAATACACCAGTACTCATAACAATACTATTTAAAAAGTAACTGCTAAATATTCTGATAAATAAATATTAATTACGGGTGACTAGCTTTTGTATTCAAAATGGATGCAAACCAATTCTTCTGGCATTCAAAATGCACGCCAGCGGAATCTGCTGAAAGAATGTAAAATGGATGCTTTTGGAATACAGAAGGACTCCTCAAATAACGAATCCCGAATGAAAATACATACATCATACTACGAATATAAACGGTGCATTTACAATGAGGGTAGTAGTATTTTGCTACTCGAATCCGTCAAACCCATTGTATTTTAAAATGGAATAGTTACAGAAACGGGTTTGTGACAATATTGTGAATGCATGCTGATACTTGAACGGGGGTGGCAACACAAACTTTAGTTTAAAATAATACATTGACTAATAATTAAATCGTAGGCATTTCCTGGCTCGATTTTTTTTTTTAATGCAATTATCAATTTGCGCCACACACTTAAAGGTATCTGACCTTGTCCCGTTCGCTCGCCACCAGTGCGCTGGTTCCAGAGCGGAGCTCTATTCGGGTCGGTATTGAATACGTCGTGGTTCGTTTGTGGTTCTGATGGTTGCGTTGTTAAAGCCTGCAAACCCGTCGCTGGTGTGACAGCCGCTCGCACGAACCGGACAGGTGTGCTACTAATTGTACAGTGTGGTCTTTTCTTGGTAGGTACACACTGAGCAACACTCGTATCACTTGCACACATTGTTTTCTGATTGTCCTCGTTCTCTTTCTCTCGTCTTCCTTGGCTGTTTCGTGCATTACATTTTCTTGTGCGGTCGTCTGTGGTGGTGGACGCTTGTTTTGTGACTGTACTGGGACTGCTGGTAGCGCTGCTGCTGTTGTTAATATTATTATGATCAGCGTTCACGTCGCTCAGATATCCCCGAATAGTTTTCAATTCGCTCTCCGCCACTTCCAGCCTTAATCGGACGCTCTCGAATTCTCGCTCCCGGTCCTCCATTCGACTTTGCAAAACGGCGCATTTGCATTTTCTCTCGACAAGAGCGGTCATTTTCGACATGGCAATCTGCACCGCTCTCTCCACGGCTTGGTCGATAGCGGAGGCCAGTTCGTGTTTAGACAGGCTAGCACTACTGCTAGGGGAAGCGCCGCTGCTGTCGCTATTGTTGTTTAACTTTTCTTTAAAAAGTTTTAACTCCACACGTTCTGGTCCCAAATCATTTTTGTCTGCACGGGTTTGTATAAATCCAAGACCCGGCGCACCGCCGCCTTCCTCCGCGTCTGAACCGCTGCTTCTGCTCACTTTAAATCTGTTCTCGCCGGGCATGGCAGCACAGCCACTGGACAGCGCATTCCAGGTCCTTTTAGCACTCATGTTTTGCAAATTTCAGTTCAAATCAGAAAAGTCGGCCCGATTTTTTTTTTTAAAGCAAGCAGAGAAATATACGTTTTTCTAAGCACTAAATTAACAAAACCAGGTCTTTCGATGCACATGCCGTTTTCCCTCCCCCTAAAGGCCGGTGAACACGAATGCGTTTAGAGTATTTACTTATACAGCTGCATTATCTGTACTACAGATATGTACAGCTAGCCTCTTCAGCTTAGCAGTCAGCATTTGGAACAGGCAGTTTTTAATTTCCATAAATGTAGAGTTGGGTTATTAGTTTAATTTCTGTATTAGCCGGCAAAACGAATGAGTGTTGCTTGTACCCGAGTTTCTTCCACACACAAGCAATCTTCGCTCCCACGCTATGCTCATTTGTGTGTTGTGTTGTTATTATATATTTGTTTCTAGCAAGAGGGAACCGCGCAGTTAAGCTTTATCTTAGCTCGCTAGCGCCCTCTGTCCCAGACCTCCACGCGTTCCAATAGTACGACAGGCTGTTTATGAATGGTCGTGCTACATAATGTAGCTTCACAAACCGACAGCCCCGGGTTGTAATCCCTTATAGGTGTCTGTTAGTTGATACTTTCATTCAAGCTATTATTAGGCTTCCAAGCTGGCTTGGGAAGCCTATTGTTATTTTAAAGATTTATTTATTTATTTATTTATTTATTTATTTATTATTAATATGAAGAATATAAGAACATAAGAACGTTTACAAACAAGAGGAGGCCATTCAGCCCATCTTGCTCGTTTGGTTGTTAGTAGCTTATTGATCCCAGAATCTCATCAAGCAGCTTCTTGAAGGATCCCAGGGTGTCAGCTTCAACAACATTACTGTGGAGTTGGTTCCAGACCCTCACAATTCTCTGTGTAAAAAAGTGCCTCCTATTTTCTGTTTTGAATGCCCCTTTATCTAATCTCCATTTGTGACCCCTGATTCTTGTTTCCTGTTTTTTCAGGTCGAACTGGTGCCCTGGAGACTGAAGAGCCTGATTCCAACTATGAGAGACATGAGTTTGCATCAGAAGAGGAGAGAGACTTGGTCTATGAGAATACCGACTTCAGTGAGCCTCATTGTGGGATCCCAGGGGGCTGTGCAGAAGGAGATGATGATTGCATAGACTTGGTGTGGAAGGGTGGTGGACAATACACTGGCACACAGGTGACAAAATTTTTATTTGTAACGCCGCTCAGGCGCACTGTTTTATTTTAGCCCGCAGAGGGCGCTGTTGACCGTGGCCTGAACACCGACAAAGGTAATCAGGTCCACGGGAATACCAACACAGGTAAACAGTTCACAAGTGCGGCTGCACTCACAGGTGCTTTGATAATAATAATAATAATAATAATAATAATAATAATAATAATAATAATAATAATAATAATAATAATAATAATAAATGACAAAAGGTGAAAGAAAAAGGGAAAATAAAACACAGTAATGAAACTACAAAATAAAGTTGCTGCACTCTGCAGCTTCACCCCGACCGTCGTTACCCGACGGCCCGGGTCTCCGTCCGACGCTCTCTGGGTCCCTCAGTACCTAGGCGGATACTCTCCAGGGTTCTGCCCAAGTCTTTTCCCTGCTGCTAAAAATAATCTTTTCTTTCTTTTTATTTTGGTCCTCTCTGGCTGTGCTCGGTCCAGCAACAGCGCTTCTGCTGGCTCGTATCTCATCTTAGAGGGGCAGATCTGAACAACAGAGCGTTATTTAAAAGTTCAGCAATCCCCCAAGGTCCACCTCTCAGCCACTCGGAGAGAGGGAAATCCAACCCACCTTCTCCCCGCACCTCTCCGTGTCATCGCCATGACTGACAGGCGGATCTAAAGAGGCCACTGCCCTCTTCCTGCAGCACCATGCATGCGCCAGACAGTCAGCACAGATCTCCCCTGTTACACTTGGTCTATGAGAATACCGGCTTAAACAGTTGGTACAACTCTGTATTGCATAAGAATACACATGCCACAGTAAAGCATTCATGAAACCTGTTCTTGGTGCACCAGGCTGCTGGGGCTCTGGTCCTCAATGTGATCCTTTTCAATGTATTGTTTGCTTCTGGGCGGTGCTGTGTGATTCTCTGCCGGTACGGATTCTGTCCCCTGTCGGTGAGATTAAATGCTCTGAATGCCAACAGGCCTGGCTCTTTTGCAGTGTTGTTAAGACGCCGCTTGCAGTGCAGGGGTCGCCGGTTCGTGTCCAGCCTCAGCCCTGTTACATCAGCAGCTGAGCAAATGCAGCTGGGGTGGAGATATATAAGCAGGGAAAAATCACTGCAAATGAAACTGGCGTCTTTCCTATTGACTTGGTACCAGTATCTCTGCCCCACTCAGTCATGGCTCAGCTGCTCAGAAATGACTCATGAACTGAGCGGTGAAGCCTGTTGTATGATTAACAGGTCTCATGTTGCTCCAAAGAAGAACCCCAATCAAGTATCGAGCTGCATATAAGGCTAACAGCATGCTCTCTTGATCCCATCCCTTCTAAATTATTAATATAAGTACTTTGTGTTCTCAATACACGCATATAAGAAATTATAAATTAATCACTTGCCTCCGACATAGTTCCTTTAGCACTCAAGGTAGCAGTGATAAAGCCATTACTTAAAAAAACAAACTTAGACCCTGAAGACCGCAATAACTTTAGGCCAATTTCCAATCTGCCATTTTTAGCAAAGGTTCTTGAGCGGATTGTTATAAACCAAGTACAAAGTTTTTTAGCTACAGTGACAAAGACAGAATGATTCTTGGTGATCAATCTTCCTCTCGACCTGTGAAGGCACTGTGTAAAGGGAACAGAGTGCCCTGGACTGGATGGCCAGACAATTCATTCCCAGGGTTAGACGGAAGTCGGTCATCTAGAAAGGGGGCGGAGCTATGGTAAACTAAATCATCAACCCAGAAGGGAAACAATGTGGCAGCTGCGGATTGGAGGAGCGGTTGCAATCGTTAATCAAGGGGTCATGATTGACGGTACAAAAGGGGACGTAGTGAAGTGATCTGTTCCTTTGTATGGTTATGCTGAACTGGAAGGAAAACCTGTGTTGTTATCATGATTGTTTTGTTTGACAGCCTTGTTAGAGTACTAAATGATCTGTTCATAAGCTCTGGCTTTCTCTCCATTTTAATTTACCTTGATCTAAGTACTGCATTTGATACTGTTGACCAACTTAATTTTAATGAATCGTCTTGGAAGCTTGGTAGATCTCTCAGGTGGTGTCCTCTCATGGTTTAGGTCATGTCTTTCCAACAGGTTCCAGTATGTCTCCATTGGGGAAAATAAATTTGTATTATCGGAAGTTATCTGCGGTCTTCCTCAGGGTTCTATTTTAGACCCCTTATTATTTTCTTTATATATGTTGCCTAGGTGACATTATTCTCAGACATGGAGTTAACTTCCATTATTACGCCAATGACACACAACTGTACTTGTCTGTAAATCCAGGCAACCCCTCTAATGGGGCACTATTAGTTGCTTGCCTTGCTGATATCAAGTGTTGGAAGTTTCACATTATTTTTAATGTTGAATTCAGACAAAATGTTTTTGGGCAGTCAGAATCAAATAAAAAGCATTGACTACAGGAGTTAGGGTTCAGAAGTTTTTCATCAAACCCAAAACTGGAAATGAGGAATTTGGGGTCACTTTTGATCCAAAATTATCATTCGAGTCTCATATTAAAAAAATGACCAAAAGTTTCTTTTTTTCGTTTGAGGAATATAGCCAAACATAGTCTCATTCTCTCTGTACCTGACTCTGAAAAGCTAATGCATGCCTTTGTTTCATCCAGAATAGATTATTGTAATGCTCTGTTTACTGGTATTTCTAAACGTGTGGTGTCTCGTTGGCAGCTAGTTCAAAACACTGCTGCCAGAATTCTAACTAAAACCAAAAACAATGAGTGTATTACCTCTGTCTTAGCTTCTGTGCACTGGCTTCCTGTGCATTTTAGAATTGATTATAAGATTTAGCTTTTAACTTATTAAGCCCTAAATGGATTAGCACCAAGTTATTTCCAGGAGTTGTTGACCCTTTACAATCCAAGTCGTACTGTAAGCTCGCAGGATGTGGGGCTGCTGGTTGTTCGGAGAGTGAATGAAGATGTGCAGGAGGGAGAGGGCCTTCTCTTGCAAAGCCCCAGTGTTGTGGAATGCTCTACCATCTTCAGTCAAAAAACAGCGAATCTTTCTATTTTTAAAACAGCACTGAAAACCCACTTTTATAAAATGGCTTTTTTTTACCATAATTTTATCTCTGACTTTGTAGCTGTTTTAGTTGTATAATATTGTAAAATGCTGTAAAGCGTCTTGAGGTCCTTGTATATAAATGTAAATAAATAAATACATCTAAAAGGTGAGTGATTTGTTGTAGTACTTTGTGAGCCCTTGAAAAATAAACATTGAAAAGAAGCTTATAGTTACTAGTTATAGTGCTCTCCGAACCTAATCAGAAGTGAAACTGGTCTTGTTGACTGCCCAGTTTGTTTCCGTTCCCTCCTGGTGCAGTCCTAGCCACAGGTCGGCAGCCTCTTTTAATGATACCTGCAGCACAAGGGCGTTTGAAACTCAGAAGATTTGTTTTGTCTTCATTTTCATTTCTCCATTAGGGTTTTAATGAAATGCTTAATGCATTACTTCCTAAATAATACAGGGATATATGTACCAGATACATGTACCACACACTTCAAAGCTGGGCTGTACATTCCTGCAGGTGATGTGCATTTTACCTGACTGAGCTGAGATTTACGGTTAAAGTTGAATTGAATTTATTTTTGCACTGCTGTAATTTCAAGGACTGGTAACATGGCATCATCTGTACTCCTGAAGATTATTGTTTTCTTGCCACTGGTCGGTAAGTATTATATTGTAAATGAGGTTTCAAAATGATCAAAAATCAAACTTCTCAGTGGCAGAATATGCATTCATTCGTGTCTAAGAAGCTTTATACAATTTGTTGACAAAACGTTTGGACTATAATTCTTTCTTTGAAGACAGTTAGAAAGACTTCTAGTCAAAAATTGTTGCCATTGAATTCATTAAGTTTCTTTAAATATTTCTATTGAAGACATCGACAAAGACTTCTAGTTGAAATGCTTGTCAAAGAATGTAAGGGAAAAAAAAAATATAGCATTGCTTGTATATTCTGTCACATTAGTATTATATATATATATATATATATATATATATATATATATATATATATATATATATATATATATATATATATATATATATATATATTGGAGGAGCTACTGTAAACAAACATTTCAGAAATAAAAATGTTTCTAAATTTCACAACAGAAAATATCACAATAAGACGGTATACTTGTATGACTCCCTGGTAAAGGCACGGCCGCGTGGTGTGCTGGGGGGAGTCACACAGTCAGGGGAGCGCAGGGGTCAATCATCAGGCAATGAATTAGTTCACTGTGCTACAGCGGACCTTTAACACAAGATAAGAGCTTGGCCTTGTGTGCACGATTTTAGAAGAGAAAGAAAAAAAAGTCTATCAAAAATCCTTTTACTGTGGTCTTTTTTTAATGCTGTCACAGTTTAACATGCTGGTATTCAGTAATCCCAGATTTGTAATCATCTTTCTCACAGGTATTGTATCTGAACTTTAATCAGCTGCAGGAGCGTGTATACTCAGGCACGTGGGCTTATATATGAAATGAAAGGATTAACTGCAGTTACTCAAAGTACCCAAGTGGAAGGCCATGCACCTATTTGCGGTAATTAAAAAATGAGTACAAATTCGGAGGCGGCTCACCCCTTTCATTCTAGAGAGCGCAAGTGTCCGGCTGGCGAATGGCAGCAGCTGCTCTGGGAGAGTTGAAGTTCACCATGAAGGCCACTGGGGGTCAGTGTGCGACGACGGCTGGGACTGGCTGGACGCTCAGGTGGTGTGCAGAGAGCTGGGCTGCGGTGATGCTATTTCAGCACCAGGGGGCGCACACTTCGGCAGAGGGGTCGGCCCAGTGTGGGTGTATAACGCTACCTGCACTGGCTCCGAATCCTCCCTTACCCAGTGTGTAAACCCAGGAGTCGGGACGAGCAACTGCAACCACGGAGAGGATGCAGGCGTCGTCTGTGCAGGTAAAGGAATGGAAATGCTTGTATCTGAAACCGTGACGCTGGAATGATCATCATCTTACCTGATTAGCACCTCCCTTAGTGACCTGCAAATGTGCAGTTTCGAAAGAAACACATTTTACAGCAAACATTTTAAAAAACACATCTAGGTTAATGAAGGTTTCAATGCCTTATTATCAGGATTTCTGTTGCACGCGCAATTCCTAGGGCACCTCAGCAGTGAGTTCGGGGCTACGGGCTGAAAGTCAGTTAGTAAGGGAAGCAGCTGGCTGGTTAATGACAGGGAAGAAGCCAGTGAAGGAGCGGGAACAATTTCACTCTCCAGGTTAGCAAGGAAGTGCAGCACTATCTGAAAACAAGGCTTGCAATCGTTTCTTTAACCTGGTTGTAACAGGCATGAAAATAATGCTAAGCCAACTTGCACCATTCAGAGTATTAAAAGCATAAAGAACGAAAGATCAGAGATGCGAAAGTTTGAAATGTGATTGGTCTCTTTTATTACCTTGCCAAAACCCGTACCCCATGCATGTTTCATTTTTCACAGCAATGTTTACCGTTGACCCCGGCCACCGACAACAGCAAACAGTATTTACAAAAATAAAAATAACAGAAAATAAGTTTTAAAAAAAAAACTTGTTGTGGTTGAATAGTTTCTCCCCATATAGTCTGTAGCTCCTGAAGCATTAAATGATAACAATACAACAATAATTAATAAAGCATGTCGTGTTTATTTCAAAGCTGGGCATTTCGTAATAATACACTTCTCCATTCTAAACATTTTCAAACTCTGCTGTTGGCTGATCTCTGAGCACAGTAAATGATACTGAGAACACAGATTCAATTGCGGCATCTCAGTATTACTCAAACTACAGGAAACATTGCAGAGGCTCCACCTTCAAAAAACAAGTTGTTTAGAGAGGAGGCAAACTACAGAGACACTGCAGGTACCCTTATGAGAGTTTACCACAGTATTTTTGCAGTTACACTACATGTTTACCACAGTTCACTCTGGTTTGCATGGTTATCGATATGTTTTACCATACTTGTCCTGTACTATGCTTTAACTGTCAAGCCAAGATTGTCTGAACTAAAAGAGAAATTTGGGAAGTTGGCACAGTCTAAAGCAACAAAGCAATGAGTGAAACAAAGAAGTGATTCAAAAAAACAGCAAACTGGAAACCAGAGGTCAATTATGTAAAGAAAAGGTGACATGCTTTAGAAATACTGAAAGAAATTTGAAAGTGCAATGACATGCATCTATTATATTTATGGCTTGAAGTTTTCAGGTTTTATTTTTGATCACATGACGTCCCATTAAACTTATTTTGAGCCGATTCTGTTGATTACAAAACGATGTCACTTGTTTCACCAATCTGGACTGAGCCTGATTCTGTTAAGCGTAACCCACAACAGACACGCGCAATAACAAATACTCCAACAGTAAACATGACGGCACTTGCGAGAAAACGCCACTACTGTTGGTCTTTTATTCATGATTTTAAAGTCGTAAACAGTGATGTGCAGAAGTGTTTAAAAGGATGGCGGAACACATTTGAGGGATTTGAGAGAACTGTGGATCAAGTTCGTAATCGATATAAAGTTTTAAAAGCACAGCACAAAAAAAAAAAAAAAAAATCCCCAGAACAGAAGTGGGGTGAATCTATCAATTTTTCCGTACTTCAGCCTTGAAGTATGACACACTGGGTAATCGTCCTTTGTCTTCACCGACCCGGTATAACATGCGAAAGTGCATCTAAAATATTCGGAATACTTGTGCCATGTAAACATAGCAAGTCCATCATTTAAATCCCCTTGATTTGTAGCAAAGAAAAAATATATCTTAAACCCAGTCTGTAATTAAAAGTTTTCTTTTAATTAGGATTCAGAAACAGCATACTTACTACCAATTAACATTTAAAGGGAGGTAGAGATTTGGAAAATATTTTTCTAAAACCTCAGAATGTTTAAGTTCAGTTATGAGTGGACTGAGAGAAATGGGAAACTGGGTTTATCAAATCGAGTTTCACATCTGCATTGGAGTGAAAGTTGAACTTCCTTTGCATTATTATGTAGATTTCTTTTTTTTTTTTTTAGCTTTCCCTAAGAACCTTTCTTAATAATGAAATTACAACTCCCCTCCTACATCGCCTTCTCTTTCTGACTCTCTACCCGTCTCTCTCTTGTAACCAGGCAGGGAGGGGTTAAAATTCTCTCTGCCAAAAACACATGCGTATGTATGCATGTTTGTTCAGTTGAATTATTGTTTTATTATTAATTATCCCTTGCACTTGGCTATCATTGTAAATTAGAAAGGGGGCAGGGTATTTAAGGGAAGCAGGCAGTTTCTTCAGGGTTGTGGTATGTGAAGCAGTCTGATTGTGTATGGCAATAGCAATAGCAATAG
Source organism: Acipenser oxyrinchus oxyrinchus (assembly GCA_030684275.1). Taxonomy (NCBI): domain Eukaryota; kingdom Metazoa; phylum Chordata; class Actinopteri; order Acipenseriformes; family Acipenseridae; genus Acipenser; species Acipenser oxyrinchus. The sequence goes on from CM060304.1 coordinate 2,564,527, forward strand.
CTATAGCATGTTTTGTTTCGTTTGTGCCGGTAAACAGCTTAGCTGTCCGGCTTATTAGAGAAGGTTCCAGTTTGTGTTTAGTTACGTTAGAGCTAGGTGTTTGTTTTCATATTTTGTTTTATTTTTATTATTAAAAATAGCTCGTCCGCGCTTTAAAACCTTCAATCTTGTGTCTGGGTCTGTATTCGAAAGGGAGAAACGAACCTGAGCCGCAAGGCTCGTTCACACTCTCCTGTTCCCCTATCTATTCCCTCTGCTCACTCTTCCTCTCCTCCCTCACTCTCTCCTCTTTCTCTGTACAGGTTTTTCGTACCCTGCCTCCTCCAGTGTTCTACGCTGCAGAGTCCACGCTGCTGTCATCATCTGTGGCCTGACTGGAATGATTTTGGCCGTCATCATCACAGAGGTCAAAACCAGGCGACGGAGGGCAGAGTTTTAAAGGAGCCACATCATTGCACTGTGTGAATTGGGGTTTATTGCAGGTGTTCATGTTCATAGCGCTGCGTGAATTGCTCTGAATGAACTGTACCGCGCAGGAGCGTTCCTTTCAGAAAAGTACAGAAGCATTCAACCACTGCTTCTAAGGTTGACCAGTGATGATGTTAATAAAGCTAAAAAGAGTGAAGATGTTTTTTTAAAGCCTTTGTTAGCACTGGTTTATAATACAATAGTATGTTTTTTTTTGTAGTAAATACGTCAACAAACCCATTTTATCTTCCAAAGCATTTATTTGCAAAGGTTCACAGCACATCTGAAAAGCTCTCCTGTACACACATCGTAAGAGTACAGCCTGTCGTTTAGCTGTGTAAAGCATGGTTACCAGCTCTTTAAATATACAGTCACTTACAATGACTACAGTTTTTTTCCTTCCCCTATTAGTCCAGCATTAAACCGGACAATAATTGAACTCCATTCAGAGTATCTGCATTGAAAGGAGGTCTGACCTGAATTCATTCATCAATTCTTTCTTAGATCACTTGTCAGGGCATGGTGCTCAAGTCTCCTGGATATCTCTCAAGAGGCCTCCCATTACAGTAGTATCTGTCTTATCCGATGCAAAGCCTACTGTTTCCTTAATATCTATTGAGACCTTGAGAGTTGAAGCACCAGGCATGACAAGCAATTCCAAATCACAGTCATCACGTTTCATTATTATCATACAGGTATCATTTTACAGAGAAATCCTCTACTACTAGAGTATATGAACTAGCCCTAATCCAGATTAACAGATAATGTAAACACTTAGCTGTTAGAATCTGGACAGTTGGTTATACCAGCTTTCTCTCCTCTTTTCCAACTGTCCTGAGTCTCCAGTATACCACAATAGATACATCCTCCACCCTCTATTTACCACAATCCACCCATTCCCCAGACAAGACCAGATAGCCCCTCTCTGTATCTCCTCTCATCTCCAACACAGACCCAGATATGCCTCAGCAAGCACTCAGCAACTCCTCACTTAACAAACAACACGTCACCTCTCCGACAGTTCGGACATTGCATGTATAGAAAAAGTTCAGTTCGCAGCAAGAAAAAGTGAGTCAATTAAATGATAATTAAAAGTATATTAAAATAATAAATGGTTAAAAGTATTAACATTATAAAAGAATAGGTACATATACTATGCACAGAGAATCAGTAACATTTTTTGCAAAACAAAGCACTAATACAGTATTTGGCAATTTACAAAATAGCATTAAACAAACAGCTGCTAGCGTGTTTTCTCACCCCATGCCAAAGTAATACACGTATCAATCAATCAATCGATCTTTATTTTATATAGCACCTTTCAAAGTGGACCACCATCACAAAGCTCTTTAAACCGGGCAGTTTGTTTTACATGCTGTGAAAGCGTGGAAAAAGTGAAACTGAAATCCTAAATATCTCTTTTTTTTTTTTTTTTTAATAGACATCTGAATCCATTCTGTCCTGCTAAGAGCTGAATGTACTGTTTTAGACCCCTAATAAAATGTGCATCGATCAGTTTCCATCAGTACCTTTCAGTTGGTAGCAGCAGCCTGTGTAAATGATGCAAGCCAGAGGTCCATCGGTTAACAGATGGGTCGGATATGAAAATGCCTGTGGTAGGAGTACCCCATTGGATATTGTTAACAGTATTGGTGGTGTCTGGTCCATGTATAATGATTAGAAGAGACTGTCTAAGCCACACCCCCCTCCCTTAGCCAAAATTTTGATAAATGCAATCTTCATCTCCTTCCGCACAGCCCCCTGGGATCCCACAGTCAAGCTCACTGAAGTTGGTATTCTCATAGACCAAATCTCCCTCCTCTTCTGATGCAAAGTCTTGTCTCTCATAGTTGGAATCAGACTCTTCAGTCTGCAGGGCACCCGTTCGCTGTGGGGTGTATGCATTCAGTTTATCTGGGGGAGGAAGAGCACAGGGATAGAAGTTAAAGAACCGAAGAGGGTGCAGAAACAAAGGGAAGCCCTCAGCTCAGTGATCCAGATATCTCTCTAAAAATGAGTCATTTCTGATACACAGAGCTGATGAGACCGACGCCTGTGTGATACACAGAGCTGATGAGACTGACGCCAGTGTGATGCACAGAGCTGATGAGACCCACGCCAGTGTGATACACAGAGCTGCCACCCTCTCATATCAGTGCTTCAGCTCACCTGCAGAGCTCACCCCCTCCTTGCTGCTATCTGTCCTTCTCTTTTTACATCTCAGGAGCACGAGGATGAGAACCAGCAGCAGCACAGCCACAGTCACAGTCACAGTAGCCACCACTGGAACCAGAACCGGCTCTGAAATAGGGTTTTAAACAACCTTTATTATTCAATTATGTTCAACAATCATTTAAAATTTTACTGTTCACAATCACATCCAGCAATCATATTAAAACCTAACATTTCAGAATTCTTTTTTTTTTTTTTTTTTTTTTTTTTTTACAAATTACGACTTATCTACCATCCCATCCTCCCCCCATTCCCCACACCTCCTGCAACACTTCGGTCTAATGGGTGAGTTTGAGTTTGTTGTAAGCAAACTCCAGCTTCAGTCTGGATGCTGCTAGCACCTTGAACATAGCAATCACATCCCCTGTCGGACTCAGAACATTAGTCACTTTGTTTTTTCCTGCTTTTAATTGTTGAAAATCTGGCGTGCCTCATAGGATAAGATCAGTCATCTCTACAGAAAAGCTAAGGGAATCTGATTCACCTGGACTGTGAATTAAAGGCCTATATAGCAGTTCATTTCACACCACTGAGCATAGATTTTGAATATGTTACAGTGTATTGTTTTCATTTTCTAAAATGTATGTCTTACAGTGCAATGCATATTCCCATATATTTCAGTATCATTTCAAAATATTCATCAATATTCAATATTTCACATATTTCAGTTAGAAAAGTAGCCTAAATTTAAGAATTTCATCAAAATATATTGAAAAATTGTTTGTATTTAGAATATGTTTTGCAACTTATTACAAAATGTATCTAAAATATGCACCTGCATTATATATATATATATATATATATATATATATATATATATATATATATATATATATATACTATATATATATATTTCAGACTTTTTAACGCCCATTTTTGAATGTTGCAATATATGTTTATAAATAAATTTAAAATATTATTTTTAGAATATGTTTTGATATATTTCTCTTCCATGTTGAGCCACTGAACCCAAGTAGAGGATGTTACCAAAATCCAGGAAATGAAGAAGGGCCTAGTCTGGATTACTTTTACTCAGTTTTAATTTTTTACCTAAATTAAATGTTCATATGAGTTACATCAGAGGGTTTAATACTTTAGAGGTTGCAGCGTTACTGGCAGAGCCAGTAACGCTGCAACCTCTAAAGTATTAAACCCTCTAATATAACTCATAGGCTGTGTGGTCCAGTGGTTAAAGAAAAGGGTTTGTAACCAGGAGATCCCCGGTTCAAATCCCACCTCAGCCACTGACTCATTGTGTGACCCTGAGCAAGTCACTTAACCTCCTTGTGCTCTGTCTTTCGGGTGAGATGTAATTGTAAGTGACTCTGCAGCTGATGCATAGTTCACACACCCTAGTCTCTGTAAGTCGCCTTGGATAAAGGCGTCTGCTAAATAAACAAATAATAAATAAATAATAATAATAAATTTGCCTGCATCGAACGCAACTCCTGCATCGAACGGTTCACCAAATCAGATTGAGTTGTAGACGTCACCTCCAGTGGGTAAAGCACCTCCACCCCTCATTGTCTGGCACTTTTGCAACCCTCAGGCTAATAATTTCCACTAGAAGGTTCAACTCCAGTCCAGATTTGTTTACTGCTTACCTTTGAGTGTGATGCAGAGCGTCTCTCTGATTCAAACACTGAGTGAGTCTGCTTACCTTTGAGTGTGATGCAGAGCGTCTCTCTGATTCAAACACTGAGTGAGTCTGCTTACCTTTGAGTGTGATGCAGAGCGTCTCTCTGATTCAAACACTGAGTGAGTCTGCTTACCTTTGAGTGTGATGCAGAGCGTCTCTCTGATTCAAACACTGAGTGAGTCTGCTTACCTTTGAGTGTGATGCAGAGCGCCTCGCTCAGAGGGGATTCAAACACTCTTCCTGATACCTGGCTCTGATACTGACAGGAGTAATTGCCTTCGTGTGTGGAGTTTGCGGCAGAGAAGCTGAACAGGGCAGACTGCTTGCTGGCCGGTACAGAGAGGCTCCAGCTCTCATTGAACCCTGCAGGGAGTCTGAAGAGGTAGAAGGTGGCTTCTGTGTGCTGCTCTGCAGAGCTGCAGGTGATATCGAAACTGCCTCCTCTCGTAACAGCACCAGCAGCCACACTGACAGAGATATCCGGCTGCTTCAGATCCACTGGCAAAAGAAAGAAGAGTGATCAATTCTCAGGAATGCCTCAACTAGAGTCATTATTATTTGTTTATTTATTATTTGTTAATTTAGCAGACACCTTTATCCAAGGCGACAAACAGACTAGGGTGTGTGAACTATGCATCAGCTTCAGAGTCACTTACAATTACGTCTCACCCGAAAGACGGAGCACAAGGAGGTTAAGTGACTTGCTCAGGGTCACACAATGAGTCAGTGGCTGAGGTGGGATTTGAACCAGGAACCTCCTGATTACAAGCCCTTTACTTTAACCACTCGACCACACAGCCTCCTAAATATCATATGGGAGATACTGAAATTGAAGAAGGAATCTATGAAAAAGACCTAGGATTTTATGTTGTATCAAAAATGTCTTCATCTAGACAATGTGGGGAAGCTATAAAAAAGGCCAACTTGGATATATAGTGAAAAGTGTTGAATTTAAATCAATGGAAGTAATGTTAAAACTTTACAATGCAGAGCAACCAGAATTATTCCTAGTTTAAAAGGCATGTGATATGATCTGATTCAGGCATTCTAAATTCTAAAAGGTATTGACAATGTTGACCCAGGGGACTTTTTCGACATGAAAAAAGAAACAAGGACCAGGGGTCACAAATGGAGATTAGATAAAGGGGCATTCAGAACAGAAAATAGGAGGCACTTTTTTACACAGAGAATTGTGCGTCTGGAACCAACTCCCCAGTAATGTGATTGAAGCTAACACCCTGGGATCATTCAAGAAGCTGCTTGATGAGATTCTGGGATCAATAAGCTACTAACAACCAAACGAGCAAGATGGGCTGAATGGCCTCCTCTTGTTTGTAAACTTTCTTATGTTCTTAAGTGCAGGGCACACAGTTATATCAGGTAAATGTTATAAGCGGTTCACGAGAAGGGGATTCAGCAGGGAAGCTGAAAGAAGACACTCACCCACTGCGATGTGTACACGGTCACTATGAGGGGAGCTGAAGCTTTCAGTTCTCCCCTGTACTTTATACACACAGATGTAGCTCCCCTGTTGTGCCTCAGAGACGATAGGCACAGTCAAAGTCACGTTGGTCTTTGGAGATCCAGCACTCTCTTTGGAGCTGTAGTTTCCAGAACCGCTTTTGTACAAATAGAAATCAATGGTTGCGTAGAGTCTGGAGGGAGCAGTACAAGTGAAGCTGGCATCTTCACCAGGTTGAAATGAAACGTAACTGGACTGCAGTGAGACTGATGGCTTTGTCATCACACCTGCATGAAACAAAGTACTTTTAATCCCATTCGGTACATCTTAGACATACTGTTCAATTGTTATTTATCTACACAGTATATTATGCCAAAATATAGTTTTAATTGCTGTCATATATAAACTGATTTTGTGAGGTGGAGATCAGCTTGCATTACATTCTATGTATAAAATGCATGCATTCATTTTTAAGCAATAAATATCCAAAAATAACTTTTTTTCTGCAGCCACATTCCAGACCTGTTCTCTGAAATGCATGCTTGCCTTTACTCTCAAAAGCTATCTGCATGTTGTGAGTGCTGTGTTGTGTTGGGCAGCTGGGCTCTCACATTGCAAAATGAAGTTGCAGAGTGTTAGCCACACAGAAGGCTCCACTGAAAAGTCAGCAGCAAGATTTTTCTTCTGTCCTAAAACCTGAATGCTGGCTTGAACTGTGATCAAAACTCCTTGTTTCATCAAACTGAGTTCATGAAATCTTCCGGTGTTAATCCCCCAATAAGATTTTTTAATGTTTTCGCTTTGACTGTGTAGATATCCAATGCTGTCAGACCGTTGTACCCTATGTGCTGAGCCGATTTTTTCACATCTCTACATAACTACATAACTTCGCATAACTACAGGGGAACATCTCTTCCTCAAATTTGGGCCATGATCGGTCCTAGTTTGGGGTATTTCTTACATGTATAAACATATATACGAAATTACATCTAGCTGTGAGATAAGAGATTCATAAAGAATTCTGTTAATGTTTCGTCTCAATTAAGCCACAGACAAACGATTCAGAAAATGTATTTGATAAACGGGTGAATGCAGTGTTCTCGGTACTGGGCACGCAAGGGCAGACACCATCAGGATTCATACTTGACACTGTACTCTGCATTCAATTAAAATTACGACACCACCTGAAATGAAGTGCCACAGCAAAATGCCTTAGACAGGAGTCTATACAGTTAAAGGGCAACCATGATACTTAGATCTGCCGCTGGTTATATATTTAAAATAAAAAAGACAGAGATAAACAGCACCCACCTGCATCGAAGCAGATTACTGAAACATCCTTGTTATGAGCACAGTTACGTGTCTTCAATGTGCTGGAACCACAATAATGGAGCATTGCTTCATTCCCAGTGCAGTCCACATCCTCCAGGAAGATGGGTCCGCTCCCCTCCCCATACACAGCTCCACGAGGGGCTGACACTGCAGCCCCACACCCCTGCTCTCTGCACACCACTTCAGCATCCTCTAATCCCCAGGAATCACTGCACACAGAGCCCCACGCTCCGCTGAAGTGAATCTCCACTCTTCCAGCACAGCGGCCAAATCCATTGACTAGCCTCGATCTCCCTACAGGTACACAAGAGTTACCGACAAGCACCTACTGCAGAACAGTTTCCTCAGTCCGTGTCAGCAGAAAGAGTGTGATCTGGTTATTCTGTCAAATCATTGCGTTAATTAAGGCAATCGCCCCCTCTCGGATGTTCTTGAAACTCATTAAAAAGTACAAACTAGTACAGTAATGAATGCCTGCTGCATTAGAAACCCAATACATATTAATACTCTCCAAGCTTACCTTCAAGTTAAACTAAACAGGCTGCTGACAAGAAAATGGCATCTGCAATGAACTTGCCTATAGGTCAGCCGTTAATACAGATTGTTTAAAATAGTAAGTAGAGTTTTTAAAAAATATAGCATTATACGTCCCCATGTGTTGCTGCAACTGTTTAAATAACATACCTGTAATTTTTGTTTTCGTTGCTAACATCCTGATAACTTTTTACACTTTAAAGTCTGTTTCAAAGCTCTTTTCAAAACGCCAGCTCTAGAGCACTGGCTCCTCCAGTAGCAATTAAAAAAAAAAAAATTAAAAACAGTTGATTAAACCTTTTATTTTTCAAATCTTTTTACATATTTATTTTTATAAAGTAGTAGTGCACCTTTTTTTTGTTCACAACTTTTTGACTTAGGTATTTTTTTTTTGTGTTTGTTTGTAAGTGCAGGAGAGATCTTTCTTTACCCTGTTTAATTTTTCTTCTTTTTATAACACTTGTTTTATTTATATTTTCATTTTACCTTAAAGGTATTTGGTTTTGGTTTTTGTATATTTGATCTTTATACACCAAACTGTGTTTCATTTTTATTTAAAAACCCATTTGTTTTTCAGCCCCCATTTCAATGTGCAGAATAGGGGAGGGGTGTGGGCAGGCATGTGTGCTCCTTGGTTTTGTTCTGCTCTTTTATTATTTTTTATTCTTTTAGTTTAAAACTATTTTTGTTTTAAAATTAGATTTGTATTTGGTTTTTCTTCCTTTTATGTGTTTGTCTCGTGTTTTTGAGTGCCGCTACACTGATTGCAAAGTGGTTTTTGTTGTGTTGTGTTTACCCTTGCACTGGTGATTTTTGCAGTGGTATGTCTGTCTCTTTGTTTAATAAATACAAATAAATCCTGCTTCACTTTACTGACTCGGAGGCCGCATGCCCTTTCTGTGGTCAGAGTCGGTAGCTCACATTTAATTTCTTTGCGCGAGGCTGCAGCCGTTTTTCCTTCTGCTGAGGAATCTTCTGCTGCAGTTCTGGCTCCATTTTTCTCTGACCCTCTATTTTCAGGCACCTTGTTTGTGGCTCCACCAGGAAGAGAGACCTCCTGGTGAATCTGCTCCTGGCTCTTGCTAAACGAACAATTTACAAGACCAGGAAGCGCATGATCACCAGGGAGGGTCTCTTTGACTGTGGGGCCATGTTCAGGGCCCTGGTCCGGTCCCGAGTTTCTTTAGAGCACACCACTGCAGAGTCCGCTGGCAACAAGACAGCTTTTGTCGACCAGTGGGCTCTAAGTGGCATGCTCTGCATGGTTACTTTTGGTTCTTTTTTTATTTAAATATTTAATTTGCAGCCCTTTTATTGGTTTTTAGTTAAAATTAGTTAATTGGCTGACCTCTTGTTGAGGATGCTAAATTGAATTGTTTCCACAGCCGTCTTTTGAAGGCTGGAGTAGTCCCAAATTGGCCCATTAAATAGGACTGCTACAACTAATAATAAAGCAGATAAATGTAATAAATAATGACAAAATAAATACTGTACCATGGCTATTAGTCATCATTTCTGTTGATTTCGTTTGACGTGTTTGGGTAGCTACTGAAGTAATGCTTGTTTTTTTCAGTTTGTAGACATTAGCAAATTGTTTCCTTAGAGGGTGTTTCTGTGAACTGGCTATTTATAAATATACAAGATGACACGCTTGTTTAACCAAAGTCTTTGTCACGCACTTGAAATTGGGTACCACTACTCTGAAAAATAACAACATACACCAATATGTTTATTTATATATATGTATAATATAAACAGTATTTATTTTAATTGCATATATGTGCTTAATTATTATTATTATTATTATTATTATTATTATTATTATTATTATTATTATTATTATTAGTATAGCTGATAGTGTAAGGATTGTTGCCCACATTGTCAACCGGGTAACACAGCAATAATGACCCATGATGTAGTATGGAACACAAAAGCCAGAACACTTTTAGTTTTTTCTTCTAATCGCTCTTCCTGCAGTGATTCAGATTCATTTGATCTCAAACCCCACTGCACTAGAGCTGACATGATAAAAAAGAGCTTTGAAACAGACTTCAAACTTATAAGTGTAAAAAGTTGTCAGGATGTTAATAATGAAAATACAAATTACAGGTAGGTTATTTAAACAGTTGTAGCAATCCCATTATATACTCTTTAATGTTTGCAGGTGTAAAAACTGTGTTAGTGGATATGTGTGTTACCTGAACAGGTGTGGATTAAGCTGCTACAAACTTCTAATTTGTCAGAATTTGAAGTTAACTCTATGTAGGGTTCTTTGTTTTAGCTTTTGATCACATCTCTAAAAAGTTAATTAAGTTAAATGGATTTTTTCCTGATTTAAAACCTTAATGACTTGTTGCCAAAATTTTATAACCCGTTTTGCAAATAATAGTTTTGTCTTAATTACGATTTAATTAATTCAATTTAACTTCACTCACTTGTTTGATTAAAAAATAGAGCTGGCTCAAAATAACTTTAAAAAGGGACATCACAAGATGAAAAAAATGAAGTGCTCTAACTATATGTTAAGATTCATATCCATGTATATATTCTGTAATGCATAGATGTTATTTTTAGGCATATATGTTATTTTTATGCATTTCAAACGTTTTGGCTGGGCAACTTCTCAAACACCTTAGAGTTCACAAACTGTTTAAAAATATTTTTGAAAATTAAGTGACTGAAGGGGATATGTATTATTTGTAAAATATGAATCTTACCAGAACAGACGACTCCAGCGTCCTCACTGTGAGCACAGCCTTGTGTACCCCATCCTCGTGATCCACAGCTGAGCAGTGAGCTCTCTGATCCATGGCACGTCACACTGTCCAGCCAGATTGTTCCACTCCCCTGTCCGAAGTGGGCATTGCCAGGAGCAGACAAGGCGGTGCCACAGCCCAGCTCTCTGCACACAACCTGGGCGTCTGTCGTTTCCCAGTAATCGTCACACACTGTCCCCCACCGGCCATCGTGATAAACCTCCACTCTCCCAGAGCAGCAGCTGCTCCCATTCACCAGCCTCACATTAGCACTGTGCGAAGCTGAGGACAGAGATCAGTAGTTTACCACAGGGGGATCAAAATATAAGGCTCCGAGTAGTGTGGGGAAATTGAAAAGAGATCCTCCACCCCAGTTATGTTGTGATTGGTCTTTTGCCTGTTATTTTAGTACTGCCTAGGCACAGCCACATGAAATACATTCAGTGGGCCCTTCTGAAATGGTGTTGTGCTGCATGTTTTAAACCAATGCTTAGTAATTATTAAAGAGTAAGTAATGGGGTTCTGAACAATATAGCATTATACATCCCTGTGTGCTGCTACAACTGTATAGTGTACCTGTGATTTTTCTTTTCATTGTTAACATCCTGACAACTTTTTACACTTATAACTACCGGTATAGAGTTTGCGCACCACTGATTCAGAGGACAGATCTCAAACCCCAGCGCACTAGAGCGGCCATTCTGAAAAGAGCTTTTAAACTCTAAAGTTGTAAGTGTAAAAAGTTGTCAGGATGTTAACAATGAAAAGAAAAATTGCAGGTACGTTATTTAAACAGTCGTAGCAACACGCAGGGATGTATAACACTATATTTTTCGGAACCCCACTATTTCGTTGTCTGTGGTTAATAGTAATTCTAAGAAGAAATGCACACAATCCAGCTTATAAAAATGTATCAAACCCAAGGGCTATTTAAACATTGCCAATATAGGAAAGTTACTTTCAGAGGTTAAAAGTTATGGGTTCATATTTTTACAACTACTGTTTCTCAGTTTAGCTGTCAATAAATCAGTCTTGAGACAACAGTGCCTAGTAACCCCTTAAAAAGGAATGCAAGGTGACGGACTGTAAAATAGACAGTAAAAATAAACTTTAAATAAGTTGTAAAGTAAGCTGAAAAATGAGTTTAGCTCATGAGGTTACGTAGTGAGAGGGTATAGAAGAAGTGAGTGAGGAATAGCTTAGTGAGCAGCGGTAGACAATCCATCACTTTCAGTGTCCTCTCTCATGCCTCCACTCTCCCAGAAGAAAAGCTCATTGATCGCTATCTTCCACTGTACAGTCTGTGTAACTGCATAAAATAAAGTGCTTGTGATTTATTTCTGTATACTGGAGTCCTGTAACTCACTCTGTTGGGATTAAATAAAAGTGTCATTTTATTCCCGGAATTATAAGAATTATAAATTGAGATCATTAAATTAACAAAACCCAACACCATTAATAACACCAGGAAGGTGTTATTAATGACTGATTAAGGCCTTCTTCATGAACTAAGTCCATCTAATTACAAAGTCTATCTAATTACACTTTCGTATTTAACCTAAGAGAATGTTTATGAACTCTCAAAAAAACATTCAACGAAACAGTCCTTAAAGTTATGGAATAGGGCCCAATATTGCATGCTTTTTAGTAGGCAAAAATAAATCCTTCCTACCTGTGCAAACCACTCCAGCATCTTTATCATGACCACAGTTGTGTTTCCCCCATCCTCTTGATCCACAGTGGAGCAGTGAGCTCTCTGATCCATAGCATGCTACATCATCCAGCCAGATTGTTCCACTCCCCTGTCCGAAGTGGGACTTGCCAGGAGCAGACACAGCCGAGCCACAACCCAGCTCTCTGCACACAACCTGGGCATCTGTCGTATCCCAGTGATCATCACACACTGTCCCCCACCGGCCATCATGATAAACCTCCACTCTCCCAGAGCAGCAGCTGCTCCCATTCACCAGCCTCACATTAGCACTATCTAAAAGAGAAGACATTGATAGAGATGCTGATTCTCAGATCTTATGCTGTAGATCAGAGGTGGCCAAAGTTAGCCCTTCCACTCCTGGTCTTTGTTCTAACCCTGTTCTAAACTGTTTAATTGAACCAATTAAACCTCCATCCAGATCCGGAAGTAGTTAGTTATATCAGTTTATCTGTTAATTAGACACCCCTGCTGTAGATGATATTTAAATCTGCCGAAAGTGTCCCTCATTGAACTTGAATTTCATTGTATAATATCATTATGATCCTGAATGCCTGCTTACTAACACTAAATCCCTTTCTGTGTGAATCGGTTTCATTGGAAACAAAGCTGACCTTATTGTCCAGTTTGTTCACATTCCTTACATATAGTTTCATCACTCCTTTTTAAACGCCAGGAAGACATATTGGGCACACTTTGAAGGCATTTCCTCCAGTAACCGATCAGCTCCCCCTCCCCAAATGGAGAAAACTTCACAACACTAATTGTCTCTTCATTCATCTGTCCAAATACCCAGCAGAACGATGTGCAGCTCAAACTCAGCTGTGCACCACACTGCCGGAATGCAGCGTTCACACATGAAATGTCTACAGCTGCTGAACTTCTGCCACTCTGCAGCCTCCAATCTGACTTTCCAAACCGTTGTATGGAATTCCTCTGACACTGATGAGAGCTGTTAACAGCTACTGCCTGGAGCACGAAGTGAATTGAAAGACCTATTTTAATTACAGTAATGCATCGCATACCTGCCCGCCATAATCAACCTCTTCAGCAACGTTTATAGATTTGTAGATCCTATCAAAATTTTCGTACGCTGTGCTGTATGCGCTCCGTGCGCTGCCATTGCTGGCAGTGTCACGTGAGCTGTTCATTGTGTTGATATGTAAATAAATCCTGTTCACCTGCGAGGGGCGTATCAACTTCAACCTCCGTCTCGATCTCCTGCCTGTCACTCAGCAGTGAATGCACGCACCCACACGGCATCCAATCGGCACAGCAATGGGCATTGTATCTTTCTAAACAAGGGATTTAGTGGAGCTCCCTAATAAAAGCTGAATCTATAATAATTGTGATAATAATTGTTACAGCTGTGTACAATGGTTTTTAAAACATCCATCTGACTTTTTACATATCTGCCCTTACTCTGGTCCCACTGCAGTCGGATATGCGATGGATTACTGTATATGAACACTCAATTACACTCAAAATAATGACATACATTCAACATGTTTGTAATTGTGTCCTAGCGCAGGTCAGTGATCTGTGCAGGGCATCATAATGAAAAGGGAAGTGATATAAACCCATGTGATGTGCTTGTGTGTTTTGAATCATTTTGCCTGCAGAAGTTATCAGCTCCCAGGATGCTTGGTTTTTGATTTTGTGTTGCTCCTCCTGTGGCCTCCAGAGACTGAGAATGCCCCAACTCTTTACCAGCCATCCTGGTATTAACCAACCAGCTGCCGGTTCATTACAGCCAGACAGTGAGATGATTTGATGACAAGGGCAGCAGTGTGGAGTAGTGGTTAGGGCTCTGGACTCTTGACGGAGGGTCTTGGTTCAATCCCAGGTGGGGGACACTGCTGCTATACCCTTGAGCAAGGTACTTTACCTAGATTGCTCCAGTAAAAACCCAACTGTATAAATGGGTAATTGTATGTAAAAATAATGTGATATCTTGTAACAACTGTAAGTCGCCCTGCATAAGGGTGTCTACTAAGAAATAAATAATAATAATAGTGATTTGACCATCAAGACACATTGCTGTAACATGCACTTCTTAGAACATGCACCACTTAGAAAAGTTGGTTATGCTATGCATTTACCATAGTTTATCATGGCTTGTTTTATTATGTCTAATTCTGAGTTTCTTAAATTTGCCAGGTAGCAGAGTTCACTTGCAAAGCGGCTGTCTTGTGGTTTCCTGTTTCTACTCACAGCTCGGCCGATTCAGTAGCAGCTATCTGTGCTCACTGACAGAAGCAGCCTACTGTCTCCTAAAAATACCCCCGCTACCTGTTTAATAATAGAATCGTCGAAGACAGAAGGCTATTATTTTGCAGAAATCAGCTCAGCTCTTGCTACCTGGAAATGTAGCAATTCTGAAAGAAACGACTATAGGGGAACAATAGTCATTGCAGTAACTAATGATTTGAAAGTGCTGCTGAACATTTCCGTACCAATTGAGCCTGAAACAGAACCAATGCCTCCTATTTTTATTGCACACCCAGCTACCCAGAGGATTGCACAAGGTCAGCCGCCAAAGGCTGCTCACAAATAGTTTGCCTTTATTCTTACATAAATACACTGAAAACACAAATCAGTTTATTTATTGTGTACATGTGTCTACAGTGTTAGCCAGACTTATTATGTAGTATATTGTAAAAATAAAACTAAAATTGAATTTGCCTTTATATACATGTCAAAATTGTGAATACAGATGTTCTACTGGTTAATAACTAAATTGCTTTGCTGTATTAAATGGATGAACAGCACACTTCACTTTATTTGAGTGGGTTACTCAAATATAGAAGATGTGTATCTGTTCTAAAGAGCGAACTACTTTTGAATGTGACTATTTCATGCTTAAAAAAGTTATTTGGGTGTTACTGTTTTACCGTCTCCTGGTCTGTGTGGGTAAGCAGCCATGGAAGCCACTGGATCACTTTAGGAGCAACCACACAAAGTGGACACGACAGATTATAAAGGTATGCATGTACTTTATATATGTATTTTATAATTACAGTAAAAGCTTAAGAACACTGCAGGCTTTAAGTGAAAATGAGCATAGGAAACGTGCTGAAGTAAACTGGAGAATTCAGAGAATGTGATATCACATTGTCTTCTTGAATTGGGCTTTTCTCTTGTCTTTGAGACACCCTCCTAGCTTTCTGGTCTGGTAAACAGCACAGTGACCAGGTGCGTTTCACAACTGAGAGATGGGATTTTCAGAGGGTTACTAAATTAAATGGAGAACCTTAATTGGTCCTGCACATTGTAGCAGATCTGGAAGAAAGATATGCAAACAGCAATGATAATGTTTGGAGAGCCCAAGAGCAACATATCTGTAAATTTGATCAGACCCCCTACATATTCTAAACATGGACAAACTCTCTGGACATACTTTGTTAAAGCTTCAATACCTTAAGCCAGTTAGTCTAACTTTCCAAAAACAACACTGACCAGTGTGAATGCACATGATACATAAAATAAGTATTTAAATACAATTAGCACACGACTTGGAGAAACTGTTCAGATAACTAAACCAGTGTGCAGATAAATAAATACCAATAGGGAATGCCCACAATCAGTGCCTGAATTTTTTCTGTCCATATAAAAATAGGAATACATCACCCTAAAGCAACATTGTACCTCATAATAAGCTATAGCATGTCCCACAGTATATTATAGGAAACTATAGCATGTTTATATGGACGAGTGCACAGAAGGATTCTTTAAAGAGTCAGATCCCGGTACAGAACTGCACAAGTGTGCAGCTTTACAGCTTTCAATTACATAGCATTGCCTGGAAACTGTGAAAGACACCTACCTGCTACAGGAACTAGGTTCTGTTTGCCAAAAAGAAGACCTGAAAGAATAAAAACAGATACGACCTCAGTACTGATCTAAAACAACACAAACACATTACATCTGGGAAACATGAATCGTGAAATCAGGGATCTACAGTCTTGCATGTGAACTGTGCCTGTGATACAATGCAAAGGAGTTTAACACTTATTAATGTATAAATCATGTATCATAGACCTCCAGGCTGGAATGAGAGGCTAGTGAATAAGCCTGCTGTCTTTCTGTGCCACCTAGCTCCCCAGATTGGAACCCAGGCCCCCAGAGATGAACCGAATTAACAATAGCATTGTTGCTTTTTAAAAGCAGAGTCCTCTATCATTTGTAGAATTTGTGCATAATGTATATTTCCTCTTTTTCTACACAGTCATGTTGCATTTTCAAACAGTGTGGCTTGGACAAAGGATGGCTGAACATTTTCAAAATGAGAAAAATGCTTCTCCTTTTATTGTAACTGAACAGCTTCCTAACAGGTATTTATTTATTTATTTATTGCTAAAACAATGTAGTCTCAATACAGCCAATGCTTTACGAAGGCACATGACTCCACAATGATCTCACAATGCAAATTGTAGTTTCTAGAGGCGATTAGATAAGTTGTAAATCACATAAATATTTCACATAGGGAGTAATAATGTATTATAAATATTTTTTCTTAAACTTTAAATGAAGTTCCATAGTTACTCTAAATCAGGACTGTCTAAACAAATGGCTCTTGATGCCCTATGCATTGGTTGAGCTCCACAATCCAGCTCTTAAAGTCTCCCATTGAACATTTTTAATGGAAAGACTGCAAGGACAATGGAGTCTTAGGCAGAAGCAAGCTGTCAAAATGCAAATACACTGATGTTGTGTTTAAACCTAACACATATTGAATCGTGTCTTTTTTTATGCTGGTTAAAACTTTTTTATTTCTCTTTTTTACTATGACTTTGCTGCAATTCAGTCAGCTATTATGTTTTAGCAAACCAAATGTATGTTAGTCTTTATTTTTTCCTTTAGTGATACACATGTCTCTTAAACAACTCGCTGGTTGTCGGCATGGCTTTTTTAATCCAGATGTTTTGACACAGCTCTTAGAAAAGTCATTAAAGCACAGCAAAGTGTAATACAGCACAGTGAAAGCATGGTAAAGCACAGGGAAGCATTGTCAAGCTCGGAGCAGTACAGTAAAGCCTGGTAAACTATGGTAAATGCATAGTAAAACCACGGGAAACTGCAAAATTTCTGTGCACATTTACTGCGGTAAGCCTTTAAGAAGGAGCCCTATACTACCGGGGTTACCTCTGGTATGACAATGACATTTAAAAAAAAAAAAAAAACTTTTTGAATAAACAGCATCAAAGTTCAAATGAACCAAGTATTGTAACATTCACAAGTGTTCTTTTCAAAAGACATTTAATTTATTAAGTTCCTTTTAATATTTCTACATTGAGCACTGCTGAGTATTTATGAATGATAAAACTACAGAAACACAGAACTCATTCCCACCCTGTCCATAACTGCGCACTGGACCCCTCCCTCCAGCCCTTTACATGAAATCAATGAAGACTCACAGAAGCAGATGGGAAGCAGGATCCGAAGCATCGTGGTATCCAGGTTGAGTTGCTCTCTCAACCACGCTGGAGGAAGAATGGAAGAACTGAAGGGTTACAATCCAGCTGCACCGCTGAATACGGACAGGGCAGGGCTGCACACATACCCTCCCCTCTTCACAGGGCTGAACCCATACCCCCCCCCTCTTCACAGGGCTGCACACACACCCATCCCCTCTCCACCACCTGACTGTGATAATTCTAGTTTTTTGAGTTCTGTCAGTTTTTGCTTTGCTCTTGTCGCTCTCATTTTTAGACACGTTTCCTAGGTTTAAAAAACAGAGACTAAAAAGTTAAAGACATTAGCTCTGTTGGGAAGTAAAAAATGGTGGCATTTCACTGTCTAAAAATAGGTGTTTCAAGATATTTCACAATTAAACATAATATTGTAAGTCAGTTCTCACTTTCCACTTTGATAATTTTCTCTAGAAAATTATTGTACAACAATTGCTGCTAAATATTGAAATGCTTTAACTGAAAAAAGCAAATGCCAAATTTTGTTTTTTTGTTGACCTTTTAAAGACATTCTATTTTCACCATCAGTGAATAATCAAACAAAATAAAAGTAAAAATAACAGACACGTGAAATGTTCCCTTTTGTACTGGACAGAGCAATCTTTAGCAGAAGTATTTCCGTTTCTTAATGACTAATCCAGATTAATTACAGGACTTAAAAGAATGAGACTACGACGATAGGTTGAAGGAATTGAATTTGTTTCACCTACAAAAAGAAAGATTTGCTGAGATTTGATGGAAGTATTAAAATGTTGACAAAGTGAACCATAGGCAATACTTTACGTCTTAGATGACTTTGAGTATGAAGTGGAGATTACAGTGGAAAAACAGATAGATATCAGTGGGAGGGGACACTATTTAACAAACTGCCAAAAATGTCACTTGTCACTCCTTGATGCAGATATGGCAGGCTGTTGGGCAGTGGCTAATGGGTCCTGTAGAATCGACCCTGGCTCATGTGTCTGGAATATACATTTCAAAAAAGTACAAATGGGAGTGTGACAGAGGAGACCTGTGCTGGCTATCGGGCGCATGCGTGATCTTGCAGGGGGGCGTCGGAAGCCCTGATTGACCTGCCTACCAATCATGGCGATGACACAAAGAGGCTGAGCAGGTTTCAACTAAACCTTCTGACTCCCGTGTCCTTCAGTGAATTACCCACACACCCTATCACATGTGGTGTCAGAGAGGAATTCATGGCCCTGCCAAAACACGGCATCGATCATCCAGCGGGAGCTGAATGGATGCGACACAGTTTGCCACAATGATGGGCCTCCTGCGCTAAACGCAGATGGCGGCCGTGCAGGGAGGGGAGGGGGCTGCTGGTCCGGAGATAAGAATGCAGTGGCCAACAAAAAACCATAGTGGAAGACCGTCCATATGGAGCTATGGCGATTTCGGGCCAATGGCCCCTGGCACAGTGGGCTAGCTACATCCTGCCGCAGTTAATGGGGGAGGCACAGGCTGCAGCAAGAACCCTGTGCCACACAGCCAGGATGGACTACCCCACTCTCAAGGCGGCCATCCTAAATCAAGCGGGGACATGCCGGAGGGTACAGAAAAATTCTGGGAGGAAGTGTTCGCGGACGATGAGCAGCCCCGGGTAATTGACCATCGACTCGAGACTAAGAGGTGGGGTGGCTGAACCCGGATGCAACAACCAAGGACCAGATGGTGGAGGTCATTGTGGTGGAGCAGTTCCTGGAATGCCTGGCTCTGAGACCTCATCTGTGGGTTCGGCGCCAGGAGCCTGAAACTGTGGACCGAGTGGTCCAGGTGGCAGAAGGGTACCGAGCCGTGGAACCAGCGCCAACCAAGCTGCCTGGAAAACCTGGCACTCGGTTCTTGGGACTGGGAGCTCCTGCCTCCATGCAAATACCTGGTCCAACCCCGAGTCCCTTCGCCAAAAGTAATGACTAAAGCTAAGGTTTATAATTTTAGAAAAGGAAACTATGAAGGTATGAAACAGAGGCAGAAGTGTTAAAGGGACTAGGAGCTCTTAGAATAAACAAATCCCTGGGCCGGATGAGATCCTCCTAAGAGAACTCAAAGAAATGAAAGAAGTTATTTACAAACCGCTAACCAACCAACAGACTGGAAAATTGTAAATGTAATACCGATCCACAAAAAGGGAGACAAAACCGAACCAGGTAACTACAGACCAATAAGCCTGACTTCTATTATATGTAAACTTATGGAAACTATAAGATCCAAAATGGAAAATTACCTATATGGTAACAGTATCCTGGGAGACAGTCAGCATGGTTTTAGGAAAGGAGATTGTGTCTAACTAACCTGCTTGATTTTTTTGAGGATGCAACATCTACAATGGATAATTGGAAAGCATACAACATGGTTTATTTAGTTTTCCAGAAAGCTTTTGAAGTCCAGCATAAAAGATTAATTCTCAAACTGAACGCAGTAGGGATTCAAGGAAATGCATGCACATCGATTTGAGAGTGGTTAACATGTAGAAAACAGAAAGTACTGATTAGAGGAGAAACCTCAAAATGGAGCGAGGTAACCAGTGGTGTACCACAGGGATCAGTATTAGGTCCTCTGCTATTCCTAATCTACATTAATGATTTAGATTCTGGTATAGTAAGCAAACTTGTTAAATTTGCAGACGACACAAAAATAGTATGAGTAGCAAACACTGTTGCAGCAGCAAAGGTCATTCAAAATGATCTAGACAGCATTCACAACTGGGCAGATACATGGCAAATGACATTTAATAGAGAAAAATGTAAGGCACTGCACGCAGGCAATAAAAATGTGCATTATAAATATCATATGGCAGATACTGAAATTGATGAAGGAATCTATGAAAAAGACCTAGGAGTTTATGTTGACTCAGTAATGTCTACATCTAGACAATGTGTGGAAGCTATAAAAAAGGCCAACAAGATACTGCGTTGAATTTAAATCAAGGGAAGTAATGTTAAAACTTTACAATGCATTAGTAAGACCTCATCTTGAATATTGTGTTCAGTTCTGGTCACGTCGTTACGAATAGGACATTGCTGCTCTAGAAAGAGTGCAAAGAAGAGCGACCAAAATTATCCCGGGTTTAAAAGGCATGTCGTATGCAGACAGGCTAAAAGAATTGAATCTGTTCAGTCTTGAACAAAGAAGACTATGCGGCGATCTGATTCAAGCATTCAAAATCCTAAAAGGTTATGACAATGTCGAGCCAGGGGACTTTTTTGACCTAAAAAAAGAAACAAGGACCAGGGGTCACAAATGGAGATTAGATAAAGGGGCATTCAGAACAGAAAATAGGAGGCACTTTTTTACACAGAGAATTGTGAGGGTCTGGAACCAACTCCCCAGTAATGTTGTTGAAGCTGACACCCTGGGATCCTTCAAGAAGCTGCTTGATGAGATTCTGGGATCAATAAGCTACTAACAACCAAACGAGCAAGATGGGCTGAATGGCCTCCTCTCGTTTGTAATGTTCTCATGCACCGCCTGTTACCTTGTCAACTCCACATCCAGCAGCGCCGCTGACGGCATGCCAGAGTCAGAGGTGGTCATGGTGAGGGCTTTAAAATACCGTAATACCAAACGGACTTCGTTTTATATAGCGTCCTTCGTGTGCAAGCATCAGAGGACGCTTTACAGAAATACACAGCAAGTTAAAAGAGCCACGATTTGCTTGCTAGGGAAATGCCAAATCAAATAGAGATGTTATGAGCTTAGAATGAAATGTTGACAGATTTCAAGTTAGGAAACCTGTTTGCAATAAAGACTTTTTAGAGCAAACTTTCTGGATTGATAACTTTATTGGGTAGAACTGCCTTTCTCAATTTTGCTTATGACTAGGAGTAAATAAAATAAATGTAGCCCAATTTAATAAGCTCTTATGAACATAATTTACATATTTTATTTAACATGTAATCAAAGAAGCTTCAAAATGTTATCAAAAGTCTACCGGAAGCCATAATAGTAGTACAGTACAGTGCAAGTGTTTATTGGAGCAGGAATCCAGGATGAATATTTATTTTACAGACTCCTTTATCCAAGATGACTTCCAGGTGTTGCAGGGCAGTGCGGATTATAATTCAAGCTTCATATTTAGATAGTGTAGTTTACAGTAAGTGCAAATAATAATGATACTAAAATACAATATGAACTAGGATGCAACAAGTTAGGATTACAGCAAGTTATATCTACAGGGACCTAGTAGTGCAATAATACATTAGCAGAGGATCCAGTAACGTGGTGCTGAGGTCAGGCGAGTCCAGTGCATAGTAGGAGGGGTAGATTAAGAGATCTACAAGTGCAGTCTAAACAGGGGGGTCTTGGGGAGATAGATAGATAAAAAGATAGACAGATATATATATATATATATATATATATATATATATATATATATATATGGTTGTACTATAGTAACCCTAACTCATATGCGCCATTTCTAATTTAACAAGATGTATTCTGCTTCGCCAGTCATAACCAATGGTATCTTACTATGAATGTGATGGCTAGCTAATTTACATGAATTTAAAGACTACAGGAGGCAGTGTGGTCCAGTGGTTAAAGTCCAGGGCTTGTAACCAGAAAGTAACCGGTTCAAATTCCATTTCTGCCACTGGCTGGCTCTCTGTGTGCTCCATCTTGTGGATGAGATGTTAAATCAATGTCCTATTGTACATATAATGCACAGTTCACAATCTACCTATTTTTTCTCTTGTCTGTGATTAAACTAAGCAATACCATCTGGTTACAGTAGACTTAAGTCACACACTCTAAAATAGAAAATTCCAACAATGTTTTGCTCCTTAAGCTTTAATGGGTCATTTAAAGAAAATTAAAGTGAAGAAAATACAGAAATTGTCAACATATTCATTAAATATAGGTGAAAACTAGAGGCCGCTAGAGTGTGCAAAAGAAACTGTTGAAATAAGAGTTGGTGTTAAAATAATAGTAACAATTAATTTGCTATGTGACAGTTAGGCTTAGGAGTGGAGGTTATGTTTAGAGGTTAGGGGTAAGGGTGTGGTAGAGGTTAGGTTTAAGGGTGAAATTTAGGGGTTAGGTGTAAGTCTTATATGATGTGACGTGGACTGAAGTTGCAGCTGTATTTTGTTTTACTATATTTTTGTAAATTACTTCAGAATGTTTTTATTTTCCGCATTTAAAAAAAAAATTAAAATAAAGGTCAAGGATGAGAAATTGGGTAGAATTTTGTTTGAGTGTCCGAGTTCTTTTGCACCCTCTAGTGGCGACTACATCTGACGATCACTACCCTGAACTGAAAGCTCGCTGTATTGTTTTTACAAAGACCCTTCAAAGCTTAACGAGCAAAAATTCTGCAGAATTTTCTATTTTTGAGTGTGTGTTTGTGTACAGTACCATACCATCTTTAGATTTCACAGCTGAAATACCTGATCATTGTTTTCATAAATACACGTGTTGGAAATATTGGTGTACACAAGTTCTCAACATCGCTACAGAATGTTTAAACTGTATGAGAGAGACATCTGACAAGCCCAATCCTAGACACGACCATTCATAAGGGGTGTGTATCAAACTAGGTTATTTTCCATTTGACTTTTGCATGTGGTTTAAAATAGGAGCAGCCCCGGGTAATTGACCATCGACTCGAGACTAAGAGGTGGGGTGGCTGAACCCGGATGCAACAACCAAGGACCAGATGGTGGAGGTCATTGTGGTGGAGCAGTTCCTGGAATGCCTGGCTCTGAGACCTCATCTGTGGGTTCGGCGCCAGGAGCCTGAAACTGTGGACCGAGTGGTCCAGGTGGCAGAAGGGTACCGAGCCGTGGAACCAGCGCCAACCAAGCTGCCTGGAAAACCTGGCACTCGGTTCTTGGGACTGGGAGCTCCTGCCTCCATGCAAATACCTGGTCCAACCCCCGAGTCCCTTCGCCAAAAGTAATGACTAAAGCTAAGGTTTATAATTTTAGAAAAGGAAACTATGAAGGTATGAAACAGAGGCAGAAGTGTTAAAGGGACTAGGAGCTCTTAGAATAAACAAATCCCCTGGGCCGGATGAGATCCTCCTAAGAGAACTCAAAGAAATGAAAGAAGTTATTTACAAACCGCTAACCAACCAACAGACTGGAAAATTGTAAATGTAATACCGATCCACAAAAAGGGAGACAAAACCGAACCAGGTAACTACAGACCAATAAGCCTGACTTCTATTATATGTAAACTTATGGAAACTATAAGATCCAAAATGGAAAATTACCTATATGGTAACAGTATCCTGGGAGACAGTCAGCATGGTTTTAGGAAAGGGAGATTGTGTCTAACTAACCTGCTTGATTTTTTTTGAGGATGCAACATCTACAATGGATAATTGGAAAGCATACAACATGGTTTATTTAGTTTTCCAGAAAGCTTTTGAAGTCCAGCATAAAAGATTAATTCTCAAACTGAACGCAGTAGGGATTCAAGGAAATGCATGCACATCGATTTGAGAGTGGTTAACATGTAGAAAACAGAAAGTACTGATTAGAGGAGAAACCTCAAAATGGAGCGAGGTAACCAGTGGTGTACCACAGGGATCAGTATTAGGTCCTCTGCTATTCCTAATCTACATTAATGATTTAGATTCTGGTATAGTAAGCAAACTTGTTAAATTTGCAGACGACACAAAAATAGTATGAGTAGCAAACACTGTTGCAGCAGCAAAGGTCATTCAAAATGATCTAGACAGCATTCACAACTGGGCAGATACATGGCAAATGACATTTAATAGAGAAAATGTAAGGCACTGCACGCAGGCAATAAAAATGTGCATTATAAATATCATATGGCAGATACTGAAATTGATGAAGGAATCTATGAAAAAGACCTAGGAGTTTATGTTGACTCAGTAATGTCTACATCTAGACAATGTGTGGAAGCTATAAAAAAGGCCAACAAGATACTGCGTTGAATTTAAATCAAGGGAAGTAATGTTAAAACTTTACAATGCATTAGTAAGACCTCATCTTGAATATTGTGTTCAGTTCTGGTCACGTCGTTACGAATAGGACATTGCTGCTCTAGAAAGAGTGCAAAGAAGAGCGACCAAAATTATCCCGGGTTTAAAAGGCATGTCGTATGCAGACAGGCTAAAAGAATTGAATCTGTTCAGTCTTGAACAAAGAAGACTATGCGGCGATCTGATTCAAGCATTCAAAATCCTAAAAGGTTATGACAATGTCGAGCCAGGGACTTTTTGACCTAAAAAGAAACAAGGACCAGGGGTCACAAATGGAGATTAGATAAAGGGGCATTCAGAACAGAAAATAGGAGGCACTTTTTTACACAGAGAATTGTGAGGGTCTGGAACCAACTCCCCAGTAATGTTGTTGAAGCTGACACCCTGGGATCCTTCAAGAAGCTGCTTGATGAGATTCTGGGATCAATAAGCTACTAACAACCAAACGAGCAAGATGGGCTGAATGGCCTCCTCTCGTTTGTAATGTTCTCATGCACCGCCTGTTACCTTGTCAACTCCACATCCAGCCGCGTCGCTGACGGCATGCCAGAGTCAGAGGTGGTCATGGTGAGGGCTTTTAAAATACCGTAATACCAAACGGACTTCGTTTTTATATAGCGTCCTTCGTGTGCAAGCATCAGAGGACGCTTTACAGAAATACACAGCAAGTTAAAAGAGCCACGATTTGCTTGCTAGGGAAATGCCAAATCAAATAGAGATGTTATGAGCTTAGAATGAAATGTTGACAGATTTCAAGTTAGGAAACCTGTTTGCAATAAAGACTTTTTAGAGCAAACTTTCTGGATTGATAACTTTATTGGGTAGAACTGCCTTTCTCAATTTTGCTTATGACTAGGAGTAAATAAAATAAATGTAGCCCAATTTAATAAGCTCTTATGAACATAATTTACATATTTTATTTAACATGTAATCAAAGAAGCTTCAAAATGTTATCAAAAAGTCTACCGGAAGCCATAATAGTAGTACAGTACAGTGCAAGTGTTTATTGGAGCAGGAATCCAGGATGAATATTTATTTTACAGACTCCTTTATCCAAGATGACTTCCAGGTGTTGCAGGGCAGTGCGGATTATAATTCAAGCTTCATATTTAGATAGTGTAGTTTACAGTAAGTGCAAATAATAATGATACTAAAATACAATATGAACTAGGATGCAACAAGTTAGGATTACAGCAAGTTATATCTACAGGGACCTAGTAGTGCAATAATACATTAGCAGAGGATCCAGTAACGTGGTGCTGAGGTCAGGCGAGTCCAGTGCATAGTAGGAGGGGTAGATTAAGAGATCTACAAGTGCAGTCTAAACAGGGGGTCTTGGGGAGATAGATAGATAAAAGATAGACAGATATATATATATATATATATATATATATATATATATATATATATATATATATATATATATGGTTGTACTATAGTAACCCTAACTCATATGCGCCATTTCTAATTTAACAAGATGTATTCTGCTTCGCCAGTCATAACCAATAGTATCTTACTATGAATGTGATGGCTAGCTAATTTACATGAATTTAAAGACTACAGGAGGCAGTGTGGTCCAGTGGTTAAAGTCCAGGGCTTGTAACCAGAAAGTAACCGGTTCAAATTCCATTTCTGCCACTGGCTGGCTCTCTGTGTGCTCCATCTTGTGGATGAGATGTTAAATCAATGTCCTATTGTACATATAATGCACAGTTCACAATCTACCTATTTTTTCTCTTGTCTGTGATTAAACTAAGCAATACCATCTGGTTACAGTAGACTTAAGTCACACACTCTAAAAATAGAAAATTCCAACAATGTTTTGCTCCTTAAGCTTTAATGGGTCATTTAAAGAAAATTAAAGTGAAGAAAATACAGAAATTGTCAACATATTCATTAAATATAGGTGAAAACTAGAGGCCGCTAGAGTGTGCAAAAGAAACTGTTGAAATAAGAGTTGGTGTTAAAATAATAGTAACAATTAATTTGCTATGTGACAGTTAGGCTTAGGAGTGGAGGTTATGTTTAGAGGTTAGGGGTAAGGGTGTGGTAGAGGTTAGGTTTAAGGGTGAAATTTAGGGTTAGGTGTAAGTCTTATATGATGTGACGTGGACTGAAGTTGCAGCTGTATTTTGTTTTACTATATTTTTGTAAATTACTTCAGAATGTTTTATTTTCCGCATTTAAAAAAAAATTAAAATAAAGGTCAAGGATGAGAAATTGGGTAGAATTTTGTTTGAGTGTCCGAGTTCTTTTGCACCCTCTAGTGGCGACTACATCTGACGATCACTACCCTGAACTGAAAGCTCGCTGTATTGTTTTTACAAAGACCCTTCAAAGCTTAACGAGCAAAAATTCTGCAGAATTTTCTATTTTTGAGTGTGTGTTTGTGTACAGTACCATACCATCTTTAGATTTCACAGCTGAAATACCTGATCATTGTTTTCATAAATACACGTGTTGGAAATATTGGTGTACACAAGTTCTCAACATCGCTACAGAATGTTTAAACTGTATGAGAGAGACATCTGACAAGCCCAATCCTAGACACGACCATTCATAAGGGGTGTGTATCAAACTAGGTTATTTTCCATTTGACTTTTGCATGTGGTTTAAAATAGGAGTTTGTAAACGTTTCAAAAGTAAAATACCGCATAAAACCACTAGTCGGCAGCATTAGATAAGAAATTGCAAATAAGGCTGGTCTCCCAATGATGCTAATAACATGAGGAAACAGAAGAACCCGTTTACTCTGCATTAGAAATCGAATGCAATAAAACTCCAGGTATTACTTGTTATACATACTAATCCTCACACAGTTCACAGCGCAAAACACGAATATCAATCACGACTGGATATCATTTTATAATGGCAAATACAATTGATGAATAATAGAATCGAGACCATTTATTTGTTTGTGTTTGACAACCCCGCAGTGAGACTGAATTTAATTTAAAACACAAAAAAAAACCCAAAAATAAACAAAGATCAAGACAAATTGAGACGTATTTCAGAGCTTCAAAAACTCGCAATGAAAATAAGTTCAATTAACCAAAATTATGGAAAAGTATGACGCTATTTTATTTATAATAAATGTGACTTTTAAATCAAATTGCTTCCGTCATTGTAAAACTCCCTCGGACACTGACGAGGTCTAAAAGTACTGGAGAAAAAACCGTGTTGCTCAAATTGAAGTGTCAAATAAAAACGCACCTTTGTATACATTAAAATTAAAATAGCGACCAACAGAAGTAAAACTCTTTCTTTGATATTTTGGGTGGCTCTTAGAAGAGCCTTTGTGTTGTTGTAAGGACGGAGCAGGGGCGGTCTCGGTTTACTTGGAGCTGGTGTACTTGGTGACGGCCTTGGTGCCCTCAGACACGGCGTGCTTGGCCAGCTCTCCGGGCAGCAGGAGCCGCACGGCTGTCTGGATCTCCCGGGAAGTGATGGTGGATCGCTTGTTATAGTGAGCCAGGCGGCACGACTCGCCGGCGATGCGCTCGAAAATGTCGTTGACGAACGAGTTCATGATGCCCATCGCCTTAGAAGAAATGCCGGTGTCGGGGTGGACCTGCTTCAGCACTTTGTACACGTAGATCGCGTAGCTCTCCTTCCTGGTCTTTCGGCGCTTCTTTCCTCCCTTAGGCTGGGTCTTGGCAACAGCCTTCTTGGAGCCTTTCTTCGGCGCGGGTGCAGCTTTCGGTTCTGGCATTTTCTTTCTCTGATAGAATTCAAAGATGAGTGAGTAACGAGCCCCACAGCCCGAGTATTTATACAGCCTGTATGCAAATTCTTACTCAACAATCCTTTAGATTTAGAATGTTCAACTGCGAACCAAGCAACGCTCCCGGATGACAAAGTGTTTGATGTGATTGGTTGTGTAAAGCAAACGCAGAGGAAGGAGGGGCGGTAACTTTGCCGCGAGATGAGTGTTTTTTTTCTTTCGAGTTCAGATTTGAACTCGGCGCCTTTTTTACAACGGTTAGTTCAAATCTTTTGTTTTTCTTTTAATATGCATCAGTAATTCAATCAACAGAAATACTAAAACTTCCGGTGCGTCTTAAATATACGACAAATACATTTATATTCTGAAACCCAAGTCACTTTTCTGTGCTCATTAAACAAGTTTAAATGTTGAAACACAATATCAATATTGATGCTTTTTGACTTCTTGTTTCAATTTAAGACACCAATTGTTTCATAGCAGCTTGAATGGTGATACTTCGCCTCGAATTCAGAAAAGACGATGATGTGGATTCAGTAAGCTTTGCGTCAGGATTTACTGATTTTATTTTACTGGTTTAGGAAAACAAAATTGGGTAAGACTAAAAAATATGTTATCGGGCTTTAGTTGTGCACAAGGGGGCCTGGGCTTAACTGAGCTCGTATTTAATCATTGTTAACAAAGGTTTAATTTTATTTTATTCTATTCAATATTTATTCAATTACATACTTAAACGTTTCATTGAAAGATCCAAATCTGTGTTTAGGGGCTATAGAAATCTAACAGAGTAGTTTAAATGAAAAATGATCCAGAAACAGCGTGAAATAAATAATAAAACACCCGTTACCGATGGCTTGTTAAAAAAATAAATACACTGAAACCAAAATCCTTGGAGACATCGTAAAACATTCATAAATACGTGGTGTTTATTTTACTGGTTTCCTATACGTAGTTTGTTTTATAATTCAAAGCTCCTTAAATGAAACGGTGGGCGGCTCTTAAAAGAGCCTTTGTGTTCGTGTTTGTGTCCAAATCTCTACCCTCCGAATCCGTAGAGAGTGCGACCCTGGCGCTTCAGAGCGTACACCACATCCATAGCGGTGACGGTCTTTCTCTTAGCGTGCTCAGTGTAAGTGACGGCATCCCGGATCACATTCTCCAGGAAAACCTTCAACACCCCGCGGGTCTCTTCATAGATCAGACCGGAGATTCGCTTCACTCCTCCGCGGCGAGCCAGGCGACGGATAGCAGGCTTGGTGATGCCCTGGATGTTATCACGGAGCACTTTGCGATGACGCTTAGCGCCTCCTTTCCCGAGTCCCTTTCCTCCTTTTCCACGTCCAGACATCTTCAAATTTTTTTTTACTGTTTATCTAAATAAAAAAAATGTCTTTTTTCTTCCCTCACAAGCTATGCTGTATAAACGCACAAAGCGGACCTATTTGAAAAGCTCGACCCAGCACTGAGCGCCGTTCCACCAGACCCGCCCTCAGTGCGCAGACTCGTATGTTTGAGATTGTCATTTTAACCACTTCATTGCCGATTCGTTTTTAAATTTAGGGAGAGTTTGGGTTTGTTTTTACACAATGCTGCGACTAAGTATACCCCCTATTACAATGAACTGAAAGGCTCCTCAGAGCCGACACATCTTTCTGAAAAAGAGCAAACGATAATTTCCAGTAGTAAAAAATGCAATTGTTTTTTAAACATGCCGAGTGCCTGCATTGTCCACTAAGAATAAGTTCTCAAAATGCGTCCCACCTGTCGTCTCTAATTGAGCAGCAATGAAGGAGCTCTCGTTCCTAGTAACAAAAGAAAGTTATTATCAGGATACAAACTAAGAGTGGTGGCAGACTCGTTGTATTGAGTGTGACTTATTTTGTTGGATTAGTATATTGTATAAAATATATACAAGGTTTAGTGAACATATATGAATTCGAGGTTTAGGTTTAATTTATATTAAAATAATATTTGAGAATGCATTCGGCTTTTAGATAGAATTTCAAAAAAAAAGCTACGTGATAGTTGATTTGGACAAAGTACGTAAACAGCGGCACGCATTTTTTTTTTAACTGTAGACCAATCGTGCGCCTAATGGGTTGTGATAGGCTACGCAACTACATTACCTTTGAACCAATCAGAACGATATGGAGTGTATAAATGAATAACAGCCGCCTCGCATGTTTTGTTAATACTCATATATCAGTAAGACTACATTATAATGTCTGGTAGAGGAAAGACTGGCGGAAAGGCGAAAGCCAAGGCTAAGACTCGCTCTTCCAGGGCAGGACTGCAGTTCCCAGTCGGTCGTGTCCACAGGCTGCTGCGGAAGGGAAACTACGCGCAGCGTGTCGGCGCTGGAGCCCCGGTCTATCTGGCCGCTGTGCTCGAGTACCTGACTGCTGAAATCCTGGAGCTGGCCGGGAACGCCGCCCGGGACAACAAGAAAACCAGAATCATCCCGCGTCACCTGCAGCTCGCTGTCCGCAACGACGAGGAGCTCAACAAGCTGATGGGAGGCGTCACCATCGCTCAGGGCGGAGTGCTGCCCAACATCCAGGCTGTGCTGCTGCCCAAGAAAACCGAGAAACCCGCTAAGAGCAAGTAAACCAGCCCGACTGACCCGCGCTTAGACTTCACAAACCCAAAGGCTCTTTTAAGAGCCACCCACCACTTCAATAGAAAGCTATATTCAATATTGTTCTCACGCCGCTGAAAATGTGAGTAATGCATTTATCAGCCCGTACACAGCAGGTTTAGTATTGCAATTTGAGACATTAAAATGGGTTAGAACGATTTACCGTTTTAGATTAGCGCTAGTATTGCATTTAATTGTGACTAATGTAATCGTTCACAAGGAGTTAACTGTCGAATTAAACCTGCGTTAAATACAGCTAAAGAATCATTTTTACTCCACGTCTTCTTGAAAGCCTCTACACAGATAAAGCTAATCTGTGAATCTAAGCTTGAATTGTTTAAAATAGACCGTGTTTTTCACCCCGTAACGGCGATCTGTTGTGTCGTGAGTTTGTTTTACAGTAAAATTACATCCCAAACAATAACATGTTAAGTTAAGAAATCTCACATCGATATTTAAAAAGCAATGCCTTTTAAAGAGCAAAAAGGACAGAGATAGTTGAGCTGATAGCTGAACAGCAGTGAAAGACGTTAAAACAAAGAAAGAAGCGCCAACTTCAAATGATCCAATCATGAGCGAGTATTTACAATATGGCCAATGAAAAACGACTTTGTGCCTCGTGAGTTTTATCCAATCAGGGCAATCCAGCAGCTGCTATAAAGTCTGAAGCAACGGCTTTTCGTCATTCAAACAGAACTTTGATCCGCACAGTCACTGAAAGCAGGGCAAGATGGCAAGAACCAAACAAACCGCCCGTAAATCTACCGGAGGAAAGGCGCCCAGGAAGCAGCTCGCTACCAAGGCTGCCCGAAAGAGCGCCCCTGCTACCGGCGGCGTGAAGAAACCTCACCGTTACAGGCCCGGGACTGTGGCTCTGAGGGAGATCCGCCGCTATCAGAAATCCACCCAGCTGCTGATCCGCAAGCTGCCCTTCCAGCGGCTGGTCCGAGAAATCGCTCAGGATTTCAAGACGGACCTGCGCTTCCAGAGCTCCGCTGTCATGGCGCTGCAGGAGGCTAGCGAGGCTTACCTGGTCGGGCTCTTTGAGGACACCAACCTGTGTGCCATTCACGCCAAGAGTCACCATCATGCCCAAAGACATCCAGCTGGCCCGCCGCATCCGAGGGGAACGCGCATAAACTGGAACAGGGTTCAAGAAAATACAGTAAACAACAACGGCTCTTTTAAGAGCCAATCACCTTACTTAAAAGATCTGATTCCATCAACAAAACTAGTACAAACTGATATATTCTGCTGTTGACCGTTAAGGTGTTATCAAAGCAAAACTCTTTAAATTATATATTAGAAATATATTGTATTATACACACAATTTCATTTAAAAAGGAAAACTACCTTTTTGATTGTGCAACTTTTGGTAATGTATGTACACAAATGTCAGTAACTATGTATTTATCAGGATGTTTTGGAGGAAGTACCTCAGCTGAATGGAAAATAATGTTTTTGCTAAAACAATTCCAATACTCACAATAACTAAAATAAACAAAAGAAAAGGCGCCATTTTCGTACCCTGTAATCCTAAACTGAGCAAAAAAAAAAAATCAGCCCCGCTCAAGAGAAGTTACCGCCTTCTAAACCACGCCCCTCCCCCCTTACCGTGTTGATTGGTTCACATACATTTTTCTGTCTAAATGATTAACCGCTTTTAATTTGCATACACGCTCTATAAATTCAGGAGTCTGGGGCTGGTTACTCATTCGTCTTTGAAACTATTAGAGAAAGAAAATGCCAGAACCGAAAGCTGCACCCGCGCCGAAGAAAGGCTCCAAGAAGGCTGTTGCCAAGACCCAGCCTAAGGGAGGAAAGAAGCGCAGAAAGACCAGGAAGGAGAGCTACGCGATCTACGTGTACAAAGTGCTGAAGCAGGTCCACCCCGACACCGGCATTTCTTCCAAGGCGATGGGCATCATGAACTCGTTCGTCAACGACATTTTCGAGCGCATCGCCGGCGAGTCGTCCCGCCTGGCTCACTATAACAAGCGATCCACCATCACTTCCCGGGAGATCCAGACAGCCGTGCGGCTCCTGCTGCCCGGAGAGCTGGCCAAGCACGCCGTGTCTGAGGGCACCAAGGCCGTCACCAAGTACACCAGCTCCAAGTAAACCGAGACCGCCCCTGCTCCGTCCTTACAACAACACAAAGGCTCTTCTAAGAGCCACCCAAAACACCACAGAAAGAGATTTACTTCTGTTGGCCGCAGTTTAAATGTATGCAGAGGTACGTCTTTATTTCAGCTTGCAAATCACCGTTTTTTTGTATATAAATATGTTAAATACACTTTAATGACGATGTAGATTTCTTTTTTTAAGAAAAGGAAATAAGTATCATGCTTTAATTGTATATTTAGGTAAATTTGAACAGAGTTTAAGTTTTTATAGTATTAACGAGTTTTTGAAGCTTTGAAAAAAAAGTTTGAATTTGGTGCCTTTTTCTTTTAACCCGCTTGGTCTTTATTTACTTTTGGCGGCTTTTTTTCCTAATGCGTTTTAAACTACGTTTTAAACGGTGTCTTAATTATATAATTATTAATTGTATTTTTACCATTATGAAACAATATCCAGTCGTGATTGATATTCATATTGGATTCATCTTTTGCGTAGTGAAGTGAGGATTACAACAAGTCATTCCGGATCATTTGTCACACACTGCCCCATGCATTATTCTCTATATTATATGCATTTATAACTGATAACATTAGCTACACTTAAAGTGATTTAAAGCAACACATTAACTCCGTGAGGGGTTAATGGGGAATCCTATGGGAAACATTGATAACATTTATTAACATGTTTGTTTTTCAGAAATATAAGGTACTTATTATTCAACTATGCCATTAATGGCATAATATTTGAGCTGTATGTTGCAATGCTTCAGAGCTACTCTTTCTGCATGTTGCATCATCGCACACAGAGGCTGCAGTCCCAGCATTAGCTCCAGCCCTGATAGAATAAAAAGTGAAAAACTGTCTCTGTGTGTACATGACATCTCAATCTCATCTTCTAAATAACACTTAGGAAAATAAAACAATAAACAGCCTGATGGTCATTGCAGATGCAGTCGTCAGTGTGATACAGAGATAACAAGACTTGTTACACAGCTGTGGTTGTTCTTAGTGCTCTATTATAGATGATCAAATGCATTAAAATCATTTGCACCTAACATCTGTTCAACATGTTCTAAACAGTAATCTACCTCCAAAACATATCAATTCATATCCTCGATATTGCCAGTAATATTATAGATGGCACATGACAATATAAGGGAAAAGACGTTTTTCTTGTTTGTTGTGATTATTATGATGATGTCATTGTTTTCCTTCCCTCTCAAACCAACCCTTTGCGCAGCATAACCTGAATCCTTCGTGCCAATTTGACACACATTTGTCTGAAATGATGCATCACAGATCAGCACTAATGCACAGTGAAGTGAGAATGATTGCACTCTTGAGTCTTCACATTCATAAGTTAATATTGTTGTGAATTAAAAAGGTCATGGAGAACATGTTTTGTTAAATGAGAAATTATATGTATGATAAAGGTTACAATAATCACACCACTCTATTTCAAATCCAAATTTGAGCAGCTGCTTGATGAGATTCGGGGATCAATAAGCTACTAACAACCAAACGAGCAAGATGGGCTGAATGGCCTCCTGTCGCTTGTAATGTTCTCATGCACCGCCTGTTACCTCGTCAACTCCACATCCAGCCGCGTCGCTGACGTCATGCCAGAGTCAGAGGTGGTCATGGTGAGAACTTTTAAAATACCGTAATACCAAACGGACTTAATTTTTATATAGCGTCCTTCGTGTGCAAGCATCAGAGGACGCTTTACAGAAATACACAGCAAGTTAAAAGAGCCACGATTTGCTTGCTAGGGAAATGCCAAATCAAATAGAGATGTTATGAGCTTAGAATGAAATGTTGACAGATTTCAAGTTAGGAAACCTGTTTGCAATAAAAACTTTTTAGAGCAAACTTTCTGGATTGATAATTTTATTGGGTAGAACTGCCTTTCTCAATTTTGCTTATGACTAGGAGTAAATAAAATAAATGTAGCCCAATTTAATAAGCTGTTATGAACATAATTTACATATTTTATTTAGCATGTAATCAAAGAAGCTTCAAAATGATATCAAAAAGTCTACCAGAAGCCATAATAGTAGTACAGTACAGTGCAAGTGTTTATTGGAGCAGGAATCCAGGAAGACTATTTATTTGGCAGACTCCTTTATCCAAGATGACTTCCAGGTGTTACAGGGCAGTGCGGGGTTATAATGCAAGCTTCATATTTAGATAGTGTAGTTTACAGTAAGTGCAAATAATAATGATACTAAAATACAATATGAACTAGGATGCAACCAGTTAGGATTACAGCAAGTTATATCTACAGGGACCTAGTAGTGCAATAATACATTAGCAGAGGATCCAGTAACGTGGTGCTGAGGTCAGGCGAGTCCAGTGCATAGTAGGAAGGGTAGATTAAGAGATCTACAAGTGCAGTCTAAACAGGGGGGTCTTGGGGAGATAGATAGATAGAGAGATAGACAGATATATATATATATATATATATATATATATATATATATATATATATATATATATATATATATATGGTTGTACTATAGTAACCCTAACTCATATGTGCCATTTCTAATTTAACAAGAGGTATTCTGCTTCGCCAGTCATAACCAATAGTATCTTTCTATGAATGTGACGGCTAGCTAATTTACATGAATTTAAAGACTACAGGAGGCAGTGTGGTCCAGTGGGCAAAGTCCAGGGCTTGTAACCAGAAAGTAACCAGTTTAAATCCCATTTCTGCCACTGGCTGGCTCTCTGTGTGACCCTGAGCAAGTCACTTAACTTCCTGGTGCTCCATCTTGTGGATGAGATGTTAAATCAATGTCCCATTGTACATATAATGCACAGTTCACAACCTACCTCAAGGGTAATTTTCATTGATTTATTTTTTCTCTTGTCAGTGATTAAACTAAGCAATACCATCTGGTTACAGTAGACTTAAGTCACACACTCTAAAAATAGAAAATTCTGAAAACGTTTTGCTCCTTAAGCTTTAATGGGTCATTTTAAGAAAATTAAAGTGAAGAAAATACAGAAATTGTCAACATATTCATTAAATATAGGTGAAAACTAGAGGCCGCTAGAGTGTGCAAAAGAAACTGTTGAAATAAGAGTTGGTGTTAAAATAATGGTAACAATTACTTTGCTATGTGACAGTTAGGCTTAGGGGTAGAAGTTATGTTTAGAGGTTAGGGGTAAGGGTGGGGTAGAGGTTAAGGGTTAAATTTAGGGGTTAGGTGTAAGTCTCATATGATGTGCCGTGGACTGAAGTTGCAGCTGTATTTTGTTTTACTATATTTTTGTAAATTATTTCAGAATGTTTATATTCTCCACATTTAAAAAAAAAAAAAAAATAAAGGTCAAGGATGAGAAATTGGGAAGAATTTTGTTTGAGTGTCCGAGTTCTTTTGCACCCTCTATTGGCGACTATATCCGACGATCACTACCCTGAACTGAAAGCCCTCCGTATTGTTTTTACAAAGACCCTTTAAAGCTTAACGAGCAAAAATTCTGCAGAATTTTCTATTTTTTTGTGTGTGTTTGTGTACAGTACCATACCATCTTTAGATTTCACAGCTGAAATACCTGATCTTTGTATTCATAAATACACATGTGTTGGAAATATTGGTGTACACAAGTTCTCAGCATTGCTACAGAACGTTAAAACTCTATGAAAGAGACATCTGACAAGCCCAATCCTACACACGACCATTCATAAGGGTGTGTATCAAACTAGGTTATTTTCCATTTGACTTTTGCATGTGGTTTAAAATAGGAGTTTGTAAACGTTTCAAAAGTAAAATACCGCATAAAACCACTAGTCGGCAGCATTAGATAAGAAATTGCAAATAAGCCTGGTCTCCCAATGATCCTAATAACATGAGGAAACAGAAGAACCCGTTTACTCTGCATTAGAAATCGAATGCAATAAAACTCCAGGTATTACTTGTTATACATACTAATCCTCACACAGTTCACAGCGCAAAACACGAATATCAATCACGACTGGATATCATTTTATAATGGAAAATACAATTGATGAATAATAGAATCGAGACCATTTATTTTTTGTGTTTGTCCACCCCGCAGTGAGACTGAATTTAATTTAAAACACAAAAAACCCAAAAATAAACAAAGATCAAGACAAATTGAGACGTATTTCAGAGCTTCAAAAACTCGCAATGAAATAAAAATAAAACTTCAATTAACAAAAATTATGGAAAAGTATGGCGCTATTTTATTTATAATAAATGTGACTTTTAAATCAAATTGCTTCCGTCATTGTAAAACTCCCTCGCACACTGACAAGGTCTAAAAGTACTGGAGAAAAAACCGTGTTGTTCAATTGTATTTAATACATTAAATTAAAAAAAAAGGTGATTCGCTACTTGCAGTTGAACAGGGAAATAAAGACGTACCTTTGTACACATTAAAATTAAAATAGCGACCAACAGAAGTAAAACTCTTTGTTTGATATTTTGGGTGGCTCTTAGAAGAGCCTTTGTGTTGTTGTAAGGACGGAGCAGGGGCGGTCTCAGTTTACTTGGAGCTGGTGTACTTGGTGACGGCCTTGGTGCCCTCAGACACGGCGTGCTTGGCCAGCTCTCCGGGCAGCAGGAGCCGCACGGCTGTCTGGATCTCCCGGGAAGTGATGGTGGATCGCTTGTTATAGTGTGCCAGGCGGGACGACTCGCCGGCGATGCGCTCGAAAATGTCGTTGACGAACGAGTTCATGATGCCCATCGCCTTGGAAGAAATGCCGGTGTCGGGGTGGACCTGCTTCAGCACTTTGTACACGTAGATCGCGTAGCTCTCCTTCCTGGTCTTTCGGCGCTTCTTTCCTCCCTTAGGCTGGGTCTTGGCAACAGCCTTCTTGGAGCCTTTCTTCGGCGCGGGTGCAGCTTTCGGTTCTGGCATTTTCTTTCTCTGATAGAATTCAAAGATGAGTGAGTAATGAGCCCCACAGCCCGAGTATTTATACAGCCTGTATGCAAATTCTTACTCAACAATCCTTTAGATTTAGAATGTTCAACTGCGAACCAAGCAACGCTCCCGGATGACAAAGTGTTTGATGTGATTGGTTGTGTAAAGCAAACGCAGAGGAAGGAGGGGCGGTAACTTTGCCGCGAGATGAGTGTTTTTTTCTTTCGAGTTCAGATTTGAACTCGGCGCCTTTTTACAACGGTTAGTTCAGATCTTTTGTTTTTCTTTTAATATGCATCAGTAATTCAATCAACAGAAATACTAAAACTTCCGGTGCGTCTTAAATATACGACAAATGCATTTATATTCTGAAACCCAAGTCACTTTTCTGTGTTCATTAAACAAGTTTAAATGTTGAAACACAATATCAATATTGATGCTTTTTCACTTCTTGTTTCAATTTAAGACACCAATTGTTTCATAGCAGCTTGAATGGTGATACTTCGCCTCGAATTCAGAAAAGACGATGATGTGGATTCAGTAAGCTTTGCGTCAGGATTTACTGATTTTATTTTACTGGTTTAGGAAAACAAAATTGGGTAAGACTAAAAAATATGTTATCGGGCTTTAGTTGTGCACAAGGGGGCCTGGGCTTAACTGAGCTCGTATTTAATCATTGTTAACAAAGGTTTAATTTTATTTTATTCTATTCAATATTTATTCAATTACATACTTAAACGTTTCATCGAAAGATCCAGATCTGTGTTTAGGGGCTATAGAAATCTAACAGTGTAGTTTAAACCAAAAATGATCCAGAAACAGCGTGAAATAAGTAATAAAACACCCGTTACCGATGGCTTGTTAAAAAATAAATACACTGAAACCAAAATCCTTGGAGACATCGTAAAACATTCATAAATACGTGGTGTTTATTTTACTGGTTTCCTATACGTAGTTTGTTTTATAATTCAAAGCTCCTTAAATGAAACGGTGGGCGGCTCTTAAAAGAGCCTTTGTGTTCGTGTTTGTGTCCAAATCTCTACCCTCCGAATCCGTAGAGAGTGCGACCCTGGCGCTTCAGAGCGTACACCACATCCATAGCGGTGACGGTCTTTCTCTTAGCGTGCTCAGTGTAAGTGACGGCATCCCGGATCACATTCTCCAGGAAAACCTTCAGCACCCCGCGGGTCTCTTCATAGATCAGACCGGAGATTCGCTTCACTCCTCCGCGGCGAGCCAGGCGACGGATAGCAGGCTTGGTGATGCCCTGGATGTTATCACGGAGCACTTTGCGATGACGCTTAGCACCTCCTTTCCCGAGTCCCTTTCCTCCTTTTCCACGTCCAGACATCTTCAAATTTTTTTACTGTTTATCTAAATAAAAAAATGTCTTTTTTTCCCTCACAAGCTATGCTGTATAAACGCACAAAGCGGACCTATTTGAAAAGCTCGACCCAGCACTGAGCGCCGTTCCACCAGACCCGCCCTCAGTGCGCAGACTCGTATGTTTGAGATTGTCATTTTAACCACGTCATTGCCGATTCGTTTTAAATTTAGGGAGAGTTTGGGTTTGTTTTACACAATGCTGCGACTAAGTATACCCCTATTACAATGAACTGAAAGGCTCCTCAGAGCCGACACATCTTTCTGAAAAAGAGCAAACGATAATTTCCAGTAGTAAAAATGCAATTGTTTTTAAACATGCCGAGTGCCTGCATTGTCCACTAAGAATAAGTTCTCAAAATGCGTCCCACCTGTCGTCTCTAATTGAGCAGCAATGAAGGAGCTCTCGATCCTAGTAAGGGCTAACAAAAGAAAGTTATTATCAGGATACAAACTAAGAGTGGTGGCAGACTCGTTGTATTGAGTGTGACTTATTTTGTTGGATTAGTATATTGTATAAAATATATACAAGGTTTAGTGAACATATATGAATTCGAGGTTTAGGTTTAATTTATATTAAAATAATATTTGAGAATGCATTCGGCTTTTAGATAGAATTTCAAAAAAAGCTACTTGATAGTTGATTTGGACAAAGTACGTAAACAGCGGCACGCATTTTTTTTAACTGTAGACCAATCGTGCGCCTAATGGGTTGTGATAGGCTACGCAACTACATTACCTTTGAACCAATCAGAACGATATGGAGTGTATAAATGAATAACAGCTGCCTCGCATGTTTTGTTAATACTCATATATCAGTAAGACTACATTATAATGTCTGGTAGAGGAAAGACTGGCGGAAAGGCGAAAGCCAAGGCTAAGACTCGCTCTTCCAGGGCAGGACTGCAGTTCCCAGTCGGTCGTGTCCACAGGCTGCTGCGGAAGGGAAACTACGCGCAGCGTGTCGGCGCCGGAGCCCCGGTCTATCTGGCCGCTGTGCTCGAGTACCTGACTGCTGAAATCCTGGAGCTGGCCGGGAACGCCGCCCGGGACAACAAGAAAACCAGAATCATCCCGCGTCACCTGCAGCTCGCTGTCCGCAACGACGAGGAGCTCAACAAGCTGATGGGAGGCGTCACCATCGCTCAGGGCGGAGTGCTGCCCAACATCCAGGCTGTGCTGCTGCCCAAGAAAACCGAGAAACCCGCTAAGAGCAAGTAAACCAGCCCGACTGACCCGCGCTTAGACTTCACAAACCCAAAGGCTCTTTTAAGAGCCACCCACCACTTCAATAGAAAGCTATATTCAATATTGTTCTCACGCCGCTGAAAATGTGAGTAATGCATTTATCAGCCCGTACACAGCAGGTTTAGTATTGCAATTTGAGACATTAAAAATGGGTTAGAACGATTTACCGTTTTTAGATTAGCGCTAGTATTGCATTTAATTGTGACTAATGTAATCGTTCACAAGGAGTTAACTGTCGAATTAAACCTGCGTTAAATACAGCTAAAGAATCATTTTTACTCCACGTCTTCTTGAAAGCCTCTACACAGATAAAGCTAATCTGTGAATCTAAGCTTGAATTGTTTAAAATAGACCGTGTTTTTCACCCCGTAACGGCGATCTGTTGTGTCGTGAGTTTGTTTTACAGTAAAATTACATCCCAAACAATAACATGTTAAGTTAATAAATCTCACATCGATATTTAAAAAGCAATACCTTTTAACGAGCAAAAAGGACAGAGATAGTTGAGCTGATAGCTGAACAGCAGTGAAAGACGTTAAAACAAAGAAAGAAGCGCCAACTTCAAATGATCCAATCATGAGCGAGTATTTACAATATGGCCAATGAAAACGACTTTGTGCCTCGTGAGTTTTATCCAATCAGGGCAATCCAGCAGCTGCTATAAAGTCTGAAGCAACGGCTTTTCGTCATTCAAACAGAACTTTGATCCGCACAGTCACTGAAAGCAGCGCAAGATGGCAAGAACCAAACAAACCGCCCGTAAATCTACCGGAGGAAAGGCGCCCAGGAAGCAGCTCGCTACCAAGGCTGCCCGAAAGAGCGCCCCTGCTACAGGCGGCGTGAAGAAACCTCACCGTTACAGGCCCGGGACTGTGGCTCTGAGGGAGATCCGCCGCTATCAGAAATCCACCGAGCTGCTGATCCGCAAGCTGCCCTTCCAGCGGCTGGTCCGAGAAATCGCTCAGGATTTCAAGACGGACCTGCGCTTCCAGAGCTCCGCTGTCATGGCGCTGCAGGAGGCTAGCGAGGCTTACCTGGTCGGGCTCTTTGAGGACACCAACCTGTGTGCCATTCACGCCAAGAGAGTCACCATCATGCCCAAAGACATCCAGCTGGCCCGCCGAATCCGAGGTGAACGCGCATAAACTGGAACAGGGTTCAAGAAAATACTTTTAAACAACAACAACGGCTCTTTTAAGAGCCAATCACCTTACGTAAAAAATCTGATTCCATCAACAAAACTAGTCCAAACTGATATTTTCTGTTAATAAAGCAAGTATGAATATTTTGCTGCTGGTTGTTGACCGTTAAGGTGTTATCCAAGCAAAACTCATCAATTATATATTATATATTGTACACACAATTTCATTTAAAAAGGAAAACTACCTTTTTGATTGTGCAACTTTTGGTAATGTATGTACACAAATGTCAGTAACTATATATTTATCAGGATGTTTTGGATGAAGTACCTCAGCTGAATGGAAAACAATGTTTTTGCTAAAACAATTCCAATACTCACAATAACTAAAATAAACAAAAGAAAAGGCGTCATCTTCGTACCCATGTAATCCTAAACTGAGCCAAAAAAAAAAAATCAGCCCCGCTCAAGAGAAGTTACCGCCTTCTAAACCACGCCCCTCCCCCCTTACCGTGTTGATTGGTTCACATACATTTTTCTGTCTAAATGATTATCCGCTTTTAATTTGCATACACGCTCTATAAATTCAGGAGTCTGAGGCTGGTTACTCATTCGTCTTTGAAACAATCGGAGAAAGAAAATGCCAGAACCGAAAGCTGCACCCGCGCCGAAGAAAGGCTCCAAGAAGGCTGTTGCCAAGACCCAGCCTAAGGGAGGAAAGAAGCGCCGAAAGACCAGGAAGGAGAGCTACGCGATCTACGTGTACAAAGTGCTGAAGCAGGTCCACCCCGACACCGGCATTTCTTCCAAGGCGATGGGCATCATGAACTCGTTCGTCAACGACATTTTCGAGCGCATTGCTGGCGAGTCGTCCCGCCTGGCTCATTACAACAAGCGATCCACTATCACTTCCCGGGAGATCCAGACAGCCGTGCGGCTCCTGCTGCCCGGAGAGCTGGCCAAGCACGCCGTGTCTGAGGGCACCAAGGCCGTCACCAAGTACACCAGCTCCAAGTAAACCGAGACCGCCCCTGCTCCGTCCTTACAACAACACAAAGGCTCTTCTAAGAGCCACCCAAAACACCACAGAAAGAGATTCATTCCTATTTCAATTGTACCTTGTATATTAAAGAATCGTCTGGACAGTAAGGATTTTTTTTCTTGTTTCTTTAATTTGAGAGAATGTTAGAAATGAAATTTCAAATATATACACTAGAATATCTGCAGACATCGATGTGTAGTGATGTTTCTTACAGCGTATGCTTAGTTATTGGGTAATGATTATTATTATTTTTTAAAATTGTAAACGCTGTTTTAAACGGCATATTTTAATAGCACTGGCGAGTGTAAATAAACTCCGAATTCACACTCCCAGAGTTACAGTATAACTGGTAGTTATTCATTTCATGGACTTTAATGCCCCCTAGTGACACACATTCTTCTTGACAACCGAAAGTTTTATTTTGTTTTAAATGTTTTTTCAGGACCGGTATTCCTCTGTGGCATATTTGGTTCAGTTTGTTATTAATAGAACAGTTGTTTAACATTGATTTACATGTTAGAACCAATCATTGCAATACATTTCAGCGGATTATTGGCAGATTGGCTGTGCTTGACGTGGTCCAGTTAACCCAACAGCAAATAAATATGCGGAGACACAAAAATGTTCTCTGATCTGTTTTAGAAATATATATGTTTTGATCATGTTTTTACATTCTGATTTTCGAAGTCCACAGCACAGTTACATCATAACGCCGATTACATGCATTTTGATCAAGTATCTAAAAAGCTCACTTATTATTTTTTGCAAACACAATCACGTGTTAAAGTTTTCTGACCAAGAAAAAGCCAAATTAGCCTCAAAATATTCCACTAGGAGTTGTTGAGTTATACCGCGTTTTACCCCACTTACCCGGTATGTGTTCACGTTTCAAAGTATGGTCAGATACAGTTGTGTTATTCGGTTAATTCGTTTAAACTGCATAAGCGGTTGCTATGCGCCAGGTGAGATATGGCTGTTAGTGATCTAGACAGCATTCAGAACTGGGCAGATACATGGCAAATGACATTTAATAGAGAAAAATGTAAGGTGCTGCACTCAGGCAATAAAAATGTGCATTATAAATATCATATGGGAGATACTGAAA
The DNA here is from genome assembly GCA_030684275.1 of Acipenser oxyrinchus oxyrinchus. Taxonomy (NCBI): domain Eukaryota; kingdom Metazoa; phylum Chordata; class Actinopteri; order Acipenseriformes; family Acipenseridae; genus Acipenser; species Acipenser oxyrinchus. The sequence goes on from CM060304.1 coordinate 2,608,393, forward strand.
TTGATGAAGGAATGTATGAAAAAGACCTAGGAGTTTATGTTGACTCAGTAATGTCTACATCTAGACAATGTGGGGAAGCTATAAAAAAGGCCAACTTGGATATATAGTGAAAAGTGTTGAATTTAAATCAATGGAAGTAATGTTAAAACTTTACAATGCAGAGCAACCAGAATTATTCCTGGCTTAAAAGGCATGTGATATGATCTGTTTCAGGCATTCTAAATTCTAAAAGGTATTGACAATGGTGACCCAGGGGACTTTTTCGACATGAAAAAAGAAACAAGGACCAGGGGTCACAAATGGAAATTAGATAAAGGGGCATTCAGAACAGAAAATATGAGGCACTTTTTTACACAGAGAATTGTGCGTCTGGAACCAACTCCCCAGTAATGTTGTTGAAGCTGACACCCTGGGATCATTCAAGAAGCTGCTTGATGAGATTCTGGGATCAATAAGCTACTAACAACTTAGAATGAAATGTTGACAGATTTCAAGTTAGGAAACCTGTTTGCAATAAAAACTTTTTAGAGCAAACTTTCTGGATTGATAACTTTATTGGGGAAAAATGCCTTTCTCAATTTTGCTTATGGCTAGGAGTAAATAAAATAAATGTAGCCCAATTTAATAAGCTGTTATGAATATAATTTACATATTTCATTTAACATGTAATCAAAAAAGCTTCAAAATGTTATCAAAAAGTCTACCGGAAGCCATAATAGTAGTACAGTACAGTGCAAGTGTTTATTGGAGCAGGAATCCAGGAAGACTATTTATTTGGCAGACTCCTTTATCCAAGATGACTTCCAGGTTTTACAGGGCAGTGAGGGGTTATAATGCAAGCTTCATATTTAGATAGTGTAGTTTACAGTAAGTGCAAATAATAATGATACTAAAATACAATATGAACTAGGATGCAACAAGTTAGGATTACAGCAAGTTATTTCTACAGGGACCTAGTAGTGCAATAATACATTAGCGGAGGATCCAGTAACGTGGTGCTGAGGTCAGGCGAGTCCAGTGCATAGTAGGAGGGATAGATTAAGAGATCTACAAGTGCAGTCTAAACAGGGGGGTCTTGGGGAGATAGATAGATAGAGAGATAGACAGATATATATATATATATATATATGGTTGTACTATAGTAACCCTAAGTCATATGTGCCATTTCTAATTTAACAAGAGGTATTCTGCTTCGCCACTCATAACCAATAGTATCTTTCTATGAATGTGATGGCTAGCTAATTTACATGAATTTAAAGACTACAGGAGGCAGTGTGGTCCAGTGGTTAAAGTCCAGGGCTTGTAACCAGAAAGTAAAAAGTTTAAATCCCATTTCTGCCACTGGCTGGCTCTCTGTGTGACCCTGAGCAAGTCAGTTAACTTCCTGGTGCTCCATCTTGTGGATGAGATGTTAAATCAATGTCCCATTGTACATATAATGCACAGTTCACAACCTACCTCAAGGGTAATTTTCATTGATTTATTTTTTCTCTTGTCAGTGATTAAACTAAGCAATACCATCTGGTTACAGTAGACTTAAGTCACACACTCTAAAAATAGAAAATTCTGAAAACGTTTTGCTCCTTAAGCTTTAATGGGTCATTTTAAGAAAATTAAAGTGAAGAAAATACAGAAATTGTCAACATATTCATTAAATATAGGTGAAAACTAGAGGCCGCTAGAGTGTGCAAAAGAAACTGTTGAAATAAGAGTTGGTGTTAAAATAATGGTAACAATTACTTTGCTATGTGACAGTTAGGCTTAGGGGTAGAGGTTATGTTTAGAGGTTAGGGGTAAGGGTGGGGTAGAGGTTAAGGGTTAAATTTAGGGGTTAGGTGTAAGTCTCATATGATGTGCCGTGGACTGAAGTTGCAGCTGTATTTTGTTTTACTATATTTTTGTAAATTACTTCAGAATGTTTATATTCTCCAAATTAAAATAAAAATGAAGGATGAGAAATTGGGTAGAATTTTGTTTGAGTGTCCGAGTTCTTTTGCACCCTCTAGTGGCGACTACATCTGACGATCACTGCCTTCTACTGAAAGCTCTCTGTATTGTTTTTAAAATGACCATTAAAGCTGAACGAGCAAAAATTCTGCAGAATTTTCTATTTTTTGAGTGTGTGTTTGTGTACAGTACCATACCATCTTTAGATTTCACAGCTGAAATACCTGATCTTTGTATTCATAAATACACATGTGTTGGAAATATTGGTGTACACAAGTTCTCAACATCGCTACAGAATGTTTAAACTGTATGAGAGAGACATCTGACAAGCCCAATCCTAGACACGACCATTCATAAGGGGTGTGTATCAAACTAGGTTATTTTCCATTTGACTTTTGCATGTGGTTTAAAATAGGAGTTTGTAAACGTTTCAAAAGTAAAATACCGCATAAAACCACTAGTCGGCAGCATTAGATAAGAAATTGCAAATAAGGCTGGTCTCCCAATGATGCTAATAACATGAGGAAACAGAAGAACCCGTTTACTCTGCATTAGAAATCGAATGCAATAAAACTCCAGGTATTACTTGTTATACATACTAATCCTCACACAGTTCACAGCGCAAAACACGAATATCAATCACGACTGGATATCATTTTATAATGGCAAATACAATTGATGAATAATAGAATCGAGACCATTTATTTGTTTGTGTTTGACAACCCCGCAGTGAGACTGAATTTAATTTAAAACACAAAAAAAACCCCAAAAATAAACAAAGATCAAGACAAATTGAGACGTATTTCAGAGCTTCAAAAACTCGCAATGAAAATAAGTTCAATTAACCAAAATTATGGAAAAGTATGACGCTATTTTATTTATAATAAATGTGACTTTTAAATCAAATTGCTTCCGTCATTGTAAAACTCCCTCGGACGCTGACGAGGTCTAAAAGTACTGGAGAAAAAACCGTGTTGCTCAAATTGAAGTGTCAAATAAAAACGCACCTTTGTATACATTAAAATTAAAATAGCGACCAACAGAAGTAAAACTCTTTCTTTGATGTTTTGGGTGGCTCTTAGAAGAGCCTTTGTGTTGTTGTAAGGACGGAGCAGGGGCGGTCTCGGTTTACTTGGAGCTGGTGTACTTGGTGACGGCCTTGGTGCCCTCAGACACGGCGTGCTTGGCCAGCTCTCCGGGCAGCAGGAGCCGCACGGCTGTCTGGATCTCCCGGGAAGTGATGGTGGATCGCTTGTTATAGTGAGCCAGGCGGCACGACTCGCCGGCGATGCGCTCGAAAATGTCGTTGACGAACGAGTTCATGATGCCCATCGCCTTGGAAGAAATGCCGGTGTCGGGGTGGACCTGCTTCAGCACTTTGTACACGTAGATCGCGTAGCTCTCCTTCCTGGTCTTTCGGCGCTTCTTTCCTCCCTTAGGCTGGGTCTTGGCAACAGCCTTCTTGGAGCCTTTCTTCGGCGCGGGTGCAGCTTTCGGTTCTGGCATTTTCTTTCTCCGATTGTTTCAAAGACGAATGAGTAACCAGCCTCAGACTCCTGAATTTATAGAGCGTGTATGCAAATTAAAAGCGGATAATCATTTAGACAGAAAAATGTATGTGAACCAATCAACACGGTAAGGGGAGGGGCGTGGTTTAGAAGGCGGTAACTTCTCTTGAGCGGGGCTGATTTTTTTTTTGGCTCAGTTTAGGATTACATGGGTACGAAGATGACGCCTTTTCTTTTGTTTATTTTAGTTATTGTGAGTATTGGAATTGTTTTAGCAAAAACATTGTTTTCCATTCAGCTGAGGTACTTCATCCAAAACATCCTGATAAATATATAGTTACTGACATTTGTGTACATACATTACCAAAAGTTGCACAATCAAAAAGGTAGTTTTCCTTTTTAAATGAAATTGTGTGTACAATATATAATATATAATTGATATGAGTTTTGCTTGGATAACACCTTAACGGTCAACAACCAGCAGCAAAATATTCATACTTGCTTTATTAACAGAAAATATCAGTTTGGACTAGTTTTGTTGATGGAATCAGATCTTTTACGTAAGGTGATTGGCTCTTAAAAGAGCCGTTGTTGTTGTTTAAAAGTATTTTCTTGAACCCTGTTCCAGTTTATGCGCGTTCACCTCGGATTCGGCGGGCCAGCTGGATGTCTTTGGGCATGATGGTGACTCTCTTGGCGTGAATGGCACACAGGTTGGTGTCCTCAAAGAGCCCGACCAGGTAAGCCTCGCTAGCCTCCTGCAGCGCCATGACAGCGGAGCTCTGGAAGCGCAGGTCCGTCTTGAAATCCTGAGCGATTTCTCGGACCAGCCGCTGGAAGGGCAGCTTGCGGATCAGCAGCTCGGTGGATTTCTGATAGCGGCGGATCTCCCTCAGAGCCACAGTCCCGGGCCTGTAACGGTGAGGTTTCTTCACGCCGCCTGTAGCAGGGCGCTCTTTCGGGCAGCCTTGGTAGCGAGCTGCTTCCTGGGCGCCTTTCCTCCGGTAGATTTACGGGCGGTTTGTTTGGTTCTTGCCATCTTGCGCTGCTTTCAGTGACTGTGCGGATCAAAGTTCTGTTTGAATGACGAAAAGCCGTTGCTTCAGACTTTATAGCAGCTGCTGGATTGCCCTGATTGGATAAAACTCACGAGGCACAAAGTCGTTTTTCATTGGCCATATTGTAAATACTCGCTCATGATTGGATCATTTGAAGTTGGCGCTTCTTTCTTTGTTTTAACGTCTTTCACTGCTGTTCAGCTATCAGCTCAACTATCTCTGTCCTTTTTGCTCGTTAAAAGGTATTGCTTTTAAATATCGATGTGAGATTTATTAACTTAACATGTTATTGTTTGGGATGTAATTTTACTGTAAAACAAACTCACGACACAACAGATCGCCGTTACGGGGTGAAAAACACGGTCTATTTTAAACAATTCAAGCTTAGATTCACAGATTAGCTTTATCTGTGTAGAGGCTTTCAAGAAGACGTGGAGTAAAATGATTCTTTAGCTGTATTTAACGCAGGTTTAATTCGACAGTTAACTCCTTGTGAACGATTACATTAGTCACAATTAAATGCAATACTAGCGCTAATCTAAAACGGTAAATCGTTCTAACCCATTTTAATGTCTCAAATTGCAATACTAAACCTGCTGTGTACGGGCTGATAAATGCATTACTCACATTTTCAGCGGCGTGAGAACAATATTGAATATAGCTTTCTATTGAAGTGGTGGGTGGCTCTTAAAAGAGCCTTTGGGTTTGTGAAGTCTAAGCGCGGGTCAGTCGGGCTGGTTTACTTGCTCTTAGCGGGTTTCTCGGTTTTCTTGGGCAGCAGCACAGCCTGGATGTTGGGCAGCACTCCGCCCTGAGCGATGGTGACGCCTCCCATCAGCTTGTTGAGCTCCTCGTCGTTGCGGACAGCGAGCTGCAGGTGACGCGGGATGATTCTGGTTTTCTTGTTGTCCCGGGCGGCGTTCCCGGCCAGCTCCAGGATTTCAGCAGTCAGGTACTCGAGCACAGCGGCCAGATAGACCGGGGCTCCGGCGCCGACACGCTGCGCGTAGTTTCCCTTCCGCAGCAGCCTGTGGACACGACCGACTGGGAACTGCAGTCCTGCCCTGGAAGAGCGAGTCTTAGCCTTGGCTTTCGCCTTTCCGCCAGTCTTTCCTCTACCAGACATTATAATGTAGTCTTACTGATATATGAGTATTAACAAAACATGCGAGGCAGCTGTTATTCATTTATACACTCCATATCGTTCTGATTGGTTCAAAGGTAATGTAGTTGCGTAGCCTATCACAACCCATTAGGCGCACGATTGGTCTACAGTTAAAAAAAATGCGTGCCGCTGTTTACGTACTTTGTCCAAATCAACTATCAAGTAGCTTTTTTGAAATTCTATCTAAAAGCCGAATGCATTCTCAAATATTATTTTAATATAAATTAAACCTAAACCTCGAATTCATATATGTTCACTAAACCTTGTATATATTTTATACAATATACTAATCCAACAAAATAAGTCACACTCAATACAACGAGTCTGCCACCACTCTTAGTTTGTATCCTGATAATAACTTTCTTTTGTTAGCCCTTACTAGGATCGAGAGCTCCTTCATTGCTGCTCAATTAGAGACGACAGGTGGGACGCATTTTGAGAACTTATTCTTAGTGGACAATGCAGGCACTCGGCATGTTTAAAAAACAATTGCATTTTTTACTACTGGAAATTATCGTTTGCTCTTTTTCAGAAAGATGTGTCGGCTCTGAGGAGCCTTTCAGTTCATTGTAATAGGGGTATACTTAGTCGCAGCATTGTGTAAAACAAACCCAAACTCTCCCTAAATTTAAAAACGAATCGGCAATGACGTGGTTAAAATGACAATCTCAAACATACGAGTCTGCGCACTGAGGGCGGGTCTGGTGGAACGGCGCTCAGTGCTGGGTCGAGCTTTTCAAATAGGTCCGCTTTGTGCGTTTATACAGCATAGCTTGTGAGGGGAAAAAAAAAGACATTTTTTTTATTTAGATAAACAGTAAAAAAAAATTTGAAGATGTCTGGACGTGGAAAAGGAGGAAAGGGACTCGGGAAAGGAGGCGCTAAGCGTCATCGCAAAGTGCTCCGTGATAACATCCAGGGCATCACCAAGCCTGCTATCCGTCGCCTGGCTCGCCGCGGAGGAGTGAAGCGAATCTCCGGTCTGATCTATGAAGAGACCCGCGGGGTGCTGAAGGTTTTCCTGGAGAATGTGATCCGGGATGCCGTCACTTACACTGAGCACGCTAAGAGAAAGACCGTCACCGCTATGGATGTGGTGTACGCTCTGAAGCGCCAGGGTCGCACTCTCTACGGATTCGGAGGGTAGAGATTTGGACACAAACACGAACACAAAGGCTCTTTTAAGAGCCGCCCACCGTTTCATTTAAGGAGCTTTGAATTATAAAACAAACTACGTATAGGAAACCAGTAAAATAAACACCACGTATTTATGAATGTTTTACGATGTCTCCAAGGATTTTGGTTTCAGTGTATTTATTTTTTAACAAGCCATCGGTAACGGGTGTTTTATTACTTATTTCACGCTGTTTCTGGATCATTTTTGGTTTAAACTACACTGTTAGATTTCTATAGCCCCTAAACACAGATCTGGATCTTTCGATGAAACGTTTAAGTATGTAATTGAATAAATATTGAATAGAATAAAATAAAATTAAACCTTTGTTAACAATGATTAAATACGAGCTCAGTTAAGCCCAGGCCCCCTTGTGCACAACTAAAGCCCGATAACATATTTTTAGTCTTACCCAATTTTGTTTTCCTAAACCAGTAAAATAAAATCAGTAAATCCTGACGCAAAGCTTACTGAATCCACATCATCGTCTTTTCTGAATTCGAGGCGAAGTATCACCATTCAAGCTGCTATGAAACAATTGGTGTCTTAAATTGAAACAAGAAGTGAAAAAGCATCAATATTGATATTGTGTTTCAACATTTAAACTTGTTTAATGAACACAGAAAAGTGACTTGGGTTTCAGAATATAAATGCATTTGTCGTATATTTAAGACGCACCGGAAGTTTTAGTATTTCTGTTGATTGAATTACTGATGCATATTAAAGAAAAACAAAAGATTTGAACTAACCGTTGTAAAAAGGCGCCGAGTTCAAATCTGAACTCGAAAGAAAAAAACACTCATCTCGCGGCAAAGTTACCGCCCCTCCTTCCTCTGCGTTTGCTTTACACAACCAATCACATCAAACACTTTGTCATCCGGGAGCGTTGCTTGGTTCGCAGTTGAACATTCTAAATCTAAAGGATTGTTGAGTAAGAATTTGCATACAGGCTGTATAAATACTCGGGCTGTGGGGCTCGTTACTCACTCATCTTTGAATTCTATCAGAGAAAGAAAATGCCAGAACCGAAAGCTGCACCCGCGCCGAAGAAAGGTTCCAAGAAGGCTGTTGCCAAGACCCAGCCTAAGGGAGGAAAGAAGCGCCGAAAGACCAGGAAGGAGAGCTACGCGATCTACGTGTACAAAGTGCTGAAGCAGGTCCACCCCGACACCGGCATTTCTTCCAAGGCGATGGGCATCATGAACTCGTTCGTCAACGACATTTTCGAGCGCATCGCCGGCGAGTCGTCCCGCCTGGCTCACTATAACAAGCGATCCACCATCACTTCCCGGGAGATCCAGACAGCCGTGCGGCTCCTGCTGCCCGGAGAGCTGGCCAAGCACGCCGTGTCTGAGGGCACCAAGGCCGTCACCAAGTACACCAGCTCCAAGTAAACCGAGACCGCCCCTGCTCCGTCCTTACAACAACACAAAGGCTCTTCTAAGAGCCACCCAAAATATCAAAGAAAGAGATTTACTTCTGTTGGTCGCTAGTTTAATTATGTATGCAGAGGTACGTCTTTATTTCAGCTTGCAAATCACCGTTTTTTTTTGTATATAAATATGTTAAATACACTTTAATGACGATGTAGATTTCTTTTTTTAAGAAAAGGAAATAAGTATCATGCTTTAATTTTATATTTAGGTAAATTTGAACAGAGTTTAAGTTTTTATAGCATTAACGAGTTTTTGAAGCTTTGAAAAAAAAAGTTTGAATTTGGTGCCTTTTTCTTTTAACCCGCTTGGTCTTTATTTACTTTTGGTGGCTTTTTTTTCCTAATGCGTTTTAAACTACGTTTTAAAGTGTCTTAATTATATAATTTTTAATTGTATTTTTACCATTATGAAACAATATCAGTCGTGATTGATATTCATATTGGATTCATCTTTTGCGTAGTGAAGTGAGGATTACAACAAGTCATTCCGGATCATTTGTCAGACACTGCCCCATGCATTATTCTCTATATTATATGCATTTATAACTGATAACATTAGCTACACTTAAAGTGATTTAAAGCAACACATTAACACCGTGTAGGGTTAATGGGGAATCCTATGGGAAACATTGATAACATTTATTAACATGTTTGTTTTTCAGAAATATAAGGTGCTTATTATTCAACTATGCCATTAATGGCACAATATTTGAGCTGTATGTTGCAATGCTTCAGAGCTACTCTTTCTGCATGTTGCATCATCGCACACAGAGGCTGCAGTCCCAGCATTAGCTCCAGCCCTGATAGAATAAAAAGTGAAAAACTGTCTCTGTGTGTACATGACATCTCAATCTCATCTTCTAAATAACACTTAGGAAAATAAAACAATAAACAGCCTGATGGTCATTGCAGATGCAGTCGTCAGTGTGATACAGAGATAACAAGACTTGTTACACAGCTGTGGTTGTTCTTAGTGCTCTATTATAGATGATCAAATGCATTAAAATCATTTGCACCTAACATCTGTTCAACATGTTCTAAACAGTAATCTACCTCCAAAACATATCAATTCATATCCTCGATATTGCCAGTAATATTATAGATGGCACATGACAATATAAGGGAAAAAGACGTTTTTCTTGTTTGTTGTGATTATGATGATGATGTCATTGTTTTCCTTCCCTCTCAAACCAACCCTTTGCGCAGCATAACCTGAATCCTTCGTGCCAATTTGACACACATTTGTCTGAAATGATGCATCACAGATTAGCACTAATGCACAGTGAAGTGAGAATGATTGCACTCTTGAGTCTTCACATTCATAAATTAATATTGTTGTGAATTAAAAAGGTCATGGAGAACATGTTTTGTTAAATGAGAAATTATATGTACGATAAAGGTTACAATAATCACACCACTCTATTTCAAATCCAAATTTGAGCAGCTGCTTGATGAGATTCGGGGATCAATAAGCTACTAACAACCAAACGAGCAAGATGGGCTGAATGGCCTCCTCTCGTTTGTAATGTTCTCATGCACCGCCTGTTACCTCGTCAACTCCACATCCAGCCGCGTCGCTGACGGCATGCCAGAGTCAGAGGTGGTCATGGTGAGAACTTTTAAAATACCGTAATACCAAGCGGACTTAATTTTTATATAGCGTCCTTCGTGTGCAAGCATCAGAGGGCGCTTTACAGAAATACACAGCAAGTTAAAAGAGCCACGATTTGCTTGCTAGGAAATGCCAAATCAAATAGAGATGTTATGAGCTTAGAATGAAATGTTGACAGATTTCAAGTTAGGAAACCTGTTTGCAATAAAAACTTTTTAGAGCAAACTTTCTGGATTGATAACTTTATTGGGTAGAACTGCCTTTCTCAATTTTGCTTATGACTAGGAGTAAATAAAATAAATGTAGCCCAATTTAATAAGCTGTTATGAACATAATTTACATATTTTATTTAACATGTAATCAAAGAAGCTTCAAAATGATATCAAAAAGTCTACCGGAAGCCATAATAGTAGTACAGTACAGTGCAAGTGTTTATTGGAGCAGGAATCCAGGAAGACTATTTATTTGGCAGACTCCTTTATCCAAGATGACTTCCAGGTGTTACAGGGCAGTGCTTGGGGTTATAATGCAAGCTTCATATTTAGATAGTGTAGTTTACAGTAAGTGCAAATAATAATGATACTAAAATACAATATGAACTAGGATGCAACCAGTTAGGATTACAGCAAGTTATATCTACAGGGACCTAGTAGTGCAATAATACATTAGCAGAGGATCCAGTAGCGTGGTGCTGAGGTCAGGCGAGTCCAGTGCATAGTAGGAAGGGTAGATTAAAGAGATCTACAAGTGCAGTCTAAACAGGGGTCTTGGGGAGATAGATAGATAGAGATAGAGATAGACAGATATATATATATATATATATATATATATATATATATATATATATATATATATATATATATACAGTACTGTGCAAAAGTTTTAGGCAGGTGTGAAAAAATGCTGTAAAGTAAGAATGCTTTCAAAATAGACATGTTAATAGATTATATTTATCAATTAACAAAATGCAGAAGAAAAGTGCAGAAAAAAAATCTAAATCAAATCCATATTTGGTGTGACCACCCTTTGCCTTCAAAAACAGCATCAAGCATCAATTCTTCTAGGTACACTTGCACACAGTTTTTGAAGGAACTTCGGCAGGTAGGTTGGCCCAAACATCTTGGAGAACTAACCACAGTTCTTCTGTGGATTTAGGCAGCCTCAGTTGCTTCTATCTCTTCATGTAATCCCAGACAGACTCGATGATGTTGAGATCAGGGCTCTGTGGGGGCCATACCATCACTTCAGGACTCCTTGTTCTTCTTTACGCTGAAGATAGTTCTTAATGACTTTCGCTGTATGTTTGGGGACGTCGTCATGCTGCAGAATAAATTTGGGGCCAATCAGATGCCTCCCTGATGGTATTGCATGATGGATAAGTATCTGCCTGTACTTCTCAGCATTGAGGAGACCATTAATTCTGACCAAATCCCCAACTCCATTTGCAGAAATGCAGCCCCAAACTTGCAAGGAACCTCCACCATGTTTCACTGTTGCCTGCAGACACTCATTAGTGTACCGCTCTCCAGCCCTTGGCGAACAAACTGCCTTCTGCTACAGCCAAATATTTCAAATTTTGACTCATCAGTCCAGAGCACCTGCTGCCATTTTCTGCACCCCAGTTCCTGTGTTTTCATGCATAGTTGAGTCACTTGGCCTTGTTTCCACGTCGGAGTATGGCTTTTGGCGCAAGTCTTCCATGGCCACTTCTGCCCAGACTTCTCCGGACAGTAGATGGGTGTACCAGGGTCCCACTGTTTTCTGCCAGTTCTGAGCTGATGGCACTGCTGGACATCTTCCGATTGCGAAGGGAAGTAAGCATGATGTGTCTTTCATCTGCTGCAGTAAGTTTCCTTGGCCGACCACTGCGTCTCACGGTCCTCAACGTTGCCCGTTTCTTTGTGCTTCTTCAAAGAGCTTGGACAGCACATCTGGAAACCCCCTGTCTGCCTTGAAATTTCTGCCTGGGAGAGACCTTGCTGATGCAGTATAACTACCTTGTGTCTTGTTGCTGTGCTCAGTCTTGCCATGGTGTATGACTTTTGACAGTAAACTGTCTTCAGCAACCTCACCTTGTTAGCTGAGTTTGGCTATTCCTCACCCAGTTTTATTCCTCCTACACAGCTGTTTCTGTTTCAGTTAATGATTGTGTTTCAACCTACATATTGAATTGATGATCATTAGCACCTGTTTGGTATAATTGTTTAATCATACACCTGACTATATGCCTACAAAATCCCTGACTTTGTGCAAGTGTACCTAGAAGAATTGATGCTGTTTTGAAGGCAAAGGGTGGTCACACCAAATATGGATTTGATTTAGATTTTTCTTCTGTTCACTCACTTTGCATTCAGTTAATTGATAAATATAATCTATTAACATGTCTATTATTGAAAGCATTCTTACTTTGCAGCATTTTTTCACACCTGCCTAAAACTTTTGCACAGTACTGTATATATATATATATGGTTGTACTATAGTAACCCTAACTCATATGTGCCATTTCTAATTTAACAAGAGGTATTCTGCTTCGCCAGTCATAACCAATAGTATCTTTCTATGAATGTGACGGCTAGCTAATTTACATTTATTTAAAGACTACAGGAGGCAGTGTGGTCCAGTGGTTAAAGTCCAGGGCTTGTAACCAGAACGTAACCAGTTTAAATCCCATTTCTGCCACTGGCTGGCTCTCTGTGTGACCCTGAGCAAGTCACTTAACTTCCTGGTGCTCCATCTTGTGGATGAGATGTTAAATCAATGTCCCATTGTACATATAATGCACAGTTCACAACCTACCTCAAGGGTAATTTTCATTGATTTATTTTTTCTCTTGTCAGTGATTAAACTAAGCAATACCATCTGGTTACAGTAGACTTAAGTCACACACTCTAAATATAGAAAATTCTGAAAACGTTTTGCTCCTTAAGCTTTAATGGGTCATTTTAAGAAAATTAAAGTGAAGAAAATACAGAAATTGTCAACATATTCATTAAATATAGGTGAAAACTAGAGGCCGCTAGAGTGTGCAAAAGAAACTGTTGAAATAAGAGTTGGTGTTAAAATAATGGTAACAATTACTTTGCTATGTGACAGTTAGGCTTAGGGGTAGAGGTTATGTTTAGAGGTTAGGGGTAAGGGTGGGGTAGAGGTTAAGGGTTAAATTTAGGGGTTAGGTGTAAGTCTCATATGATGTGACGTGGACTGAAGTTGCAGCTGTATTTTGTTTTACTATATTTTTGTAAATTATTTCAGAATGTTTATATTCTCCACATTAAAAAAAAAATAAAAATAAAGGTCAAGGATGAGAAATTGGGTAGAATTTTGTTTGAGTGTCCGAGTTCTTTTGCACCCTCTAGTGGCGACTATATCCGACGATCACTACCCTGAACTGAAAGCCCTCCGTATTGTTTTTACAAAGACCCTTTAAAGCTTAACGAGCAAAAATTCTGCAGAATTTTCTATTCTTTTGTGTGTGTTTGTGTACAGTACCATAACATCTTTAGATTTCACAGCTGAAATACCTGATCTTTGTATTCATAAATACACATGTGTTGGAAATATTGGTGTACACAAGTTCTCAACATCGCTACAGAATGTTTAAACTGTATGAGAGAGACATCTGACAAGCCCAATCCTAGACACGACCATTCATAAGGGGTGTGTATCAAACTAGGTTATTTTCCATTTGACTTTTGCATGTGGTTTAAAATAGGAGTTTGTAAACGTTTCAAAAGTAAAATACCGCATAAAACCACTAGCCGGCAGCATTAGATAAGAAATTGCAAATAAGCCTGGTCTCCCAATGATCCTAATAACATGAGGAAACAGAAGAACCCGTTTACTCTGCATTAGAAATCGAATGCAATAAAACTCCAGGTATTACTTGTTATACATACTAATCCTCACACAGTTCACAGCGCAAAACACGAATATCAATCACGACTGGATATCATTTTATAATGGCAAATACAATTGATGAATAATAGAATCGAGACCATTTACTTTTTTGTGTTTGTCCACCCCGCAGTGAGACTGAATTTAATTTAAAACACAAAAAAAAACCCAAAAATAAACAAAGATCAAGACAAATTGAGACGTATTTCAGAGCTTCAAAAACTCGCAATGAAATAAAAATAAAACTTCAATTAACCAAAATTATGGAAAAGTATGACGCTATTTTATTTATAATAAATGTGACTTTTAAATCAAATTGCTTCCGTCATTGTAAAACTCCCTCGCACACTGACAAGGTCTAAAAGTACTGGAGAAAAAACCGTGTTGCTCAATTGTATTTAATACATTAAATTAAAAAAAAAAGATGATTCGCTACTTGCAGTTGAACAGGGAAATAAAGACGTACCTTTGTACACATTAAAATTAAAATAGCGACCAACAGAAGTAAAACTCTTTGTTTGATATTTTGGGTGGCTCTTAGAAGAGCCTTTGTGTTGTTGTAAGGACGGAGCAGGGGCGGTCTCGGTTTACTTGGAGCTGGTGTACTTGGTGACGGCCTTGGTGCCCTCAGACACGGCGTGCTTGGCCAGCTCTCCGGGCAGCAGGAGCCGCACGGCTGTCTGGATCTCCCGGGAAGTGATGGTGGATCGCTTGTTATAGTGAGCCAGGCGGGACGACTCGCCGGCGATGCGCTCGAAAATGTCGTTGACGAACGAGTTCATGATGCCCATCGCCTTGGAAGAAATGCCGGTGTCGGGGTGGACCTGCTTCAGCACTTTGTACACGTAGATCGCGTAGCTCTCCTTCCTGGTCTTTCGGCGCTTCTTTCCTCCCTTAGGCTGGGTCTTGGCAACAGCCTTCTTGGAGCCTTTCTTCGGCGCGGGTGCAGCTTTCGGTTCTGGCATTTTCTTTCTCTGATAGAATTCAAAGATGAGTGAGTAATGAGCCCCACAGCCCGAGTATTTATACAGCCTGTATGCAAATTCTTACTCAACAATCCTTTAGATTTAGAATGTTCAACTGCGAACCAAGCAACGCTCCCGGATGACAAAGTGTTTGATGTGATTGGTTGTGTAAAGCAAACGCAGAGGAAGGAGGGGCGGTAACTTTGCCGCGAGATGAGTGTTTTTTCTTTCGAGTTCAGATTTGAACTCGGCGCCTTTACAACGGTTAGTTCAGAATCTTTTGTTTTTCTTTTAATATGCATCAGTAATTCAATCAACAGAAATACTAAAACTTCCGGTGCGTCTTAAATATACGACAAATGCATTTATATTCTGAAACCCAAGTCACTTTTCTGTGTTCATTAAACAAGTTTAAATGTTGAAACACAATATCAATATTGATGCTTTTTCACTTCTTGTTTCAATTTAAGACACCAATTGTTTCATAGCAGCTTGAATGGTGATACTTCGCCTCGAATTCAGAAAAGACGATGATGTGGATTCAGTAAGCTTTGCGTCAGGATTTACTGATTTTATTTTACTGGTTTAGGAAAACAAAATTGGGTAAGACTAAAAAATATGTTATCGGGCTTTAGTTGTGCACAAGGGGGCCTGGGCTTAACTGAGCTCGTATTTAATCATTGTTAACAAAGGTTTAATTTTATTTTATTCTATTCAATATTTATTCAATTACATACTTAAACGTTTCATCGAAAGATCCAGATCTGTGTTTAGGGGCTATAGAAATCTAACAGTGTAGTTTAAATGAAAAATGATCCAGAAACAGCGTGAAATAAATAATAAAACACCCGTTACCGATGGCTTGTTAAAAAAATAAATACACTGAAACCAAAATCCTTGGAGACATCGTAAAACATTCATAAATACGTGGTGTTTATTTTACTGGTTTCCTATACGTAGTTTGTTTTATAATTCAAAGCTCCTTAAATGAAACGGTGGGCGGCTCTTAAAAGAGCCTTTGTGTTCGTGTTTGTGTCCAAATCTCTACCCTCCAAATCCGTAGAGAGTGCGACCCTGGCGCTTCAGAGCGTACACCACATCCATAGCGGTGACGGTCTTTCTCTTAGCGTGCTCAGTGTAAGTGACGGCATCCCGGATCACATTCTCCAGGAAAACCTTCAGCACCCCGCGGGTCTCTTCATAGATCAGACCGGAGATTCGCTTCACTCCTCCGCGGCGAGCCAGGCGGCGGATAGCAGGCTTGGTGATGCCCTGGATGTTATCACGGAGCACTTTGCGATGACGCTTAGCGCCTCCTTTCCCGAGTCAATTCAATTTCAATTTCAAGTGCTTTATTGGCATGACTGATTTTTCACAAGTATTGCCAAAGCAATGATGCGTAAATTCCATCTTTACAATGAACATTTCAAACTTTTAAACTTTTGAAAATAAAACAAAACAACACAGTACTTCAAACACATCACAACAACAATAATAATAACAATAATGATATACATTTATATATATATTCTATAACATGTATTTATTTATTTATTTATTTATTTATTTATTTTTTTCCTCCCTGTGTGAGGAGCCTCAGTGTCACTCCCTGTCCCTCAGGCTGTGGCAGGCGCTTGTGTGCTGGGCTGCCACTTCAATACAGCTTGTGTGCTCACTGAGGAGGATGGGGAGTTTTTCTGGGTCTGGCAAGTCTGAGAAGTCTATGCAGAGATTTTGTATTTTTGGGAAGAAGGCTTCCCTTATATTCTTATATTTTGTGCACTGCAGTAAAAAGTGTATCTCTGTCTCGACCTGATTGAGCTGACAGTGATCACACAGCCTGTCCTCTTTGGGCAACCATGTCTGCCTGTGTCGGCCCTTCTCGATGGCCAGGCTGTGCGCGCTGAGCCTGTACTTTGTTAAGGTCTGTCTCTGTTTACTGTTTTTCACCCTGGTCAGGTATTCAGCCGGGGTGTAGTGTCTTTTTAGGGCCCGATAGCATTTAGGGCCCGAGTCCCTTTCCTTCTTTTCCACGACCAGACATCTACAAAAATTTTTTTACTGTTTATCTAAATAAAAAAAATGTCTTTTTTTTTCCCCTCACAAGCTATGCTGTATAAACGCACAAAGCGGACCTATTTGAAAAGCTCGACCCAGCACTGAGCGCCGTTCCACCAGACCCGCCCTCAGTGCGCAGACTCGTATGTTTGAGATTGTCATTTTAACCACGTCATTGCCGATTCGTTTTTAAATTTAGGGAGAGTTTGGGTTTGTTTTTACACAATGCTGCGACTAAGTATACCCCCTATTACAATGAACTGAAAGGCTCCTCAGAGCCGACACATCTTTCTGAAAAAGAGCAAACGATAATTTCCAGTAGTAAAAAATGCAATTGTTTTTTAAACATGCCGAGTGCCTGCATTGTCCACTAAGAATAAGTTCTCAAAATGCGTCCCACCTGTCGTCTCTAATTGAGCAGCAATGAAGGAGCTCTCGTTCCTAGTAAGGGCTAACAAAAGAAAGTTATTATCAGGATACAAACTAAGAGTGGTGGCAGACTCGTTGTATTGAGTGTGACTTATTTTGTTGGATTAGTATATTGTATAAAATATATACAAGGTTTAGTGAACATATATGAATTCGAGGTTTAGGTTTAATTTATATTAAAATAATAATTGAGAATGCATTCGGCTTTTAGATAGAATTTCAAAAATTCAGTTGATTTGGACAAAGTACGTAAACAGCGGCACGCATTTTTTTTTTAACTGTAGACCAATCGTGCGCCTAATGGGTTGTGATAGGCTACGCAACTACATTACCTTTGAACCAATCAGAACGATATGGAGTGTATAAATGAATAACAGCCGCCTCGCATGTTTTGTTAATACTCATATATCAGTAAGACTACATTATAATGTCTGGTAGAGGAAAGACTGGCGGAAAGGCGAAAGCCAAGGCTAAGACTCGCTCTTCCAGGGCAGGACTGCAGTTCCCAGTCGGTCGTGTCCACAGGCTGCTGCGGAAGGGAAACTACGCGCAGCGTGTCGGCGCCGGAGCCCCGGTCTATCTGGCCGCTGTGCTCGAGTACCTGACTGCTGAAATCCTGGAGCTGGCCGGGAACGCCGCCCGGGACAACAAGAAAACCAGAATCATCCCGCGTCACCTGCAGCTCGCTGTCCGCAACGACGAGGAGCTCAACAAGCTGATGGGAGGCGTCACCATCGCTCAGGGCGGAGTGCTGCCCAACATCCAGGCTGTGCTGCTGCCCAAGAAAACCGAGAAACCCGCTAAGAGCAAGTAAACCAGCCCGACTGACCCGCGCTTAGACTTCACAAACCCAAAGGCTCTTTTAAGAGCCACCCACCACTTCAATAGAAAGCTATATTCAATATTGTTCTCACGCCGCTGAAAATGTGAGTAATGCATTTATCAGCCCGTACACAGCAGGTTTAGTATTGCAATTTGAGACATTAAAATGGGTTAGAACGATTTACCGTTTTTAGATTAGCGCTAGTATTGCATTTAATTGTGACTAATGTAATCGTTCACAAGGAGTTAACTGTCGAATTAAACCTGCGTTAAATACAGCTAAAGAATCATTTTACTCCACGTCTTCTTGAAAGCCTCTACACAGATAAAGCTAATCTGTGAATCTAAGCTTGAATTGTTTAAAATAGACCGTGTTTTTCACCCCGTAACGGCGATCTGTTGTGTCGTGAGTTTGTTTTACAGTAAAATTACATCCCAAACAATAACATGTTAAGTTAATAAATCTCACATCGATATTTAAAAGCAATACCTTTTAACGAGCAAAAAGGACAGAGATAGTTGAGCTGATAGCTGAACAGCAGTGAAAGACGTTAAAACAAAGAAAGAAGCGCCAACTTCAAATGATCCAATCATGAGCGAGTATTTACAATATGGCCAATGAAAAACGACTTTGTGCCTCGTGAGTTTTATCCAATCAGGGCAATCCAGCAGCTGCTATAAAGTCTGAAGCAACGGCTTTTCGTCATTCAAACAGAACTTTGATCCGCACAGTCACTGAAAGCAGCGCAAGATGGCAAGAACCAAACAAACCGCCCGTAAATCTACCGGAGGAAAGGCGCCCAGGAAGCAGCTCGCTACCAAGGCTGCCCGAAAGAGCGCCCTGCTACAGGCGGCGTGAAGAAACCTCACCGTTACAGGCCCGGGACTGTGGCTCTGAGGAGATCCGCCGCTATCAGAAATCCACCGAGCTGCTGATCCGCAAGCTGCCCTTCCAGCGGCTGGTCCGAGAAATCGCTCAGGATTTCAAGACGGACCTGCGCTTCCAGAGCTCCGCTGTCATGGCGCTGCAGGAGGCTAGCGAGGCTTACCTGGTCGGGCTCTTTGAGGACACCAACCTGTGTGCCATTCACGCCAAGAGAGTCACCATCATGCCCAAAGACATCCAGCTGGCCCGCCGCATCCGAGGTGAACGCGCATAAACTGGAACAGGGTTCAAGAAACTACAGTAAACAACAACGGCTCTTTTAAGAGCCAATCACCTTTCTTAAAAGATCTGATTCCATCAACAAAACTAGTCCAAACTGATATTTTCTGTTAATAAAGCAAGTATGATATTTTGCTGCTGGTTGTTGACCGTTAAGGTGTTATCAAAGCAAAACTCTTATAAATTATATATTAGAAATATATTGTATTATACACACAATTTCATTTAAAAGGAAAACTACCTTTTGATTGTGCAACTTTTGGTAATGTATGTACACAAATGTCAGTAACTATATATTTATCAGGATGTTTTGGATGAAGTACCTCAGCTGAATGGAAAACAATGTTTTGCTAAAACAATTCCAATACTCACAATAACTAAAATAAACAAAAGAAAAGGCGTCATCTTCGTACCCATGTAATCCTAAACTGAGCCAAAAAAAAAATCAGCCCCGCTCAAGAGAAGTTACCGCCTTCTAAACCACGCCCCTCCCCTTACCGTGTTGATTGGTTCACATACATTTTTCTGTCTAAATGATTATCCGCTTTTAATTTGCATACACGCTCTATAAATTCAGGAGTCTGAGGCTGGTTACTCATTCGTCTTTGAAACAATCGGAGAAAGAAAATGCCAGAACCGAAAGCTGCACCCGCGCCGAAGAAAGGCTCCAAGAAGGCTGTTGCCAAGACCCAGCCTAAGGGAGGAAAGAAGCGCCGAAAGACCAGGAAGGAGAGCTACGCGATCTACGTGTACAAAGTGCTGAAGCAGGTCCACCCCGACACCGGCATTTCTTCCAAGGCGATGGGCATCATGAACTCGTTCGTCAACGACATTTTCGAGCGCATCGCCGGCGAGTCGTCCCGCCTGGCTCACTACAACAAGCGATCCACCATCACTTCCCGGGAGATCCAGACAGCCGTGCGGCTCCTGCTGCCCGGAGAGCTGGCCAAGCACGCCGTGTCTGAGGGCACCAAGGCCGTCACCAAGTACACCAGCTCCAAGTAAACCGAGACCGCCCCTGCTCCGTCCTTACAACAACACAAAGGCTCTTCTAAGAGCCACCCAAAATATCAAAGAAAGAGTTTTACTTCTGTTGGTCGCTATTTTAATTTTAATGTATACAAAGGTACGTCTTTATTTCACTCTTCAACTGCAAGTAGCCAATCACCTTTTTTATTTAATGTATTAAATAAAATTTGAGCAACACGGTTTTTTCTCCAGTACTTTTAGACCTCGTCAGTGTCCGAGGGAGTTTTACAATGACGGAAGCAATTTGATTTAAGTCACATTTATTATAAATAAAATAGCGTCATACTTTTCCATAATTTTGGTTAATTGAAGTTTTATTTTTATTTCATTGCGAGTTTTTGAAGCTCTGAAATACGTCTCAATTTGTCTTGATCTTTGTTTATTTTTGGCGGGTTTTTTGTGTGTTTTAAATTAAATTCAGTCTCACTGCGGGGTGGACAAACACAAAAAAGTAAATGGTCTCGATTCTATTATTCATCAATTGTATTTGCCATTATAAAATGATATCCAGTCGTGATTGATATTCGTGTTTTGCGCTGTGAACTGTGTGAGGATTAGTATGTATAACAAGTAATACCTGGAGTTTTATTGCATTCGATTTCTAATGCAGAGTAAACGGGTTCTTCTGTTTCCTCATGTTATTAGCATCATTGGGAGACCAGCCTTATTTGCAATTTCTTATCTAATGCTGCCGACTAGTGGTTTTATGCGGTATTTTACTTTTGAAACGTTTACAAACTCCTATTTTAAACCACATGCAAAAGTCAAATGGAAAATAACCTAGTTTGATACACACCCCTTATGAATGGTCGTGTCTAGGATTGGGCTTGTCAGATGTCTCTCTCATACAGTTTAAACATTCTGTAGCGATGTTGAGAACTTGTGTACACCAATATTTCCAACACATGTGTATTTATGAATACAAAGATCAGGTATTTCAGCTGTGAAATCTAAAGATGGTATGGTACTGTACACAAACACACACTCAAAAAATAGAAAATTCTGCAGAATTTTTGCTCGTTCAGCTTTAATGGTCATTTTAAAACAATACAGAGAGCTTTCAGTAGAAGGCAGTGATCGTCAGATGTAGTCGCCACTAGAGGGTGCAAAAGAACTCGGACACTCAAACAAAATTCTACCCAATTTCTCATCCTTCATTTTTATTTTAATTTGGAGAATATAAACATTCTGAAGTAATTTACAAAAATATAGTAAAACAAAATACAGCTGCAACTTCAGTCCACGGCACATCATATGAGACTTACACCTAACCCCTAAATTTAACCCTTAACCTCTACCCCACCCTTACCCCTAACCTCTAAACATAACCTCTACCCCTAAGCCTAACTGTCACATAGCAAAGTAATTGTTACTATTATTTTAACACCAACTCTTATTTCAACAGTTTCTTTTGCACACTCTAGCGGCCTCTAGTTTTCACCTATATTTAATGAATATGTTGATAATTTCTGTATTTTCTTCACTTTAATTTTCATAAAATGACCCATTAAGCTTAAGGAGCAAAAAGTTTTCAGAATTTTCTATTTTTAGAGTGTGTGACTTAAGTCTACCGTAACCAGATGGTATTGCTTAGTTTAATCACTGACAAGAGAACAAAATAAATCAATGAAAATTACCCTTGAGGTAGGTTGTGAACTGTGCATTATATGTACAATGGGACATTGATTTAACATCTCATCCACAAGATGGAGCACCAGGAAGTTAAGTGACTTGCTCAGGGTCACACAGAGAGCCAGCCAGTGGCAGAAATGGGATTTGAACCGGTTACTTTCTGGTTACAAGCCCTGGACTTTAACCACTGGACCACACTGCCTCCTGTAGTCTTTAAATTCATGTAAATTAGCTAGCCATCACATTCATAGAAAGATACTATTGGTTATGACTGGCGAAGCAGAATACCTCTTGTTAAATTAGAAATGGCACATATGACTTAGGGTTACTATAGTACAACCATATATATATCTGTCTATCTCTCTATCTATCTATCTCCCCAAGACCCCCCTGTTTAGACTGCACTTGTAGATCTCTTAATCTACCCTTCCTACTATGCACTGGACTTGCCTGACCTCAGCACCACGTTACTGGATCCTCTGCTAATGTATTATTGCACTACTAGGTCCCTGTAGATATAACTTGCTGTAATCCTAATTTGTTGCATCCTAGTTCATATTGTATTTTAGTATCATTATTATTTGCACTTACTGTAAACTACACTATCTAAATATGAAGCTTGCATTATAACCCTGCACTGCCCTGTAACACCTGGAAGTCATCTTGGATAAAGGAGTCTGCCAAATAAATAGTCTTCCTGGATTCCTGCTCCAATAAACACTTGCACTGTACTGTACTACTATTATGGCTTCCGGTAGACTTTTTGATAACATTTTGAAGCTTTTTTGATTACATGTTAAATAAAATATGTAAATTATGTTCATAACAGCTTATTAAATTGGGATACATTTATTTTATTTACTCCTAGTCATAAGCAACATTTAGAAAGGCAGTTCTAACCAATAAAGTTATCAATCCAGAAAGTTTGCTATAAAAAGTTTTATTGCAAACAGGTTTCCTAACTTGAAATCTGTCAACATTTCATTCTAAGCTCATAACATCTCTATTTGATTTGGCATTTCTCTAACAAGCAAATCGTGGCTCTTTTAACTTGCTGTGTATTTCTGTGAAGCGTCCTCTGACGCTTGCACACGAAGGACGCGATATAAAAACGAAGTCCGTTTGGTATTACGGTATTTTAAAAGTCCTCACCATGACCACCTCTGACTCTGGCATGCCGTCAGCGACGCGGCTTCATGTGGAGTTGACGAGGTAACAGGCGGTGCATGAGAACATTACAAACGAGAGGAGGCCATTCAACCCATCTTGCTCGTTTGGTTGTTAGTAGCTTATTGATCCCAGAATCTCATCAAGCAGCTGCTCAAATCTGGATTTGATATAGAGTGGTGTGATCATTGTAACCTTTATCGTACATATAATTTCTCATTTAACAAAACATGTTCTCCATGACCTTTTTAATTCACAACAATATTAACTTATGAATGTGAAGACTCAAGAGTGCAATAAACATAAACTATGTTAATGCTATTTAAAAATATAATTTTTAATGTATAATAAAATATTTTAATATATATATTAAAATATATTATACATTAAAAATTATATTTTTAAATAGCATTAACATAGTTTATGTAACGTTTGTGATGAAATGCTTTGGCAACACCGGATCACTTCTGCCATGCTAATTAAGACCGTTTGAATTTAAATGTGATGGTCTCGAAAAGTCGAATTGGTCAAATTTAAAGAATATATTTCATGTATTTTATCAAATGAAAAAAACACTAAATCTGGTTATTAAAGTGCATTTAGTATGTAAATTAAAAACGGTGATTTACAAGTTGAAATAAAGACGTACCTCTGCATACATTTAAACTGCAGCCAACAGAAGTAAATCTCTTTCTGTGATGTTTTGGGTGGCTCTTAGAAGAGCCTTTGTGTTGTTGTAAGGACGGAGCAGGGGCGGTCTCGGTTTACTTGGAGCTGGTGTACTTGGTGACGGCCTTGGTGCCCTCAGACACGGCGTGCTTGGCCAGCTCTCCGGGCAGCAGGAGCCGCACGGCTGTCTGGATCTCCCGGGAAGTGATGGTGGATCGCTTGTTATAGTGAGCCAGGCGGGACGACTCGCCGGCGATGCGCTCGAAAATGTCGTTGACGAACGAGTTCATGATGCCCATCGCCTTGGAAGAAATGCCGGTGTCGGGGTGGACCTGCTTCAGCACTTTGTACACGTAAATCGCGTAGCTCTCCTTCCTGGTCTTTCGGCGCTTCTTTCCTCCCTTAGGCTGGGTCTTGGCAACAGCCTTCTTGGAACCTTTCTTCGGCACGGGTGCAGCTTTCGGGTCTGGCATTTTCTTTCTCCGATTGTTTCAAAGACGAATGAGTAACCAGCCCCAGACTCCTGAATTTATAGAGCGTGTATGCAAATTAAAACCGTACATTTAGAGTGAAAGATTTCAAATGTGAACCAATCAACGCGATTTACAAGGGGGGAGGGCGTTAGAGAGGGAGGGGTTTAGACTGCGGGGACTTGAGCAGATTGATTTTTTTTTTTGGCGCAGTTTAGGATTACAGGGTACAATCAGGTCCGCTTAGTATTCATAACACCGCGACTCGCTTTGCTAATTCTCATTTCATCTTGAAATTTCAATCTGTTGTTCTGAAGATGTCTGGTCGTGGTAAGGGAGGAAAGGGACTCGGGAAAGGAGGTGCTAAGCGTCATCGCAAAGTGCTCCGTGATAACATCCAGGGCATCACCAAGCCTGCTATCCGTCGCCTGGCTCGCCGCGGAGGAGTGAAGCGAATCTCCGGTCTGATCTATGAAGAGACCCGCGGGGTGCTGAAGGTTTTCCTGGAGAATGTGATCCGGGATGCCGTCACTTACACTGAGCACGCTAAGAGAAAGACCGTCACCGCTATGGATGTGGTGTACGCTCTGAAGCGCCAGGGTCGCACTCTCTACGGATTCGGAGGGTAGAGATTTGGACACAAACACGAACACAAAGGCTCTTTTAAGAGCCACCCACCGTTTCATTTAAGGAGCTTTGAATTCTATCATCACAATACACTTTATATTGCAACTGTGAAACGGAATGTCTGTTAAACAGACTCACTGTTACTGTTTTAATCGGTGTAACAGTAAGACTGAAGGGCGAGTAATTTATAAACCGTCACAAACCCGCGAGGGAATTGTTTTCCTGTAACTCACTGCAGAGACCCACCTATTTTTTTTTTTTTATAATACATGAATACTCTTGTGATATTAATATTAAAGAGGATGAGGTTTGGCAGAATTTAGTTGTGTTTTTTGTTTCGCAGGCTTGAAGCATAGAGACTGAACTGCTCCTTCCCTGCAGTCTAGCAGATTTACAGCAAGGAGAAGAGTACGTGCTCACACAGCTGATTCGCTGCAGAATGCACGACCGAGTCAGATGATAGGAGCTTCAGGGACGTTTTAAAAGGGGAGTTGCAGTCATTTAAAGAAACAGAAGGTGCGTTCTCGTATCCCAAAGCAAGCTGGGCGTGGCTGGTCTCCGTTTGACGTCACGTTGCTACTAGTAACGGCTTCTGCAAACCTTTGGAAAACTTACCAGCAACATCACCTATTTATACTCTACTTGCATAATTAATCACTTATTCTATTTGTTTGATGTATATAATGAAACGTAATTACATTTAATTATTTAATTTATCACAATGTATCCCACATGGGGATTACATTCATTTACAGTCCATTATAATTTAATTTTAATTTTTAAACGTCCTATAGTTTCTGGATTATCAGACTATAACGTTAATCAGTTTGATGTAATTGTTGAACATTAACTTTATTTGTAACCGTATACATTACTTTTCATGGATTAGTACATTATGTTTACGTTACTATTAATTACAATTTTATATCGATTAATTCATTTATTTATGTGTGTAACACTTTTAAATAACTGTAATTCATGATGAATTACGTCGGAACTAATTTATCAGCATGATAAAATAGGAATTAATGACGAACACACTTCTAATTCTAATAATTTAATTCCGTGTCTGCAATGCATCATGAATTATATATGAACAGACACTTATTTTAATCAATCAATCAATCTTTATTTTATATAGCGCCATTCATAGTGGACCACCATCACAAAGCGCTTTACAAGATGCAGTAACAACAAGAAAATCCATAATATTTTAAATACAGAGAAATGCATCATACATGATATACAGTAAAAAAAAAAATGCATAATACATTAAATACAGTGGAAATACATGATATAGTAACATACATGAAATACTATAGGGGTCTTGAGAGCTGATTTAAAGTATAGGGGTCTTGAGAGCTGATTTAAAGTGTTACCCTGTATTTAAATACTGCGTTGACAAGGCTGTTCACCCTTCTTTGCATTAAGATAACATGTCGTTCCCCTCCTCTTGCCAGGGGGCAGCAGTAGCTTTAGTAGCTATTTGAATTACGATTGGCAGGTCACTCCTGATCTCTGCATCGTCTCTTTGGTTCACTTCCGCAGCTACTTTTCAAAGTTGCGCTGTGCTGGCGCTTCGAGGGTGGAGTTTCGTGACGTCACGCAGCAACCCTCGCAAAACTGGATTCTGTGCAGAACTGGACTGCAAGAACAACCACTGTGTTTTTCTTTAGAGAAGAGAAACAACAACAGTCAAAAGTTAGAAAACCGAGTTTTTTTTCTTCTATATAATTAAATGGTGTTGCGCACCAGTAGACAAGACGTGACGATAAACAAAAAGTAAGTCTTTTTTTTGTTTGTTTTTAATTTGTGTGTAAGTTTAGTTGTTTGCACGCACAGGCGTGGCAGACCCAAACTTTGGTTGCAAAATGAACAGCGCGTGGCTGGTAGGGTTGCTACCTACCGAGCCCCATAATTCCCGAACGCTGAAGGAACGTTTTGTAAAGTTGCCTTTTAGACGGAAGGAAACCAACTCATGAATTGAGCGATAAACCTTTGCTAAATTGGTTCTGTTGATTTAAGTAGCTCGAGGCAGCATGACGATACAATAATAGCTTTTAACAAATTAAATACATAAGTACCATCATCAATATTTATTTATTGTATTAATAGTTTTAAAAAATATATTTTTTTAAGTTGCTTTATAGTTTCTAATAGTGTATCGCCTTCTCCAGCTCGAATCATTAATATTGACCAGCTGTTCACTATTCCTGAAACCAGAGAGCGTGAACACCTGATTATTATTATTATTATTATTATTATTATTATTATTATTATTATTATTATTATTATTATTATTATTTCTTAGCAGATGCCCTTATCCAGGGCGACTTACAATTGTTACAAGATATCACATTATTTTTACATACAGTTACCCATTTATACAGTTGGGTTTTTTTACTGGAGCAATCTAGGTAAAGTACCTTGCTCAAGGGTACAGCAGCAGTGTCCCCCCACCTGGGATTGAACCCACGACACTCCGGTCAAGAGTCCAGAGCCCTAACCACTCAGTATAAATTAATCAAGTGTTTAGTGTTCAGTTCACATGTTTTTCTTTCAGTTTAAGGGCAATTTAAAAACCCTGTCCCGTCCCCAAATGTTCCGGAATTATGGAGCCATGTTGTATTGTGTTCAGTTCTGGTCACCTCGTTACAAAAAGGATATTGCTGCTCTAGAAAGAGTGCAAAGAAGAGCGACCAGAATTATCCCAGGTTTAAAAGGCATGTTGTATGCAGACAGGCTAAAAGAATTGAATCTATTCAGTCTTGAACAAAGAAGACTGTGTGGTGATCAGATTCAAGCATTCAAAATCCTAAAAGGTATAGACAATGTCGACCCAGGGGACCTGAAAAAAGAAACAAGGACCAGGGGTCACAAAAGGAGATTAGAAAAAGGGGCATTCAGAACAGAAAATAGGAGGCACTTTTTTACACAGAGAATTGTGAGGGTCTGGAACCAACTCCCCAGTAATGTTGTTGAAGCTGACACCCTGGGATCCTTCAAGAAGCTGCTTGATGAGATTCTGGGATCAATAAGCTACTAACAACCAAACGAGCAAGATGGGCTGAATGGCCTCCTCTCGTTTGGAAACTTTCTTATGTTCTAACCCTAGGTGGGGGCCTAATACTTGTTGCAGAGAAAGTTATTTTATTTGTAATGGCAGTGTTTAAGTGTCAGTCAGTGAATATACATTCTGGAAAATAAAGAAAAAACAAAAGCAACTTACCAATATTGTTTTCTAGCTTGTTTTCGTGTCAGTGGTTTTACAGTTTAGCCATGGTGTGCCAATTTAATATTGGCTTAATTTAGAGGTTTAAGAATGATACACCTGCGGTGTATTCCACTTAATTACATACCTGATAATTGCATGTTCCTGTTAACTTTAAAATAAGTGAAGCCTATATGAAAATTCACATGCAGCAGATTCCTGTTAATTGCATATCCCTTGTGGTGAACAGTTTTCTATATTTAACCAAGATATGCGATTATAAAAAAAAAAAACATTTATATTCTCATAATAATCAAGTATACAGTTAAATATAATGCACTGTATCTATTACTGTTTGTTCAAGACTGAATAGATTCAAATAAAAACATAAGAAAGTTTCCAAACGAGAGGAGGCCATTCGGCCCATCTTGCTCGTTTGGTTGTTAGTAGCTTATTGATCCCAGAATCTCATCAAGCAGCTTCTTGAAGGATCCCAGGGTGTCAGCTTCAACAACATTACTGGGGAGTTGGTTCCAGACCCTCACAATTCTCTGTGTAAAAAGTGCCTCCTTTTTCTGTTCTGAATGCCCCTTTATCAAATCTCCATTTGTGACCCCTGGTCCTTGTTTCTTTTTTTCAGGTCAAAAAGTCCCTGGGCGACATTGTCTATACCTTTTAGGATTTTGAATGTTTGAATCAGATCACCGCATAGTCGTCTTTAAATACTGGTTATTGCACAAAACAGTTCTGCACATGGACTGCAATTAACAAGACTCTAATATGACTTAACGTGATGTGCTTCTGGTATTATTTAAAGTTGGATTTCAGTGCTACCTACATTAATGTCTTGATACATTTCACCAGCCTAACTGTATGTGTTTACACTTTGAAAAACAGGAACTTAATCCCTCGTACTAAAGACAATTTGCCTCGCTTCGCTTAACACATTTTTTGTTGAAGGATCTGGACAGAAGGAGACGTTTTATTTATTTGAAAAAGAGAAATGTTGTGATTGGTTTCTTGATTACTTTTTGTGTGGCTGACTGTGCCTATCTCTGCCGACTGTGCCTATCTCTGAGGACTGTGCCTATCTCTGAGGACTGTGCCTATCTCTGAGGACTGTGCCCATCTCTGAGGACTGTGCCCATCTCTGAGGACTGTGCCTATCTCTGAGGACTGTGCCTATCTCTGAGGACTGTGCCTATCTCTGAGGACTGTGCCTATCTCTGAGGACTGTGCCTATCTCTGAGGACTGTGCCCATCTCTGAGGACTGTGCCCATCTCTGAGGACTGTGCCTATCTCTGAGGACTGTGCCTATCTCTGCCGACTGTGCCTATCTCTGAGGACTGTGCCTATCTCTGAGGACTGTGCCTATCTCTGAGGACTGTGCCTATCTCTGAGGACTGTGCCTATCTCTGAGGACTGTGCCTATCTCTGAGGACTGTGCCTATCTCTGAGGACTGTGCCTATCTCTGAGGACTGTGCCTATCTCTGAGGACTGTGCCTATCTCTGAGGACTGTGCCTATCTCTGAGGACTGTGCCTATCTCTGAGGACTGTGCCTATCTCTGAGGACTGTGCCTATCTCTGCCGACTGTGCCTATCTCTGCCGACTGTGCCTATCTCTGAGGACTGTGCCCATCTCTGAGGACTGCCTATCTCTGAGGACTGTGCCTATCTCTGCCAACTGTGCCTATCTCTGCCGACTGTGCCTATCTCTGAGGACTGTGCCTATCTCTGAGGACTGTGCCTATCTCTGAGGACTGTGCCTATCTCTGAGGACTGTGCCTGTCTCTTGAGGACTGTGCCTGTCTCTTGAGGACTGTGCCTATCTCTTGAGGACTGTGCCTATCTCTTGAGGACTGTGCCTATCTCTTGAGGACTGTGCCTATCTCTTGAGGACTGTGCCTATCTCTGACGACTGTGTCTATCTCTGAGGACAGGGTGTTGGTTCTATGGAAACCTGCAGATATCAGCTGCATGACCATATACAGAAATAAATGCAGCTGAACACAGAGACAGGAATGTAGTGGAACCAGTCTTGGGCAGACCAAGAGGGGGCAGGGTGCCTGGTTCAGTGCTTCTCATTCGACAGACAGCATATACAGAGAGAAGTGCAGGGACGTGAGAATATTACTTTCGTTCTGTATTAGGCAATATACTGATATGTTGTTGTAATTTGTATATATCATGCAACTATACTAATGTATAAAGTAGCCTGAACCTAAAGCAATGAGTGATTGGTCTGTTTTCTATTTTTACATTTGATTTAATTCTGATTTTCATATTACTGTTTTTGAACAGCACACTGTGGATGCAAGTAGTCAGTGATTTGCTCAATACCTTGCTTGTGTGGTTTAAAAATGCCTGTAATCAGAACGTGTCTGTATCTGGGACCACTAGTTTCATTGTAATTGATATTTGATTCATTATCAATAAAAACCGACTGTATGCATGTGGTTAGACAGCTGATAATAAGACCTTTTATTTTGTCCCCTTGAATATATTGGAACAGCGTGCACGAGAGAAATCTAAAACAAACAATATATAGAATGGTTAAATACGTTGTGGACATTTTTTCGACAGTTAAAATTCTGTGGTACTATAAACTTACAAGAAATTCTACCTCCCTTCAATAGTAAAGCCAGCCCTGATATTAAGGCCAGATTTTGTTTGTCCCTGGAATCATCTTAATTGTACTGTATTTAAAAAAAATGTTTTCTTTCTTTTGCAGCTATTAAACATAGTCCTCCGTGTGATGCCATGGACAGCGTGAAGATGGAATGTCTCCCAATCAAAAAGGAGTTCCCTGAACTTGAACTTGCTCCCTTTAGAGTGGAGTTCTCTGGGCTGGCTTCCCTCCCCATTAAGCAGGAGCTCTGTGAGATGCAATGTGACAGCATTCAGCCAGCGGTCTCTGAGATTAAAGCTGAGCACAATGAATGGGAGATCCCCCAGACAGAAGAACTGCTTCCTGTTAAACAAGAAGAGGTGCTGGAAGTTGTCCATATTAAATGGGAGCCCCTTGAAGTAGAGTTTGACCACATGGAACCAGGGAAGGAAGAATCGGAGGACCTCAAACCAAACATCCCTGAGCTGGAGCCTGTGCGCCTGCGGGAGTGTAGCGTGGTGCTGGAGAGAATCTGCATGAGAGAGCAAGGCGCTGGAGAGGAAGGCTCTCCCAACAGCATGCAAGGAGGTGGAAAGGAAGGCAGGCGGTCATATTCAGAATGCAGTCTAGCTGGTGAATGACTCCCAGTAGCTGTGACATTGTCATTTATAAATTGTGTGATCTCCACAGTGTGTTTTGAGAGGGAGGGAGCACATGCCTGTCAGCACTGAGTTTTAAAAATGAGTGCTTTTGTAAACTGAAATCTTGAAGTCCTGAATTGAAGTGAATACCTACACAAGACAAAGGCATGCAACTATTCCGCTGTATTACTTGGTACAATTATACTGGGATATAGTGCTACTTCTAATTGCTTTTAAAAAGGGATAATTACAAACAGCAAACAACCATGAGATGCTTCACAATCCAATTCTCTCTTGGCCCCTGTGGTTCTTGTTGTTCTGTAGTTGTGCAGTAGGCGGCTGATTTGACAGCAGACAGTACTTTGTGAAGGTGTTCACTGTAGTTGATTGTGCACGACAGCAAAGCACAAACAGTTAATGTTACTTTCACCTCACAACAAACCTAAAGGCTGTGCTGCACATTGACCCCGTCAAAGGACAAGCTGTGGCACCTACTTTATAATAATAATAATAATAATAATGATTAAATTCAACAGGTCATCATGCCAAAATACACAATGTGATATTGCAACGTTATTCATTGCACTGCACATATGTGGCGGATCAAAACCACTTATCGGTAACATTTTAGTCAACTATCTTCTATATTAAATGAACACAATAGTCGTGTATATAAACACATGTTATCAATCAATCTGAATTTCGAAAGGTTTCACTACAGTTCTGTGTTTGCAGCTGTACATACCCCAAGCATCAGTCTTTACTGACATTGCTTTAACACATAGAGCCTTAAAGTTTAACTTTGCGTTTTTTTCACACAGGAGAGAAACCGTATTGTTGCACTCATTGTGGGAAGAGTTTCAATCAGTCAGGAAACCTGAAAGCACACCAGCGACTTCACACAGGAGAGAAGCCGTATTCCTGCTCTGAATGTGGAAAGAGTTTCACTAACTTAGGAAGTCTTCAAAGACACCAGCGACTTCACACAGGAGAGAAACCGTATTCCTGCTCAGACTGTGAAAAGAGTTTCACTAACTTAGGAAGTCTTCAAAGACACCAGCGACTTCACACAGGAGAGAAACCGTATTCCTGCTCTGAATGTGGAAAGAGTTTCACTAACTTAGGAAGTCTTCAAAGACACCAGCGACTTCACACAGGAGAGAAACCGTATCACTGCTCAGACTGTGGGAAGAGTTTCACTGATTCAGGAACCCTGAAAGCACACCAGCGAAGTCACACAGGAGAGAAACCGTATTGCTGCTCTGACTGTGGGAAAAGTTTCAGTGACTTGGCAAATATTCAAAGACACCAGCGACTTCACACAGGAGAGAAACCTTATCTTTGTTCTGACTGTGGGAAGAGTTTCAGTTTCTCAAACAGCCTTGTTTTCCACCAGCGAATTCACACAGGAGAGAAACCGTATCGCTGCTCTGACTGTGGGGAGAGTTTCAGTCACTCAGGAACCTTAAAAGCACACCACAGAATTCACACAGGAGAGAAGCCGTATCGCTGCACTGACTGTGGGAGGAGTTTCAGACAGCTGGGAACCCTGAAAGCACACCAGAGAATTCACACAGGAGAGAAACCGTATCGCTGCACTGGCTGTGGGAAGAGTTTCAGTCAGTCAGGAAACCTGAGAGCACACAAGCAGCTTCATACAGGAGAGAAGCCGTATCACTGCTCTGAATGTGGAAAGAGTTTTGGTAGAATAGACAACCTTGAAGCACACCAGCGACATCACACAGGAGAAAACCTCACCACTGCTCTGACTGTGGGAAGAGATTCAGTAACTCAGGAGACCTGAAAACATACAAGAGAATTCACTCGGGAGAGAAACCTTAACACTGTACAGAATTGCTGTTGTTTACCAGGATGATCGTTAACCTTACCCTCTAGTAACAGCAAGCAAACCTCTCCTTTCCCGTGTCTCTCAAACCAGCTCCTGGTTAAAAAGAACAAAGTGATTGTCACCAGAGAAGTCTGTGTGCTTACAGTTACTGTACTTTAATCTGGTTCAACAGAAAAATCAACACATTATCCCAGATGACATTCTTCTATAAATACATTTTGGATGATTCAAGCCTGCACCTATGTAGGGATTTATTTGAGTTAAAAAAAAAAAAAAAAGTAGAAATTGGAGTCGTGTTACACCTCTTATTAGATTAGAAAAATAATAAAATACTACATTGCTCTGTATCTGCAAGATTGGTAACAAATGTGCATTTTAATAGCTGCTTGCATTGCCTGCTGTTCTCCAAGTTTAATAAAGTATTAAACTGACTAGCCGTTATTTTGTATTATTCTGCGTGAACCCATTCCAGAAACTCGTGCCAGTGAGCCGCTTAAGGAAAGTATCCCTCCTGCAATGTTTAGTTTAGGCTTAAACTTCTTTCATAAACTGCAATTGTTAAATAAATTAATGTAAAACATACAAAACAAAAACAATTGCTGGGCTGGTTCTTTAATATGTTTAAATCCAGAAGGGTCCTGCTGAAAATGTTATTGTAATCAATGCTAGCAACTATCATTGCACCATAAAGGAACGATATACAAATTAAAACTAACACGATAAGGTATTACTATTGTTTTTAAATGTTCCTATTTCACATAATGAACGACACCGTGTTGATCAAGGCTTGCACATACTCCATTTAAGAAGTAATATCAATAGTCAATACTCTGGACATATGGGAGGAAATCTAAGGGAACAGTCTTATTTATAATGCAATAATAAACAGAAATGACTTGATACCTAAGATGAGATCGTGGTAAAGCAATAGAATTGTTAGATATGAAAGATAATCATGTCTTTGAGTTCAAACAGGAAAACGCTCAACTGTATACAAAACAATGTTGCTGCTCCAGTTGGTACATTTCCAACAAATAAACTGCAAATAGAAAAACATCTTTTAACACAGTCATTGAAGCTAAACAGGTAAAACAGGTGCTTTTGAATGGCATCTGCAAACTTTGTTGTGAAGCATATTTCTTCCAGATGCTGCTTGTTTTATATAGTAATAAAATGTATATATCAAATGTAAGTAGCCTATATGCAAGTATTGAAATTATTTATTTCTTAGCAGACGCCCTTATCCAGGGCGACTTACAATTATTTCAAGATATCACATTATTTTTACATACAATGACATTATTTTTTACATATTATTTTTACATACAATTCCCCATTTATACAGTTGGGATTTTACTGGAGCAATCTAGGTAAAGTACCTTGCTCAAGGGTATAGCAGCAGTGTCCCCCACCTGGGATTGAACATATGACCCTCCAGTCCAGAGCCCTACCAGTATTTACAAACTTAAATGATTTCCCACATATCCCATTGTATCATATGCTATAAGCATGCAGCTCAACCTTTACTGAATGTACAAAAGCTGGGACAGCAACACAGTCGAATTTCTAATAAACTGGAATAATGGATCTCTAAACAAAATTGTGTAACCCAAACAAGTGTAAGAGGCATAGGAACATGCTACCACTTGAAATCGGTAAGCGTTCGCAGTAGGGGGTCGGAAACCGGTTTTGCGGTTTGGGTACATTACAGTATTTATAACGTTCCTGTTATGCTAGCAGTGTGGAGTAGTGGTTAGGGCTCTGGACTCTTGACCGGAGAGTCGTGGGTTCAATCCCAGGTGGGGGACACTGCTGCTGTACCCTTGAGCAAGGTACTTTACCTAGATTGCTCCAGTAAAAACCCAACTGTATAAATGGGTAATTGTATGTAAAAATAATGTGATGTCTTGTAACAATGGATAAGGGTGTCTGCTAAGAAATAAATGATAATAATAATATGCTACATTGCAAATATTGTAATTACGGTATACAAATGTGTTCCTGTGAATAAACTGCAGAAAAAGGTAATTGTCATATGAACACCTTATCTGCTTCTTTGGATGATATTGTCGTTTGGATGACTAAGAACTTTCTGAAGTTGAATTTGAATAAGTTATTTTGGTAAGCACTAGGAAACCACTTCAAACTTTCCCTGACTCTTTGTGGCCGTGTCATTGCTGTATTCATTTGAGCCAGGCATCTGGGAGTAATCTTAGATTCTGGTCATAGTTTTGAGGCTCATGTCTCGTTGGTGGTTAAGTCCTCTTTCTCCCACCTACGAAACATTGCTAGAGTTCGCTCTTGCCTTTCACAGAAGGATGCTGAGATTTTGATCCATTTTGTAACATTGCGCATTGATTACTGTAATGCATTGTTGATTGGGCTGTCTTCTCACCTGGTGTACTGGTCACAACTGGTCCAAAATGCATATTACACCTATTTTGGAAAACTTGCAGTGGCTGCCGGTCAAGTTTCATATTACATTAAGATCTTACTCTTGACTAGTAAGGCTGTTTGGGGAATAGGGCCTACATATGTCTGTGAATTGCTGAATCCTTATATCCCTTGACTCCCTCAGCTGTGCTCTTCAAGTATGAAGTTGCTGACCATTCCCTTATTTAGGTGCGTCCCTCGGGTTTTTCTGCTTCTGCTCCCTCCTTCTGGAATTCCCTGCCTCCAGTTATCAGAAACTCTGACACTGGAGGAATTTAAGTGTCTTTTAAAAATGTACAGTTTATTTCCCAAGTTTATGGAAAATAGACACTTAATATTTTAATATAATTGTTGTAATTAATTTGATATTATCGTTTAATTGCTGCTTGTTTTGAAAAGCACTTTGGAATGGCTTGCTATTAAAGGCAGTATATAAAAAAAAAATTGTTTGATTATTATTAATTCTACTGTTAAGCGTTGGCTTTGTTGCCATAAATTGATGTGCTCGGTTCAAATAAAAGACTATTGATTTAGTTGTGGTGTGGGCTATAGAACATGTCAAATGTTGTGTTTTTTTTGTTTGTTTTTTGTTTTATATATACTGTAAACATATGCATAAACTTGTATATCTGTATAATTAAATTTGTAAACATCCCAGCTCCACTTGAATTAAGCTGAAATTGTATTTCGCTATTAAAATGCAAAAACAAATCACTTAAATCTAACCAAATAAACATTAATATATGCAAAACATTAATATGGCATTAACAGGAGTGATGTTAAGAGGGTTGGAGTGTAAATTGTACAGTTCAAAGTTTATAAACCGTCTAATGTCAAGTTTACTGTGTTGCTGCTGATGTGCTTTTTCAGCCTCTCTTTCTCTCCACTAGGTGGTGCCGTAAGGATAAGAAACCACGAAGGAGAGAGGAGAAATGCTTTTCACTGGTGACATGAAACTGAATTGGAACCAGGCCTTCAGAGGAATATGAAAGGCAGAAATGAGAGGATAGTGAATTAGCTGTCTGTCTGTCTGCACTTCTGAAAGGTGAATGAGGTATTTAAGAATCATAATTAAAATAGAAAAACTGGTGAAATAATTCTTAAAGCTTTTCAGACTGTATTTTTCTATACTGTGTCAAAGGCAATGATTCAGACAGTCCCCCTAAGTTTCAATCTCCATAGCTTTATGTATTATACAGCAGTGACATCAAACATGATTCAGACAGTCCCCCTAAGTTTCAATCTCCATAGCTTTATGTATTATACAGCAGTGACATCAAACATGATTCAGACAGTCCCCCTAAGTTTCAATCTCCATAGCTTTATGTATTATACAGCAGTGACATCAAACATGATTCAGACAGTCCCCCTAAGTTTCAATCTCAATAGCTTTATGTATTATACAGCAGTGACATCAAACATGATTCAGACAGTCCCCCTAAGTTTCAATCTCCATAGCTTTATGTATTATACAGCAGTGACATCAAACATGATTCAGACAGTCCCCCTAAGTTTCAATCTCCATAGCTTTATGTATTATACAGCAGTGACATCAAACATGATTCAGACAGTCCCCTAAGTTTCAATCTCCATAGCTTTATGTATTATACAGCAGTGACATCAAACATGATTCAGACAGTCCCCTAAGTTTCAATCTCCATAGCTTTATGTATTATACAGCAGTGACATCAAACATGATTCAGACAGTCCCCTAAGTTTCAATCTCCATAGCTTTATGTATTATACAGCAGTGACATCAAACATGATTCAGACAGTCCCCTAAGTTTCAATCTCCATAGCTTTATGTATTATACAGCAGTGACATCAAACATGATTCAGACAGTCCCCTAAGTTTCAATCTCCATAGCTTTATGTATTATACAGCAGTGACATCAAACATGATTCAGACAGTCCCCTAAGTTTCAATCTCCATAGCTTTATGTATTATACAGCAGTGACATCAAACATGATTCAGACAGTCCCCTAAGTTTCAATCTCCATAGCTTTATGTATTATACAGCAGTGACATCAAACATGATTCAGACAGTCCCCTAAGTTTCAATCTCCATAGCTTTATGTATTATACAGCAGTGACATCAAACATGATTCAGACAGTCCCCTAAGTTTCAATCTCCATAGCTTTATGTATTATACAGCAGTGACATCAAACATGATTCAGACAGTCCCCTAAGTTTCAATCTCCATAGCTTTATGTATTATACAGCAGTGACATCAAACATGATTCAGACAGTCCCCTAAGTTTCAATCTCCATAGCTTTATGTATTATACAGCAGTGACATCAAACATGATTCAGACAGTCCCCTAAGTTTCAATCTCCATAGCTTTATGTATTATACAGCAGTGACATCAAACATGATTCAGACAGTCCCCTAAGTTTCAATCTCCATAGCTTTATGTATTATACAGCAGTGACATCAAACATGATTCAGACAGTCCCCTAAGTTTCAATCTCCATAGCTTTATGTATTATACAGCAGTGACATCAAACATGATTCAGACAGTCCCCTAAGTTTCAATCTCCATAGCTTTATGTATTATACAGCAGTGACATCAAACATGATTCAGACAGTCCCCTAAGTTTCAATCTCCATAGCTTTATGTATTATACAGCAGTGACATCAAACATGATTCAGACAGTCCCCTAAGTTTCAATCTCCATAGCTTTATGTATTATACAGCAGTGACATCAAACATGATTCAGACAGTCCCCTAAGTTTCAATCTCCATAGCTTTATGTATTATACAGCAGTGACATCAAACATGATTCAGACAGTCCCCTAAGTTTCAATCTCCATAGCTTTATGTATTATACAGCAGTGACATCAAACATGATTCAGACAGTCCCCTAAGTTTCAATCTCCATAGCTTTATGTATTATACAGCAGTGACATCAAACATGATTCAGACAGTCCCCTAAGTTTCAATCTCCATAGCTTTATGTATTATACAGCAGTGACATCAAACATGATTCAGACAGTCCCCTAAGTTTCAATCTCCATAGCTTTATGTATTATACAGCAGTGACATCAAACATGATTCAGACAGTCCCCTAAGTTTCAATCTCCATAGCTTTATGTATTATACAGCAGTGACATCAAACATGATTCAGACAGTCCCCTAAGTTTCAATCTCCATAGCTTTATGTATTATACAGCAGTGACATCAAACATGATTCAGACAGTCCCCTAAGTTTCAATCTCCATAGCTTTATGTATTATACAGCAGTGACATCAAACATGATTCAGACAGTCCCCCTAAGTTTCAATCTCCATAGCTTTATGTATTATACAGCAGTGACATCAAACATGATTCAGACAGTCCCCTAAGTTTCAATCTCCATAGCTTTATGTATTATACAGCAGTGACATCAAACATGATTCAGACAGTCCCCCTAAGTTTCAATCTCCATAGCTTTATGTATTATACAGCAGTGACATCAAACATGATTCAGACAGTCCCCTAAGTTTCAATCTCCATAGCTTTATGTATTATACAGCAGTGACATCAAACATGATTCAGACAGTCCCCCTAAGTTTCAATCTCCATAGCTTTATGTATTATACAGCAGTGACATCAAACATGATTCAGACAGTCCCCTAAGTTTCAATCTCCATAGCTTTATGTATTATACAGCAGTGACATCAAACATGATTCAGACAGTCCCCTAAGTTTCAATCTCCATAGCTTTATGTATTATACAGCAGTGACATCAAACATGATTCAGACAGTCCCCTAAGTTTCAATCTCCATAGCTTTATGTATTATACAGCAGTGACATCAAACATGATTCAGACAGTCCCCTAAGTTTCAATCTCCATAGCTTTATGTATTATACAGCAGTGACATCAAACATGATTCAGACAGTCCCCTAAGTTTCAATCTCCATAGCTTTATGTATTATACAGCAGTGACATCAAACATGATTCAGACAGTCCCCTAAGTTTCAATCTCCATAGCTTTATGTATTATACAGCAGTGACATCAAACATGATTCAGACAGTCCCCTAAGTTTCAATCTCCATAGCTTTATGTATTATACAGCAGTGACATCAAACATGATTCAGACAGTCCCCTAAGTTTCAATCTCCATAGCTTTATGTATTATACAGCAGTGACATCAAACATGATTCAGACAGTCCCCTAAGTTTCAATCTCCATAGCTTTATGTATTATACAGCAGTGACATCAAACATGATTCAGACAGTCCCCTAAGTTTCAATCTCCATAGCTTTATGTATTATACAGCAGTGACATCAAACATGATTCAGACAGTCCCCTAAGTTTCAATCTCCATAGCTTTATGTATTATACAGCAGTGACATCAAACATGATTCAGACAGTCCCCTAAGTTTCAATCTCCATAGCTTTATGTATTATACAGCAGTGACATCAAACATGATTCAGACAGTCCCCTAAGTTTCAATCTCCATAGCTTTATGTATTATACAGCAGTGACATCAAACATGATTCAGACAGTCCCCTAAGTTTCAATCTCCATAGCTTTATGTATTATACAGCAGTGACATCAAACATGATTCAGACAGTCCCCTAAGTTTCAATCTCCATAGCTTTATGTATTATACAGCAGTGACATCAAACATGATTCAGACAGTCCCCTAAGTTTCAATCTCCATAGCTTTATGTATTATACAGCAGTGACATCAAACATGATTCAGACAGTCCCCTAAGTTTCAATCTCCATAGCTTTATGTATTATACAGCAGTGACATCAAACATGATTCAGACAGTCCCCTAAGTTTCAATCTCCATAGCTTTATGTATTATACAGCAGTGACATCAAACATGATTCAGACAGTCCCCCTAAGTTTCAATCTCCATAGCTTTATGTATTATACAGCAGTGACATCAAACATGATTCAGACAGTCCCCCTAAGTTTCAATCTCCATAGCTTTATGTATTATACAGCAGTGACATCAAACATGATTCAGGCAGTCCCCCTAAGTTTCAATCTCCATAGCTTTATGTATTATACAGCAGTGACATCAAACATGATTCAGACAGTCCCCCTAAGTTTCAATCTCCATAGCTTTATGTATTATACAGCAGTGACATCAAACATGATTCAGACAGTCCCCCTAAGTTTCAATCTCCATAGCTTTATGTATTATACAGCAGTGACATCAAACATGATTCAGACAGTCCCCCTAAGTTTCAATCTCCATAGCTTTATGTATTATACAGCAGTGACATCAAACATGATTCAGATCGATCATGCCTCTTTTTGTCTGTGCTGCTTAGCCTCCCTTTTTTTCCGCAGGAATATTTAGGTCATCGTGATTATAAATAGCTGTCTTCTTTTGAGACCAAGCAGAGTGCCTTGTCAGTAATTCTGTCTTTCCGTTGACATGCCAAGTTGCTATAGCGAATGTAGGCCAGGCATGAAGAAGATCTAGCTAGCATTGGAACACCTTATATGAAACAGTCCTATCAAAGGATTTGAAATCCTAACATGTAAAGGAGTATTGGTTAGTACTGTTTTAAGGGAGACCAGTGACAATATTGCTAGTGTAAATAATAGGCAAGAGAATGTTTTTTATAGACGGTGCAATGATAATGTTGCTTTGTGCTATTAAGAAGAAATAA
The DNA here is from genome assembly GCA_030684275.1 of Acipenser oxyrinchus oxyrinchus. Classification (NCBI taxonomy): domain Eukaryota; kingdom Metazoa; phylum Chordata; class Actinopteri; order Acipenseriformes; family Acipenseridae; genus Acipenser; species Acipenser oxyrinchus. The sequence goes on from CM060304.1 coordinate 2,649,591, forward strand.
ATGGATTTGAAAGCGGGCCGTTCTAATGCCGCTAGTTTTAATAAGCCTGGGTTATGATCTCGCTGTAATTATTGAAGTTATGCTACAGGCTCTTATAAAATATGAAATATGAAAATAATCAAAGAGGTGATTTCTATAACAAAATTATATTTCGATTCCCGGTTTGCTCTCAGGCAACAAAAAGACCAGGATCTTGAAAAATACCAGATGTCTTTAAAAAATCCGCTCACAACAAAAACACACTCACAACAAAAATAATTCAGAGTATCATATCCGTGTCGGGTATTTGCAAGGTAGACCAACTCAGCTGAATAGAAATCCTGACTGTTTAACTAGAGTCCAATTACAAGCACATTATTGTGAATACTGTCAGACAGACAGCAGGCTAATTCACCAGCCTCTCATTCCTGGCTTTCACCTTTCTCTGGAGGCCTGGGTTCCAATCTGGGGGAGGTGGTAAAATGACCACTAGGTGGTGTGCAGCTATCATTTCTGTCCCCCCTGAAACTAGTTTGGTATTTTCTAACTCACAGCTGCCACCTTTGCAGCTTGGCATTGAAAAGGTTAAGTCAAGTGGGAGCTGTCTGTTAGAACAATAGGAATCATTAATATTCTTCTGAAGTCTGTGTTTTTGTTCACTGCGTATCAAACAAAAAAAAAAATGTTAATTGCAGAATGTTGCAACCTGATTTTAGCAGCAGAGGTTTCAAGTGTTTTTAATTACCAGTTATGAACCAAACAATGTTTCGCAAGCTATAGAATGAAATTGTTAATATTCACATTAGAAAAAGAAAACTATTTATTGATATTACATTTCAGCGAGAGTTCCAAAGATTCAGTATCTGCAAATGTTTGAATGTTAGTTTGTGCCAATGCTCTGAATAAAGTATGTCCCTAATAAAGGTTCTGCATAGGACCTAAGCACAGCGAAGTGTAATCAAGCACAGTGAAAGCCTAGTAAAGCACAGGTAAGCATTATAAAGCAATGATTTCTTTTTTTTTTCCCCTCACTCTCGCACCCCCAGCCCCTGCAGCCAAACTGCAGGTCTTTTGTATTCTGGCCGAGGAGTTAACTAGCTAGTAATTATCGTATTACCCCTCGGCCATAGTCTGCATGTGTTTAATAATTTTGCGTGACTGCCAGCAAATTCAACAATTACTAGCTGACAGTGACGCATTCCCATGAGGCATTCTAAAACTAAAACAATAACAAAAAATGTCGGACAGCACTTTGCTCATCCTTCCAAATACTACAAAATACGGCTTTTCGCCATCATATTAATAACACATAAATCGCAACAGGAACTCTAAATGTAAAATAAATAAATACATCATAAAATGAAAATGTTTGCTAAAACATGTTTCATTCAGAACTGCACACTTGAGCTCTGTATAACGAATGGCAGTGCATGGTTGAGAGCAATGTCTTTAACAGTATCTGCAGTGCTTGTCATCCGTCTCTCTTTCACTTGTGAGTTTGCAGGCCGGCACTTTCAGCAGCTAATTGCTCTGGCTAATTAGAGAGAAGTGCCTCAGTGGTCTTAATTACACTGCCAACGCAAACAGAACCTGTAAACGGCAATGTTCTCATGGAAAGAACTAACGTGAACCATTTGGTCCATCTGTCTGATAAGTAATTAGCACCCACTAGTCACCAAACACTAAACTTCAATGAGCACTAGCTTAAAACACTTGCTAGCATTGTCCTATCCCATTGTAGCTGCCCTGTACTTGTGTTTCCATTGCCTGCCGTTGAAGATCATCTGGGTATAGTTAGAATACTGTGGTCCCATTGCCACTCAGTATAAGATGGAAGAGAATGGAACAGTGATACTGTTAATAAAGCTAATAAATGGAAAGAGAATGGACTGGGAAGCCTTGGTTAGCACTCCTTGAAGGATTTCTTTCATTAAACAGAACTTTTCTTAATGTTCAGGAAGAGTAAATGGTAACAATCTTAATTTCCTTTCGCTTAGCGGCTGTGCTAATGATCCTGTGTTCTGAGATTACAAATCATTCAGGACTGGTGCGATCTTAATGAAAATACACACAGTGCTGTCAGAGAACTGAGCTATTAGGGAGAGGGGGAAGGAGAGTGGAGAGGAGAGAGGGAGAGTGATCGGGGAAGGGAGAGGAGAATGAAGTAGAGAAGGGAGATGGAGAAATGAAAAAAGGACCAGTGGTAAGAAGAGGTAGGAGGCAGGAGAAACCTTGTTTACTCTTTATAGCGAGATCAGTGCTCATGGTCATAAAGATGATGGTTAGCAAGTTTCATCATGATTGTATAAGTGCTTACATGCAAAACTAAAACGACAAACAGCCTCCACAGATTCTGATACTCTCAATAACTGAGGTCATGAGCAAGTTACATGCAAACTCTGTATCCTACAGGCACACTATATTCCCAGGGACATGCACCCCAGCCAGGGAGAGTGAGCAGGAACAGAATGTCTTTTAAAGCCCTTGTTAGCACTGTTTGAGAGACTGATTCAGGCAGAGCGATTGAAATATTACCGGCTGTTCTTTCTCATCTCTCGACTTGTTTATTCTGAGAGCAGATTATTAGTTTATTACGATTCATAATCACAGTTACTACAGGGCATGAATAATACAATCATGTGTCATGACTGTATCATCCATTCGTCTGAATCAGCACACACACTCACACACACACACACACAGACACAGAGACACAATCACACACACACATACACCCAGACACACTCACACACACACACACACAGACACACACACACTCACACACATACACACACAGACACAGAGACACACACACACATACACCCAGACACAATCACACACACACACACACAGACACACACATACACAGACACACTCACACACACTCACAGACATACACAGAGGCATGCTCACACAGACACACTCACACACACTCACACACACAGACACGCACACAGACACACAGACAGACACATACACACAGACACACAAAGACACACACACACACACACACAGACACAGAGACACACACAGACACATACACACACACACACACACACACACACACACACACACAGACACGCACACAGACACACAGACAGACACATACACACAGACACACAAAGACACACTCACACACACACACAGATATTCAGACACACTCACACGCAGACTCACACACACACACACACAGACACACAGACACACACAGACACACAGACACACACATACACAGACACACTCACACACACTCACAGACATATACAGAGGCATGCTCACACATACACACAGACACACTCACACACACAGACACTCACACAGACACATACACACAGACACACAAAGACACACACACACACACACAGATATTCAGACACACTCACGCAGACTCACTCACACACATGCACACACAGACACACATAGCCGCACACATACACACAGAGTGACAAAAGAGACACGCACAGAGACACATCTTAGTAAGGACTGCCATTTTTTATCTCCCGAGGAATAAGAAAACTCCAGCAAAGATGGGTCTAGTGGAGGCGGTCGTAAGTACACACATCACACTTCACATTGTTCTGCACATCTGAAGAACCGCTTATCCAGTTGTCGTGAAACTTGGTATTCATATTATAAAGCATTGTATTGAGAATATCAGATTCTTGTGATATAGGTGGTGTCTGTCTGTTCGTACATGCGCCTGTCGGTGTGTCAGACTGACATTTTTGCATGGAGCTTATCAAATTTTGATAAACATTTCATTGCTCAATCTTGTTCTCTGCTATTCTGTACTGATAAATGTCATGGACATCAACTTCTTCATCACACTGCTGGCTCTTATTGTGAATGTGGAGCCGTGGCGATGGGGGCGTGTGTCTGTCTGTGTAAATGAGTTACATCAGCATGTCGGTCTCATTAGAGAGGGGTTTAAACATTGAGTCATGTCCGTCAGTAGCGAAAGCAGCTGGTTGGTGAACGAAAGAAGCCATTGACGGGGTGGGGGCCCAAGGTTTGTGCAAACAGAGGTTTCTTTAACCTAGTGCTCGATGTTTTACAATTAGCATGTTTTTCTTTGTATTGTGAAGGGAAGTGCGCAGCTGGCAAGATTTATGGAATTATTTTGCTCCAATCACTTTAAATGAAAAATCTATATATAGCGACGTGTGTTATACATATTAATCTTGTGCTCTGTATATTTGTGACAGGCGCGAGACACACTGAGACACACTGCGAGACACACTGAGGTACACTGAGAGACTGGGACACACTGAGACACACTGAGACAAGTGGAGACACACTGAGATAGACTGAGACACACTGAGACACACCCAGAGACCCACACACAGTGAAACACACTGCCAAAAACAAGGCACTTTTTAAATGTATTTAAACAGTAAAGAACTACAAAGTAGCTACTTAATAAGTTGAACAATTCCTGTCTTTTTAGACCATTGTTTTATCCCCCTTCCCTCTTCCCCTGCCTCCCTCTCTCTGCCCCATCTCCCTCTCTTGTCTTTTTCTCTCCTCTTCTTTTCCTCCCCCTCTCTCTCTTTGCTATTTACGTTAATGTACAGTAACAGGACTAAGAGGGAGAATCTTCTGTCAGCCCATCATTACTCATCCGGTTCCTAATAGCTGAATATGGCAAAGTGGTTAACAGTGTGCAGGTGCAGGAATGCAACAGGGATCAATCAACAGACAGACAGCGATAATCCAGGTGCAATGAGATTTTATTTGTAATGGTCTGATGACACAATGACAGTAAATAATACCAATGAGAACAGGCAATACAGCAGCGTGTTTTAATCCACGGGTTGGTCCCGAAATAATAATAGTCCCGATCTTAAACAGCCACACGTAACACAAAATACAAACACAAGTCCACAGTGAGTGATATAGTGCTTGTGGTGTAAATACAGTTTATTTGTGAACAATTGGTGCAGTGCTGGCCTTTGGCGACAGCTCCGGATCGTGTTAGCCGCCAAAAAGCAGCAAAGTGGTTCCTTAGACACGACAAAACAAACAAAACACTTTTACAATACACAGTCTCCTTCAGGTTCAGCTTTTAACCATACAAAGGAACCGATCGCTTTGCTCCGTCCCCTTTTGTACTGTCAATCATGACCCCTTGGTTAACTAATGAAACCGCTTCTTCAATCCACGGCTGCCACGTCATTTCCCTTCCGGGTCGATGATGTAGTGTATTATAGCTCCGCCCCCTTTCTAGATGGCCGGCTTCCGTCTAACCCTGGGAATGAATTGTCTAGCCATCCCGTCCAGGGCACTCTGTTTATTTATCACCAAGAATCATTCTGTCTCTGTCACACTGATTGATCTCAGAACTTTGTCAAGTCGGGTTTTAAAGGATCCCAGTGATTCAGCATCAACAACATGACTAGGTAACCAATTCCATCCCCTCACCACTCTCTGTGTGAAGAAGAGTCTCCTTCAACAACATGACTAGATAACCCATTCCATCCCCTCACCACTCTCTGTGTGAAGAAGAGTCTCCTTCAACAACATGACTAGGTAACCCATTCCATCCCCTCACCACTCTCTGTGTGAAGAAGAGTCTCCTTCAACAACATGACTAGGTAACCCATTCCATCCCCTCACCACTCTCTGTGTGAAGAAGAGTCTCCTTCAACAACATGACTAGGTAACCCATTCCATCATCTCACCACCCTCACCACCCTCTGTACTAAGTCTATCGACTTAATGTGTCCTCTCCCTCTCCCTCTCACCCTTCACCCTCTCTCCTCTCTCTCTCTCTGCCTCTTTTCAGCTCCTGTCTCATTAATCCATAGTCTGCAGGTTCTGTGACATTTCCAGAGTGCACTGCAGGGCTCCTCACAGGACCTGCACCAGCATCTCTGACAGGAGAGGCACCTACACCTTATAAAACCCCCAGCCATCAGAGTCAATCACTGTGATAGATTAGTATTCATGTGAGAGGATATGAAACCAGGAAGGAAGGAAGGAGGACAAAATGAGACAGAAAGAATAAAGAAAAAAGAAAGAGATAGAAAATAGAAGGGGTGGGGGAGGGTTCTGCTGTGTGTGGTCAGCTCAGTGTACAATCTCTGTCAAAAGGCTATTTTTTTCTGCAGGGGGTTTCTTCCTAGTTTTGTTTCTGATCTCGTAACAGAACATCTCATTCAGCAGAAAAGAGACGGACACCGACTGAGGAGATATACAGCATGCTCAAGGCCACCGGTAATAATGATGAGGAGGGAGGGAGGGAGGAAGAGGCATAGAGCAGGTGGGAGAGGTATAGAGAGGGAGAGAGGGTAAGAGGGAGAGAAGAAGGAGAGGGAGGGGGAATGAGAGTGGGAGGAAGGAGGCGAGGGAGAAGGAATAGGGGAGGGGTCATTGAATCCTTTCTGTGTGTGTGTGTGTGTGACAGTGTCATTGTGTGTGTGTGTGTGTGTGTGTGTGTGTGACAGTGTCATTGTGTGCGTGTGTGTGACAGTGTCATTGTGTGTGTGTGTGTGACAGTGTCATTGTGTGCGTGTGTGTGGGCAGGTATTACTATCAATGTGCAGACAAAATTTGAGAAAATGTCCCCACAAAGATAGTAACAAAGATAGTAGTGTGGATTTTTGTCTGACTGGAGCTAGAAATAGTAAATCAAATTACAATGAGAGTCAATGAGAAGTCCCCACAAATATAGGAATACAAACATGTGTGCGTATGCCTGTGTGTGCGTAGTGCGTGTGCCTGTGTGTGTGTGTGTTATCAAGGTTGCTAGCTTTTGTGGCCAATTTTATACAGCGATTGAAGCAGAGCTATTCAATCTCAAACCTTGACTGCAGGCGAAAAAAAGAAAGAAAGAAAGAAAACCAAATGAATAAAACATATTTATAACCTTTGAAGTGAGAGATCATTTCATAAATCCTTCCTGTCCTACACTTCTGTTGGCTACACCAGTCTCAAATGTGCAGTTTTGACAGAAACACATATTATAGCTAACATTGTAAAACATCTGGTACTACGCTAGGTCAAAAAAATTTCCCATGCCTTAATCCCAGGATATCTGGTGCTCTTGCACTTCCTGGCTCAGCAGTGTCTTCTGGATTAAATCAGCCAATAGGGGAAGCAGCTGGTTGTAAGCACATTGAAAGCATGGCTTGCAACCAGAGATTTCTTTAACCAAGTGAGGTACCATAACATGCTCAACATGTGTTTCTTTCAAAACTTATGGGTAAAGATTTGAACATGACATGGCCTTGACTCCACAAGGTGTCTCCACGGCTCCATTCATCATTAATATTCAGTATAGACGATCGTGATGACGAATTGTTCAGACAATTGGATAGAGATCATTGTGGGGACAGAGGAAGAAGTCTCTGCCATGCTCCTCAAACCGTTCACAATTCTGGCCCGGTGGTGGGGCGTTATTTAAAGAAGCCATCAGGGTTTGGCATTGTCGGGTGGTGCACAGTGATGCTTAGTATTCATTCAGCCTTCCAGAGTAATGGAGGGACCCAGGGTATACCAGGAGAACCTGCCCCACACCAGGGCCATGCCAAACCCAATCAGGGACAGACTGGTCCTAATAAAGTGGCCCGGCTTTGTATATGATATGTTGTGAAATAAATTAAATAAAGTAGAACTTTATGAAAAGCACAGCACAGTTGATATTTTATGGCTCATTTTGATTTTTTTTTTGTCCTGCTATAACCCCATAGATAAGCTGCTTAACTATGAGAGTATAAACTCCACTCCAGTCAATTCTCATTCACACGGGTCTGTGAGATAGGGGTGTGGCCTATAAGGGCCAGAAATATGCCATAAGTTACCCATTATTATTATTATTATTATTATTATTATTATTACTACTATTATTATTTATTTATTTCTTAGCAGACGCCTTTATCCAGGGCAACTTACAATTGTTACAAGATATCACATTATTTTTACATACAATTACCCATTTATACAGCTGGGTTGTTACTGGAGCAATCTAGGTAAAGTATCTTGCTCAAGGGTACAGCAGCAGTGTCCCCCACCTGGGATTGAACCCACGACCCTCCGGTCAAGAGTCCAGAGCCCTAACCACTCCACACTGCTGCAACCACTACTCCACAAAAGCAGTAAAAGCACAGCAACATGTAATAAAACAGTGAAAACACAGTAAAGCATAGGGAAGCATTGTAAAGCACAGAGAGGTCTGGTAAAGCATAGGGAAGCATTGTAAAGCACAGAGAGGTCTGGTAAAGCATAGGGAAGCATTGTAAAGCACAGAGAGGTGTGGTAAAGCATAGTGAAGCATTGTAAAGCACAGAGAGGTCTGGTAAAGCATAGGGAAGCATTGTAAAGCATAGAGAGGTATGGTAACGCATAGGGAAGCATTGTAAAGCACAGAGAGGTCTGGTAAAGCATAGGGAAGCATTGTAAAGCACAGAGAGGTGTGGTAAAGCATACAGAAGCATTGTAAAGCACAAAGAGGTCTGGTAAAGCATAAGGAAGTATTGTAAAGCACAGAGAGGTCTGGTAAAGCATAGGGAAGCATTGTAAAGCATAGAGAGGTATGGTAACGCATAGGGAAGCATTGTAAAGCACAGAGAGGTCTGGTAAAGCATAGGGAAGCATTGTAAAGCACAGAGAGGTCTGGTAAAGCATACAGAAGCATTGTAAAGCACAAAGAGGTCTGGTAAAGCATAAGGAAGTATTGTAAAGCACAGAGAGGTCTGGTAAAGCATAGGGAAGCATTGTAAAGCACAGAGAGGTGTGGTAAAGCATAGGGAAGCATTGTAAAGCACAGAGAGGTGTGGTAAAGCATACAGAAGCATTGTAAAGCACAAAGAGGTCTGGTAAAGCATAAGGAAGTATTGTAAAGCACAGAGAGGTATGGTAACGCATAGGGAAGCATTGTAAAGCACAGAGAGGTCTGGTAAAGCATAGGGAAGCATTGTAAAGCACAGAGAGGTCTGGTAAAGCATACAGAAGCATTGTAAAGCACAAAGAGGTCTGGTAAAGCATAAGGAAGTATTGTAAAGCACAGAGAGGTCTGGTAAAGCATAGGGAAGCATTGTAAAGCACAGAGAGGTGTGGTAAAGCATAGGGAAGCAATGTAAAGCACAGAGAGGTCTGGTAAAGCAGAGGGAAGCTTTGTAAAGCACAGAGAGGTCTCGTAAAGCATAGGGAAACATTGTAAAGCACAGAGAGGTCTGGTAAAGCAGAGGGAAGCATTGTAAAGCACAGAGAGGTCTGGTAAAGCATAGGGAAGCATTATAAAAGCACAGAGAGGTCAGGTAAAGCATAGGCAAGCATTGTAAAGCACAGAGAGGTCTGGTAAAGCATAGGGAAGCATTGTAAAGCACAGAGAGGTGTGGTAAAGCATAGGGAAGCATTATAAAAGCACAGAGAGGTCTGGTAAAGCAGAGGGAAGCATTGTAAAGCACAGAGAGGTCTCGTAAAGCATAGGGAAACATTGTAAAGCACAGAGAGGTCTGGTAAAGCAGAGGGAAGCATTGTAAAGCACAGAGAGGTCTGGTAAAGCATAGGGAAGCATTATAAAAGCACAGAGAGGTCAGGTAAAGCATAGGGAAGCATTGTAAAGCACAGAGAGGTCTGGTAAAGCAGAGGGAAGCATTGTAAAGCACAGAGAGGTCTGGTAAAGCAGAGGGAAGCATTGTAAAGCACAGAGAGGTCTGGTAAAGCATAGGGGAGCATTGCAAAGCACAGAGAGGTCTGGTAAAGCATAGGGAAGCATTGTAAAGCACAGAGAGGTCTGGTAAAGCATATTAAAAAAACAAACCATGGTAAACTGTGGAAAAAAATAGCATAACCATGTGAAAAGCTTGGGGGAAAACTGCAAAACTGTTGTTCAGTGGTACTGTGGTATTGCCACATTTTAATTTTTTTCCACTGCAATTTTTTTCTGCACAGGCCTACATAGTTCATTATTAAATGATTTTGTCATATTGAAACGGACATCAGCATATGACATTTGGTGTTTTGTAAGCCTCGGGTGAGCTGATAATCACTCAGGCTATTAGTACTTCTGTGATTATGTAAGCTAATGTGCTCTCCGAAGCTACGTGGGTCTGTTATAATTCAGAGTGCATAGGGGGTCAGTATCGGATCCCAGTGGCTGAAATGCTGGGGAATCAAACGAAAAAACCTTGTTAATGCTGAACCGAAACGCAACTTAAAGCACAGTCAAGCCAAATATCAACTGGAAATGGTGACAGTGAAGTCTGTGAATGCAGTAGAAGCTGTCATATCCGATCCTGTACGATCCAATCCCCTCTATTAACCAATGGACCTCTGGCTTGTGTCATTTACACAGGCTGCTGCTACCAACTGAACAGTACTGATGGAAACTGATCAATGCACATTTTATTAGGGGTCTAAAACACTAAATTCAGCTCTTAGCAGGACAGAATGGATTCAGCTGCAGATTTTAAAAAAATCAAAGACTGTGTTTGGGAATTCAGTTTCACGTCACGTAAAAGAAACTGCCCAGTTTAACCATGTTCAATAAAAGAAAATACGAAAGCCAGATGGTTAATATAATTACTGCGCCGTTAAAAAGATCAAACAAGATTTATTCGCTGACCTCCAAAGCCAATTCTTTGTTTGTGTGCATGCTTTCTTCTTGTTGTTTCTGTCTCCGGTTAGCAAGCATGGTGCAAAAAAAAATTCATCACAATCTGGTTCTCCAGATACATCGAAAAACGGAAGCATGGTATAAATCAAGCACTTTAATTAATACATTTCTCCGTCATTAATATGATAACTCTAATTAGCGCTCCCTGATGCTGTGTGTATTAATCTCTCTTCTTCAGTGGTTAGCCGAATATTAAACTGGGAGTAAAGTCTCTCTGCCCCTTATCTTCACTGAATCATAAAGAGAATGGAGTCTTCCAACACCAATACATATCTAATGGTATTTGGGGCAAGCACAATATACCATAGGTAATGTAGTGAATTAGGTATGCCATTTATTTAAATATAAATTAGTCTCTAGTCGCCCTGTTTAAGAACATCAAAATGTAAGAAATGAGTCTTACCATATTTAAGTTCTGGATCATGCAGAACTCGGATTCCCTTGACAATAACCGACATTCACAGAACGTATCAGAAATATAAAACAATAGTTTATTTAAGAATAAACAGGGGTACACGATGTATCTAATATTACAGAAAGGAAAGGTTATTGGTTAGATAAATGCATGAATAGTATAGAGTTCATTGATTGCAAAGTCAAACGATTACAACGACCATAACATCATTAGCATACATGGTTAAGCTACTAATATTAAATATGGCTTATCACACAAAGTGTCTACTTTGCATTAGTATTTTCAATTCCCGTTTCTCATTGTAATCGATCATGTCAATATGTGCGAGAATTAATTCAGCTTCCCATTGAGAAATGGAATTCAACATTCCAGTACCTAATTAGTGTTACCGTGTTAATTTAGTTTAGACATGATGCAAACTAATAATATGTTATCAACCTCAGTTGATTATATATTCAAATTAACTCAGAAATGGGGCAATGATCAAATTCCTTTGAGTTGCACATTTCAACAAACAAAATACATTTCTTACACATGCTAAAACAGGAAGTTATATTCTATTCCTAGAACAGTTCATCCACTAACTTGATAGCATTTACTACAGTTACTTTCTCGAGTCATAAATTATTTCATATTAGATATGCTGAATACTTATCGATTTCCATATAAAGAAGTCAATCTTTGTAGATGAATACTGCAGCTCTATGGATCTGAAATTCCAATGAAAGAAGATGGTACACTTCAAGTGTGAGGAGCTCATGGGCAGCACGTATGGGAAGCTCTCAGTGTGGGGAGCTCTCTCTCTCTCTCTTGCCTGGAGCGCTGTTCCCTTTCAATTCGAAGATGACCACCAATGACATTACGTATGGGATATGCCTGCCCATTGGGTAGGTATCGCTGAGCTCTCTATACCAGAGCTGCCGATAGGCCCCTTCCTGGGATGATGCACTCGGTCCCGCCTACCGAGGGGATAAAACTGTCATCCAAAGGAAGCCATTTCTCTTTTTCCTTCTCAAGACGGTACAGTAAGACCTCTGTGCTTACGGGATGGGTACTTTCACGTTCCCATTCGTCCAGAGCCCAGGAGAGTCTGGTTTTCGACCCTGTGCCAGCTATTGCACGGCCAGCCCTGGGAGATTCCACTTTGCATGGATCTCCTCAGTCAGATGAAAGGCTCTCTTTGGCACCCAGGACCGGGCAGGCATACCTAAAGTGGAGGTGTTTCCAGGCTTGGTGTCTGGTTAGAAGCCATGATCCCATATCTTGCCCTATGCCGGTCATCTTACAGTTTCTGCAAGAACTGCTTGATGCTGTATTTAGGTGTATGAAGGTGTATTTAGCAGCTATCTCTGCTTGCCATGCCGCCGTAGATTCAATGTCTCCAGGCTCGCATTTTTTGGCTACCCATTTTCTTAAAGGCGCTCGGCGATTACTCCCTCCCAGGAGGACTGTTCTCCCAGAATGGAGCCTTGATGTTGTACTGGAGGCTCTCACGAAGGCCCCGTTAGAGCCCATACACTCCATAGAGCTGAAGTACCTGTCTATGAAGACAGCCTTCCTCGTGGCTATCACCTCCGCTGAGCGGGTCAGTGAGCTGCAGGCGCTGTCTGTGCACAGCTCCTGCATGCGTGTTTGGGAGGATGGGAGCAGAGTGCCTCTGCGCACCAACCCTGCTTTCCTCCCCAAGGTGATCGCAGCCTTCCACTTTAATCAGTCTGTGGAACTGGAGTCCTTCCATCCACCTCCGTTTGCTTCAAAGGAGGATGAGAGATTAAATTTCCTCTGCCCAGTGCGGGCATTGAGATGCTACGTGCATAGGACAAGAGCTCTGCGTCAATCTGACCATCTCTTCATCTGACGGGACATGGACCCTAGGACAGCCCCTCTCTAAGCAGCATCTGTCACGTTGGATTGTGGATACAGTCTCGACTGCATATAATAGTGCTGGCTTGCCCCCACCTGGCAGGGTAGCCTCACACTCCACTAGAGGGTTGGTTACATCTTGGGCCCTTTTTAAGGGCGCTTCGATGTCTGATATTTGTAGTGCAGCTAGATGGGCTACGCCGCATACCTTCTCCAGGTTCTACCGCATTAATGTGGTAGATTCTGCTGTGCCATCTGTGGGCACAAGGGTCCTTGAGGGTGTAAGTTCACACCGCTAACATCTGGGTTAGGCAGTGCTTGTGCGTCCCTCATATGCTGCCATTCCTTCTCCCTCGCGACAGCTCTGGTATACATTATCCCATACTTAATGTTGGTGGTCATCTTCGACTTGAAAGGGAATGTTAGGATACTTACCATAACCCTGGTTCCCTGAATTACATAATTATTATACCAAATTAATTATGGTATATTTCGTATTCAAAATAACTTGGGGTGTTAAACACATTGCACAGACCTCTCACATCTATTCGTACTTCATTACTGAAAGTTTATCAATGTTCTAAAACCTGTTCTAAAAATGTTTGTTAAACATTTTTATACTGATAAATAAACAAATAAAGAAGAGCGACCAGAATTATCCCGGGTTTAAAAGGCATGTCGTATGCAGACAGGCTAAAAGAATTGAGTGAGGTAACCAGCAGTGTAACACAGGGATCAGTATTGGGTCCTCTGCTATTCCTAATCTACATAAATGATTTAGATTCTGGTATAGTAAGCAAACTTGTCAAATTTGCAGACGACACAAAAATAGGAGGAGTGGCAAACACTGTTGAAGCAGCAAAGGTCATTCAAAATGATCTAGACAGCATTCAGAATTGGGCAGACACATGGCAAATGACATTTAATAGAGAAAAGTGTAAAGTGTATTGCATGCGGGCAATAAAAATGTGCATTATAAATATCATATGGGAAGTGCTGAAATTGAAGAAGGGAACTATGAAAAAGACCTAGGAGTTTATGTTGACTCAGAAATGTCTTCATCTAGACAATGTGGGGAAGCTATAAAAAAGGCCAACAAGATGCTCGGATATATTGTGAGAAGTGTTGAATTTAAATCAAGGGAAGTAATGTTAAAACTCTACAATGCATTAGTAAGACCTCACCTAGAATATTGTGTTCAGTTCTGGTCACCTCGTTACAAAAAGGATATTGCTGCTCTAGAAAGAGTGCAAAGAAGAGCAACCAGAATTATCCCGGGTTTAAAAGGCATGTCGTATGCAGACAGGCTAAAAGAATTGAATCTGTTCAGTCTTGAACAAAGAAGACTACGCGGCGATCTTATTCAAGCATTCAAAATCCTAAAAGGTATTGACAATGTCGACCCAGGGGACTTTTTTGACCTGAAAAAAAGAAACAAGGACCAGGGGTCACAAATGGAGATTAGCTAAAGGGGCATTCAGAACAGAAAATAGGAGGCACTTTTTTACACAGAGAATTGTGAGGGTCTGGAACCAACTCCCCAGTAATGTTGTTGAAGCTGACACCCTGGGATCCTTCAAGAAGCTGCTTGATGAGATTCTGGGATCAATAAACTACTAACAACCAAACGAGCAAGACGGGCTGAATGGCCTCCTCTCGTTTGTAAACTTTCTTATGTTCTTATGTTCTTATGTTCTTATGTTACAGTGTTTGTTTTTTTTCTTTTTTTTTGTGAAAATTAATATTATAATAGGCCTAATCTGCAAGAGGATATGATGCAAATACATGCTGTGCATACAAAAAAGAATGGCTATCCTGTTTTAGTTTATCTATATTTTAAATTATACAGTGCATTTATTTGAAGCAAAGCGAAAAGACTGCAGCACGCTATATAACGCAGTAAACCGAGACTTTTGCCGATCATGAAATACACTCTTGTCTTTCAGTCTAATGGATATGCCGCTGTAGTTCCTCCATTTATAAAACACAGGTCCAGCTCTAATCCTCTTCTGATCCTTCCCCACAGCAGGATCGAAATTTGAGCTCAATCTGAGTTCCGGATCAGCTCTGTTGCTTTAGTTGAACCGAATACATCACAGGAGCAAGATAAGACCCTGTATCCAGGATCAGATCCCTTTACAACAGGCCCCTGGCTATTAAAGCTCGTCAATTTAAAAAAAAAAACTATATATACACGCAGCGGGCAATGTCAGAAGATCTAGTGACAGGTTGGGGACCATTGTCTTAAAGAGACAAGTGCACACAAACTCAATGACCTGCAATTCAGTCCTACAGCCACTAGATGTCACCAAATAAGTACCCTGCTTAAACTGATCTCAAGAATAAGTAAGTGTAAGACATTAAGGTGTTAATGTGCTTTCGTACAGCTGATCATCAGTTCTAGTTGCCTGCCACAGACATATGCAACACTGGCTGTCTTAATAGAAGTTTGAGCCCGCTCCATCTAGAGACCAGCCACTTTGGATCAACACTTTTGTTTTGCTGGAAATATACACGCGCTGCTCATTAGATGGTGCTTACGAATAGAAAGATTGGTTGATCTAGCAACTAGAACTGAACTCCTGAACTCAAAGCATCTTAACAGGCTTAGCTCCTTTCTCTTTTGCCTTCCTTTTCTCTTCCCCCACTCCCTCTCGCTCTCTTTGCTATTAAAGTCAATGTATCCTCTCCTCCTCCCACTCCCTAAATAATAATAATAATAATAATAATAATAATAATAATAATAATAATAATAATCCCTCCTGGCTCACTCTCAGTTATCCAGGTCCTCTCCCTCTCTCTCCTGTCAGTAACCCCGCTCCTTCACCCCTGTCTCTTGGCTTGCTTTGCACACGCAGTCACAGAGATAGACATGGCAGCAGATGGTGTGTGTAATGAGCAGTGAATATCTACAGGGCAACAAGACCTCATAGTGCAGAGAGCTCACACACACAGAGACACACACACACACACTCACACCCAGCGGTCCTGATAAGGTGCATACCTGCCGCATTACAAATTCCGAAATCCACGCTAAATTTAAATTTAAGGCGTAAAAATATTCATAGCAATTTTGCTGCACACAGCTTGTCTGCCTCTCCTAAAACTTCCACTCACAACTACATCTCCCAGATGTCTTCACTTACTAGGAAACTGTACACAAGCAAAACCAACCCAGCAAACATTATCCAATCTCAGGCTAGCCCTGTTGTCTTGGCAGCCAATCACAATATGAATAAGAAAAATTCGAAGCTACACAGGTGAAGCGTAAACACCCCAGTTTCAGCTGCAAATCTTTGACAAGCCAAATTATCATTTAGAGAGATCTCAAATTGCATTTTAAGATATCTTAAAACATTTTGAGATATCTCAAATTGAATTCCAGATATCTTTAATTGTGCAGTTTTTAAGATATCTAAAATTCATTTTAAGAGATCTGTAAATCAATTAGAGATCAGTAAATCAATTAGAGATATCTAAAAATAAAATAAAGATATCGCAATTTGTATACAGATATCTTTAAATAATATGGAAACCATGTAGATTTTGCTAGCATGGTACTCCAAACTGTCATTTAGAAATTTCTTAAAATGAACAGGAAGTCATTTGAAGATATCTCTAAATGACTTCCTGTGAAAATGCTCCATGTTTTGAATGGACTTCCTGTCCATTTAGCGATATCTCTAAATAAACAGGAAGTTATTTCGAGATATCTTAAAATTATTTAAAGATATCTGAAAATGCATTTTAGATATCTCATTTAAAGCTCCATTTAAAGATATCTGTAAGTCATTTAAAGATATCTCTAAATGTATTTCAGATATCTTAAAATGATTTAGAGATATATTTGAATACATCTTCAAATATTTAGTGCTATCTGGAAATGATTTAGAGATATCTTCGCATATTTAGAGAGATCTATAAATTAATTTGAGACATCTGTAAATGATAATTTGGCTTGCCATACAAATATATAATATGGCTTTATATTGAAGCTTTAACACGTTTTAAGAATTTAATGTTCAAATATAAGTAACATAATTAATTTGCAGAGTCAGCGTGCTACCTTCTGAGCAGAAAAAAGAACCTTGCTGAACACACGTGTGGTTGTACAGTAGATCAAAATAATATTTTGAAACTAAAATCTATTGACGCAGTCTATCTCTCTCTATATACACTGCTTGGTCACTTTATTAGGCCGTGCGTGTCTTCCTGGTTGGGTTTGGCATGGTCTTGTTGTACTGCACCTTTAAATATTTGCAGCAAGAGAGAGTTGGGGTTTTTTTTCCAGCAAGCTTATTCATTTGGTGTGCACGCCTGCTTCGTTTAGCGTTGCGATGCAGTTGCGACAAGCACCGCACAAACGGAGCTCGAACTGCGATTTAAAAACTGGAGCAAGGCGCCGCTAAAATTCACACTTTTAATTGATTTGGGAACAGCAGACGCAAAGGTAAGGCGTGTTATTATTCCTATTCCACATATTAAAACAAACAGTCTCCGATTTTAATTCAATATATTATGGAGTGTTCTCCCTTTCTAAAGACTTCATAAAAAGTTGTTGCGAGGAGTCATATTATAATTTAACGGTGCGAAGGACTGACAACAGCGTGTCAGGCGTTTCTTATACCGGTACATATTTCCATATAATTGTTTTTGTTCAAGAAATATGGATATTTTGTTGAAGTTTAGCGACTGGTGGTTATATAATTATGTGTTTTGTGCAACTACTGCTGGCAACAACGAAGTATGCCAGTAAAAACCCTTTATTTAAAGAAACTTCGCGAATATGTTTATTATGAAGTGCTTGTCAATTATATTATGAACTGCACTTTAATAATATATAGAATTAACTCATTATTGACTTGTTAGTTCAATACACTGCACTGGAGATTAAATATATATATTTGGCTCTAAATTGGCAACAAAAAGGACACGGACAAAATGGTCTTCATTATTGGTCAGCTAATTATTGGCCACATAAAGAAATAACCCAGTTTAACTTAATAATAACTATTTATTTATTTAGAAAATGTTTTATTATTATTATTATTATTATTATTATTATTATTATTATTATTATTATTATTATAATGTCAACCAGCATCTTAGATTCAAGCTTGCGAGGACACAGCCCCCTGAGCTGAAGCCAAAAAAATATATTCTCGGTAGCAATCATTTTTCAATGAAAAAGCAATAAAAATAGCATCAATGAGCGTTAATCAGAACAATAACATTTCACCTTTAAATTAAGCTTCATGTGATGTATCATTCAGCCAGGGAGGTCATATACATAGTCATAGAAGCCACTGGGAAAACGTCTTACTGCTGAGAATTATTTTTTAAAGATATTCAAGTTCATTTTTGAAGTGCAGTTTGACAAACTAAAAAAGAAAGTGCTTATTTACAAGTTTTTTTTACATTTAAGTTGACATTTAAAGTCACTGTTTGACCAGCATAATAATCGCTATTTTAAGCCCCAGAATGCGCGCTGCCTGCGTCTTTTCTCAACGCTGTTTAACTTCTTAAGAACCTCTCAGACAATCAGCGAGGCAGCCATGCAGAATTCAACATCAGTCACCCTGAACAAAACTGGGGGAATTACTAAAATGCACTCAACTTTTTGCACCATATTCTTGAAAATATGAACCTAGTGTTTATTATTATTATTATTATTATTATTATTATTATTATTATTATTATTATTATTATTATTATTATTTATGTATTTATTTATTTTGTCTTACGCTGTCCCTTCGTTGTTAAGATCCAACACAACCGATCTCCACCCCGATTTTTAGATTGCAGTCCGGGGCTTTATAGGAATAATCGCACTGGCCAAAGAGGGATTTTAAAGAAAAATTAATCCACGAAATTGAGGTGATTCGCCCCTAGCCTTGCATGAGAAAATTCTTACTGCAAGGTCATGTGATCTTGTGTAGCCAATCACGGCGTTTAATGTCTCAAGCTATTGTATAATTGCACTTGTTTGCATTTATAATTGAATTGCTCCACGCTGATGCTTGTGAATCCTGATCCACTACATTCTGCACATATACAGACAGCTTCTGTGCGCTGCTCTAGTGACAATGACAGTATTCCAAATTTACAACTTCTCCGTTTTTTGCTATGCACTGAAAATTCTGCTAGAGGCTATTTCTATGTTTTTTTCCCGCGATCGCGAGGGACTGTTTAATAGCATATTTTTTTTCCTGAGTTTTACGTATGCTAAACTCAGAAATACCGTTCCTACGACAGTAACATACAAAATGCCAAGCAGCTGTATTGCATTTATGGATGAACTGGTGGAAAAAAAAACGTGTTCTTATCATAAGATGGACCGATAATAAACACTGTGACACAATGTATAGTATTTGATACCGTTTTGGTTTCGTTGTGGTAAAAGTAAAGACATTCAAACAAGGGGATAACGGCAACTGAAACATATTCGAGTTAGTTACAGTAAATCCTTGTTTGAAACTGAAAGAAAACCACTTGTAAGTATCGTAAATATTGTTAAACTACTGACCTCAAAAGAGTACCACGTTTTTCAGACTGTGCAAGTCTTTCTAGTTTTTTTTTTCTGAGATTGCATATTATTATGACACGGTACACGGCCACACACAGGCGGAGGGCGGGAGCGAACCCGGGACCTCTCCGACGCCGATATCGCTGTATTTTGGGCTTATGTTGTTGTGTGTGATTACGTCACCTACCAGCCCTGCTGCTATATATATATATATATATATATATATATATATATATATATATATATATATATATATATATATATATATATATATATATATATATAGCTATGGCCATATATATATTCGGCTCCATGTACACCCTCCTATTTTGTGATTTTTATCACTATTAAGTGGAAATCACTTGTATAACATGTGACCAGAGAGTGGTAGTAACCAAAGTGATTTTATCAGGATCTTCTCCCTCATTGATTCCCTTTATATTTAGGCTGAGATATTACAATAAGGGGGTAATAATGCCCAGTCCCTGACCACATTCCGGTGCCTCCTCAAGACTCACCTCCTCTGTTCTTCCCCTGGGACACTTATCACCCTTCCTTAAATGCACTCCACTTGCTCTTATCTGCCCCCTATTTTACTGCATTTAATCCTGTACTTCAGAGTACTGTAATCTGCCAAGTGTTTAATCTGTAGTATTTTGTATTTAATCATACCCTGATGTAACTATCACTGACACTGTTATCTGCTGTATTATTGAATTGTATTTTGTCACACTTGTACTTGCTTGAACCAAAGTCATTGTATTTATCTTGCTCTTAATTGTATTATTACTTGTTCTGTGATACTTGAAATGTATTTGCTTTCGATTGTAACTCGCCCTGGATAAGGGCATCTGCTAAGAAATAGATTAATAATAATAATAATAATAATAATAATAATAATAATAATAATAATAATAATAATAATAATAATAATAATAAGTGATATTAACCTATTCTGATTATAGTTTTATTAAGTGCAGGGAAACTGATGTTCTAGCAGGAATTTGTTAAAAAAAAAAAAAAAATGACAAAGAGATTGTACATTTGTTCATTTACAGTATCTGTGGAACCACTTGTCAAATTGTCACGACACTTGTTATTAACATTACTTAGCAGAAGTTATTGAGTGTATCAGATTGCAGGGCTATATAGAGGTGCCTCTCTCTCTGTACATCTCTCCATCTGTAGGTCATTTGTACACCTTGAGAACACAAGGAGTTATTCCACATACTGTAAATCATTTTAATATACCTCGATACTAACACCTCATTTCCTTACCTAATGATAACTAAATTTTAAATTCCACTTAACCCAGATTGTTTACTGCCATTTCCTATTCTATATTATTCTCTAATAGAGTTGATATACATCGTGGTCATCCACGTTTTTTCCTCACACTGCTAGCTCTGAAGTCGCAGCCGTGGCAATGAGGGATGGATGTCATTGACAGGCTTGTTTTCAGTGCTGTTGTGTGTTTAGTTTACTGTGTTGTAGTAAACAGCTTTAGCTAGGTGAATCTGCCCTCAATTCAGTGTTTAAATGGGTTAGGTCATTTCATTTCTTCAACCTCTCTCTCTCTCTCTCTCTCTCTCTCTCTCTCTCTCTCTCTCTCTCTCTCTTTCAGATTTAATTTGTGCTCAGCATCAAAAGCTCCTTTAGTTGTTAAATGTGTTTCTGTGAAAGTGTATGTCAGAGAAATCTGTGTGTGTCTCATTGTGTGTGTGTGTGTGTCTGTCTGTGTGCATGTCTCAGTGTGTGTGTTAGTTTGTGGGACTCAGTGTTTGTGTCTTAGTTTGTATGTTTCTGTGTGTGTGGGTGTATGCGTGTCGCACTGTATCAATATGTTTTGTCACTGAATGTGTTATGTTTCTTTAGCTTGCATTCAGCACTATTGACATATTCTCTATATGAATAAAACAGCGATAGTAAACTGAACAATTTCTTGATAGATTTCTTGATAAAGTCTTTTTGCCTGTGAGTGTGTGTGTCTCTCCCTTCTCCCTTCTCACCTCCACGCTTATAAAAGCCTGCACACTGCCTGAAGCTGTTTAATAATCACAGATTTCATCCCAAAAGAATTTGTTCAACTGAGCTACCAGAGAGGAAAGACATGGAGATCAGAAAAGAATCTAAAAATAGCTTTTTGACTTGCGCTGCAAAATACCCTCTGAGAAAAAATACTATGAGTCAAAAATAAATTGATTTTAAGAGTGACGGACAGCCAGCCAACCAGCCTCCATACACCCCCAGATTCTACAGCCAGCCAGCCTCCATACACCTCCAGATTCTAGAGCCAGCCCGCATCCATACACCCCCAGATTCTACAGCCAGCCAGCCAGCCGGCCTCCATACACCCCCAGATTCTACAGCCAGCCAGCTTCCATACACCCCCAGACTCTACAGCTAGCCAGCCTCCATACACCCCAGATTCTACAGCCAGCCCGCATCCATACACCCCCAGATTCTACA
Organism: Acipenser oxyrinchus oxyrinchus; assembly: GCA_030684275.1. Lineage (NCBI taxonomy): Eukaryota > Metazoa > Chordata > Actinopteri > Acipenseriformes > Acipenseridae > Acipenser > Acipenser oxyrinchus. The sequence continues at coordinate 2,671,461 of CM060304.1, forward strand.
GCCAGCCAGCCAGCCAGCCTCCATACACCCCCAGATTCTACAGCCAGCCAGCTTCCATACACCCCCAGACTCTACAGCTAGCCAGCCTCCATACACCCTCAGATTCTACAGCCAGCCTCCATACACCCCCAGATTCTACCACCAGCCAGCCTCCATACACCCCCAGATTCTACAGCCAGCCAGCCAGCCTGCATCCATACACCCCCAGATTCTACAGCCAGCCAGCCAGCCAAATCCATACACCCCCAGATTCTACAGCCAGCCTCCATACACCCCCAGATTCTACAGCCAGCCAGCCTCCATACAACCCCAGATTCTACAGCCAGCCTCCATACACCCCCAGATTCTACAGCCAGCCAGCCAGCCAGCCTCCATACACCCCGATTCTACAGCCAGCCAGCCAGCCAGCTTCCATACACCCCCAGATTCTGCAGCCAGCCAGCCTCCATATACCCCCAGATTCTACAGCCAGCCAGCCTCCATACACCCCCAGATTCTACAGCCAGCCAGCCAGCCAGCCTCCATACACCCCCAGATTCTACAGCCAGCCAGCATCCATACACCCCCAGATTCTACAGCCAGCCAGCCAGCCCGCATCCATACACTCCCAGATTCTACAGCCAGCTAGCCAGCCCGCATCCATACACCCCCAGATTCTACAGCCAGCCAGCCAGCCAGCCAGCCTCCATACACCCCCAGATTCTACAGCTAGCCTGCCTCCATACAACCCCAGATTCTACAGGAAGCCCGCATCCATACACCCCCAGATTCTACAGCCAGCCTGCCTCCATACACCCCCAGATTCTACAGCCAGCCAGCATCCATACACCCCCAGATTCTACAGCCAGCCTCCATACACCCCCAGATTTTACAGCCAGACAGCCTCCATACACCCCCAGATTCTACAGTCAACCAGCCAGCCCGCATCCATACACCCCCAGATTCTACAGCCAGCCAGCCTCCATACACCCCCAGATTCTACAGCTAGCCAGCCTCCATACACCCCCAGATTCTACAGCCAGCCTCCATACACCCTCAGATTCTACAGCCAGCCAGCCAGCCTCCATACACCCCCAGATTCTACAGCTAGCCAGCCTCCATACAACCCCATATTCTACAGCCAGCCCGCATCCATACACCCCCAGATTCTACAGCTAGCCAGCCTCCATACACCCCCAGATTCTACAGCCAGCCTCCATACACCCCAGATTCTACAGCTAGCCAGCCTCCATACACCCCAGATTCTACAGCCAGCTAGCCTCCATACACCCCAGATTCTACAGCCAGCCTCCATACACCCTCAGATTCTACAGCCAGCCAGCCAGCCTCCATACACCCCCAGATTCTACAGCTAGCCAGCCTCCATACACCCCCAGATTCTACAGCCAGCCTCCATACACCCCCAGATTCTACAGCTAGCCAGCCTCCATACACCCCCAGATTCTACAGCCAGCTAGCCTCCATACACCCCCAGATTCTACAGCCAGCCCGCATCCATTCACCCCCAGATTCTACAGCCAGCCTCCATACACCCTCAGATTCTACAGCCAGCCCGCATCCATACACCCCCAGATTCTACAGCTAGCCAGCCTCCATACACCCCCAGATTCTTCAGCCAGCCCGCATCCATACACCCCCAGATTCTACAGCCAGCCAGCCAGCCCGCAAACATACACCCCCAGATTCTACAGCCAGCCCGCATCCATACACCCCCAGATTCTACAGCCAGCCCGCATCCATACACCCCCAGATTCTACAGCCAGCCCGCGTCCATACACCCCCAGATTCTACAGCCAGCCCGCATCCATACACCCCCAGATTCTACAGCCAGCCCGCATCCATACACCCCCAGATTCTACAGCCAGCCCGCATCCATACACCCCCAGATTCTACAGCCAGCCCGCATCCATACACCCCCAGATTCTACAGCCAGCCAGCCAGCCCGCAAACATACACCCCCAGATTTAAAGGGAGGGACCAGTGATCATGTTAATAAAGTTAATAAGAGGTGAGAGAATGGATTTTAAAGATGGTTAGCACTCCTTTAAAAAGAGAGAAGGGGCATGTTAATAAAGCTAGGTAGGAAATTGTTTTTAAAGTCTGTTAGCTCTCAGTAAAAGCTGCTGTATTGCTAAGGAATAATTGAGCAGGCTGAATGAGGAGGTTAAGATATTCAGAGTGAAGCAGCACAGAAGTTGGGTAATTGGGACACTGCAGAGCAGAAAGCTGCATGATAATTGAAGCAGCATTTCTCAGACTGGAGGAGAAACTACAAAGTAACAGGAATCATTCAACAGTAATTATCACAAATCAGGGACTAACTTTTACCTGAGCTTTTTTATATAATGTACAATGTAGAAACTCCAAGGAAAGTGAATGGATAAATAGACTCAATACCACAATGCCTGAAGGGTTAAATAGAAGAGAGAGAGAGAGAGAGAGAGAGAGAGAGAGAGAGAGAGAGAGAGAGAGAGGTGGAAGAAATGAAATGACCTAACCCATTTAAACTCTGAATTGAGGGCAGATTCGCCTAGCTAAAACTGTTTACTACAACACAGTAAATGAATAATAGATGGGCTTCAGTGAGTTACAGGAAAATAATTCCATCGAGGGTTTCTATGACGTCATAAACTACGAGAGCCTTCGGTCGAGTTTATAAACTGTCACAGAAACCGAGACGGAATTGTTTTCCTGTAACTCACTGAAGAGGCCCGTCTATTATTTTTTATAATCCATGGATACCCTTGTGATGCTGATATTAAAGAAGACAAGGTTCAGCAGTACAGTTGTTTTTTTTTTAAACGTATTGTTTCAGCGCTGTACAGACGTTCTGTGTCGTTATCCGTTAGAGCTTCAGCTTTGTTTGGATGATCGCCTTTACCTTGTTTTAATTTCCCGTTCCTGTCCGGTTCCTCTGAGATACGAATGTACCAGCTTTACATCATTTTTGTTTTTAACGTATTCTCATTTTGTTGCTCAATAATGAACATTTCTGTACTGTGGGTGTTGTCAAGTGATTGAAAACGAGACATGTTGTGTTTTGAATTGAAAGCTGTGGTCTTGAGGAGTCGAATGGGTCAAAGCTCAAGTATATTTTCCTCGAGAGGAATTATCACTTTTTGACGTCACTACTGTGGTATTATGCCTTTTTTCAAATGGCTCAGGATGCAAATATAGCCTTCATCCATATATATATATTTCACACACATATCTGTATTATATAATGCAGGGTTAGTCCAGTACATATTACCATATATTTCAGCATATATTCATATATTCCTTTAAGAATACACCATTCATATATTTCAGCATGTAAAGTATATTTCGAAATGTCATCAAAATATATTGCAATGCAGACTTCTAATACTATTTGGTTTGAACTGTGGAAAATATTCCAATATATTATCTCTAAGTATCTCCCACTACTTTAAATATTTAAATGTTCCAAATATATTGTAAAATAAATTGATGTATACTGTATATATTTTGAAATTTATAACATGTATGTTCTAATCTGGAAGCAATATATTGATCAATATTTTAAGGGATGCTGAAATACACGTGAATATGACACAGCCTGGTCCTAATAAAGTGTCAAGGCAGTGTTAAAAACCATGGCTTGGTGAGATGACTTGAGGCTGGCTTGTGGCTTGCTGCTAGTAGTCTTAAATGTGATAAATGCAGGTTTATTAACCGACCTTGAAGATTCTGTCTCTTTTGTGTGAATCGTGTGGCACTGACAATGGAACGCAGCTTGTGTTAGCATGCCGATTTAAAACATTCTAGAACTGAATAGGGAGTGGGGGAGGGAGAGTTTAAAAGAGAAGGGGGAGAGGGAGAAAGAGGGAGAGGGGGCAGTTAAACAAGAGTGAGAAAGAGATGGAGAGGGAGAAGGTGAAAGGGAGAGAGGGTTCAGAGAGGAGAGGGGAAATAAGAAAGAAGAGAATGGGAGAAAGGGAAAGAATGAATGTTTTATGATAGAGGGGAGGGAGAGACAGGGGATATAAAAGTGAAATAAGCATGCAACTTTCTGTTTGAGCTGCAGTCTCCAGTTCAGTGGTTTACTCCGAGTTTAATCAACTGAGAGCTCCCTCCTGGTAGCTCTGAGAAGTCAAAGAGATTTACTTCTAAAGTATTGATGTTGTTTCATTCATTTATATTAGGAATCTATTCTCAGATTTGAATGATTCATTTCTGTTTAGATTCTGTGTTGTAAAACATTGTTGTTGTGCTTAGACGATCATGAACATTTCACTGAAGGATTACAGTTTTCCTAATCTGATTGATGGTAGCTAGCAAAATAGTTCTCAAAATAACTCTTCTCTATTCTGCACTCCCGTTCGCAAAAAACAGGTCACAAATGCAGTTTTGAAATAAACACATATTCATTTTAAAACATACGGTACTGGGTTAAAGAAATCTCTGCTTGCATGGCATGCTTTCATAGTTTTGCACTTCCTTGGCGTGTCTCATAATGGTTCCCTTTCAATTTCGAAGATGACTGCCAAACCAATACTTTTGGGATATGCCTGCTTGTCAGGTAGGTATTTGCTGAGCATTTTATATCAAAGCTGCCGATCGGCCCCTCTGTGGAGTGACGTCCTCGGTCCCGCCTCCCGAGGAAATAAATTGTCACTGCACAGAGATGTCAGTCTCTTTTGCCTTTCACGAACAGGTAGGTGAGGTGAGTATAACACTAACCTTTTCCAGGTGTGTGATTGACTCTCTTTAAGAGCTTTCTTTTGAGTTTTTCTGTAGTTCCCTTGCAATTTAGTGCTGGAAGTAGGCTTGCCACTTCCCAGGAATCAGAAACTTGGAAGCTGAAGGCTGAGCTAATGCTACGCAACTGCGTTTCATTTAAAAGAAAAAAATATATATATATCTTCAACAGCCTACATCGCGTAGCGATTATAGTCTGCTTTCTAACCTCTGCAGCTTGCTCCATGTTCCTTTCTATAATTTTCCTCTGCTTTATGCTGCTGTAGAAAAAAGAGCGACGGGAGAACACGACCCTCCAGAGAGTCCAGCCTCGCTCTGCAGCTGCCGTTGACTCGAGGGCTCTGGGCGACCTTGGTACGCCCACTCGCTGGGCGTGGCCTTGTGCCCCTATCGGTTGTACATTACTATTGTTTTTTCTTCTTTACTGCTACAGTAATAAAATTTAAAAAAGCATCACTCCAGTTTTACGGTAGGGTGTCTGCGTTTCCACTGCTTTGCAGTTTTACAAAATAAATAATAAATAACAACCGCGTGCATCCTCCATTAGGCCCTATCTGGCCCTATTGTCGAGTAGTTAGCACATTGATCCACTCACCCATAAAGCGGTCAATAGGTAACTCCCTTCTGCAGACTGTGCTACCCCGCTGCACCGGCCGTGTGCTGCACGCGGTCCAGTCGCCATCTTGGGTACTCCACTCCACTGCAAGCTTTGTGCTGCACTGGTTGTGTGACTGCGCTGCAACTGTCTATCCTGGTCCCTGCAGCACCACGAGGTGACCTGAGGCACCACCCCTAGGCCTCCGTGGTAAGGAGCCAGCAACAAGGACGGGGGAATGCCGGACGTGGGGCCCCAGTGCACCAGCGCCCAGGGAGACAGTTCCAGCGGAACCGCCCCAGGCAGCCTCCAAGGCAGCCTCCGCCCCAGCCTCAGCAGCCCCAGCAAGGGCCCTGAAGGCTTACGGCCTCAGACCCATCCGTTTACACAACATCATCTGCAATACTGGCGCAATTGCACCTGAGACTGCTGAGTGCTCACCACTGTACACACCGGCTATGCACTGCAATTCCACTTCGGACCTCCTCCCTTTCAAGAGGTCACGGTCACATCTGTGAACAACCCTCAAACAAGAGGTAGAGGACTACTGGACAAATACATTTTGTATCATTAACTGGAACTAAACAGTTTGTGTCATTATCTAAAAATCAATTAGGCATTGCACTTGGTGTTGTGGTTTTTTTTTTTGCATTTGTATAAGGCTGTTAAACTCTGGTGACATTGGATGTTTTGCCACTAAACTCTGTCCCATGGCCGCCCACGCAGCATTTGACAGGCTGCACAAAATGTCAGTTTATCAGCCGAGATGATTATTGGTTGTTAGTTGCGTTGGAAATTAATTATATCCTGTGGTTACTTAATAAAGCCCGGCGATGCAGCATCTGACAGGCTGCACAAAACGTAACAATAAGCGGGTTTGTGAGATGATATTAACAGAGATCATTTCTATGGTTTGACTGTGGCGCTAAACTTTAAGATTGAGTCTAGAAATTCGGGACAAATGCCGACCCGGAGGCGTTAAGCCCAGGACTGGGACTTGGTCTTTACATTTCGGGACTGTCCCGCCCAATTACCTATCCAGTCTGCCTGTACATCCACATGTGTGTTACATTTTTGCGTATACTGGAAGCTTATTAAACTGTGATGCATTTGATGCTAATTCTGCTTCTCTGCTATACTGTACAACTTGTTCAACTGTCCAGCCATGGCAATGGGTTCATGGATGTAACTGAGCAGGCTTGTTGTCATGGCTACAGCAGGGCTGTACTGGCTTTGGAAGGTCATTGTTAGATTATAGTCGTTGTTAGATTATGAGAAGGTCTCTCTCTTGTTCTGATGTTTGTGTAGCAATGCTGCCTCTCTCTAATCTGCTCAGGCATTGAGTTTGAACTCAATTCACCAGCAGCAGCTTGGCTTCAGATAATACCCAGAATCTACACAGACTATACAGGAGAGGAGAGACTGTCTTTATACAGAGAATGAGAGACTCTTTATACAGCGGAGGAGAGCCTGAAAATATAGCTCTTTATTTTCTCTCTCTCTCTCTCTCTCTCTCTCTCTCTCTCTCTCTCTCTCTCTCTCTCTCTCTCTCTCTCTCTCTCTCTCTCTCTCTTTCAGCATAATCCCCTTACTGTGTTAGTTTAATTCAATCTGTAGACAAAAAGACAGACATTGCCCCATTGGAGGCTGTGTGGTCCAGTGGTTAAAGAAAAGGGCTTGTAACCAGGTGGTCCCCGGTTCAAATCCCACCTCATCCACTGACTCATTGTATGACCCTGAGTAAGTCACTTCACCTCCTTGTGCTCCGTCTTTCGGGTGAGACGTAGTTGTAAGTGACTCTGCAGCTGATGCATAGTTCACACACCCTAGTCTCTGTAAGTCGCCTTGGATAAAGGCATCTGCTAAATAAACAAATAATAACAATCCTGTCCAGTTTGACACTCAAATATTACTCCTTCTTCTTGGTGCCTGCCTTAGTTTATATTCTTCAAGGGTTTATTTTTTTCTATTTTATTTTATATTACTTACTTCAAAACTGCTGTAAATCATTGCTGGTGCCACTGCTGTATAATATAGAAATCTGTGGAGATTGAAACTTGGGGGGAACTGTCTGAATCATTGCTGGTGCCACTATATACAATATACTGGTATTTGATAAAAGTAGGCAGTGTATGATCAATATTGTATCACTATTTTATGTAACCTTTTACGGGTCAAATTATTATTATTATTATTATTATTATTATTATTATTATTATTATTATTATTATTATTATTATTTATTTCTTAGCAGACGCCCTTATCCAAGGCGACTTACAATTGTTACAAGATATCACATTATTTTTACATACAATTACCCATTTATACAGTTGGGTTTTTACTGGAGCAATCTAGGTAAAGTACCTTGCTCAAGGGTACAGGAGCAACATCCCCCACCTGGGATTGAACCCACGACCCTCTGGTCAAGAGTCCAGAGCCCTAACCATATATATAGAACCACAGAGAGGTCTCTAATGCATCACTGTATTCAAACCCCAATTACAGCACACTTTCAAGTCATCACAGTATTAAGACCACGTCACAAGGCTGGTTGTTTGCTGCTATTGACAGCAGCTTAAAGCCACACTCAATATTAAGACCACCGCCATGTATTCAATACTAAGGTCCTGCATTCAGTATTAAGGCCACCTCTGTGTTCACTATTGACTGTTCTAATTCACTGTTTTAGTTCAATTATGATTGTGTTTTAAATGACTTGGTTAACACTCATTTAAAGGGAAGGTAGTGATACTGCTTCAGGTGCTAATAGGAGCTCATTCACTGGCCTCTAATTCCTGGCTTTCACCTTCCTCTGGAGGCCTGGGTTCCAATCTGTAGGCTTTTAGCTGAATTGATAGTTGTGAGCCTCGTCTAATATAAACTGTCTGCTGCTTTTTTCTTGCAGTGTTATTCTTGAAACCTGGCAGTGAAGATGATTTGTATAATGTCAGCTCGCCTGAACAGACTGCACTACCCTGATAAATCAACTGCCTTATTTATGAGGACGAATCTCAAATGAAAGCTATGGATCACAAAGCAATGTTAAAAGGTTGTGTCACCTATGAACGCCCTGAGTGGGATTCAGACCTCTTCTGTAATTAGTCCAGAGCGGTTTCAAACCAATAAGTCTGTTAATCACCCAATGCGAAGCTCTCACTCCTTTGCCCTTGTCTGCACAGTTATTGAGTACCAATCAATAACAATCTGACAGTGCGGTCTAATATAGAACCGGTCGTGATCAATAACTCATTATTTGTCATGCGATTCTTTTATCCATTTGAAATATTTTGACTGTAAATTCACAATCAGAGCTATTACTATGATGAACATAATCACGTATATATATATATATATATATATATATATATATATATATATATATATATATATATATATATATATATACACCACCTGATGAAAACTAAAAGTTGAAATGCGTGGATCAGAAATGTTTTTAATTTGTTTTATTTTTTGAAGTTTGTTCAACAAAAGAAATAAAATGAACTGAATCTTTGAAAACTTGAGTAGCATGGATCATTAAGAAAAACCACAAGGTGTGTGACCAAGTTCTCTCTGCAGTCCTGAATTATAAGGATAAAGGTTCGATGGAACATTCCCCGCTAGTTGGCATAAATTGAGAGAAACAATCGCTTTCTTCATATATACGAAAAAATTTGTGAACCTCAATGATAATTATGGCAATTCCATAGTTGTACCATGATAGCCTTCTTGAATATCCAATAGGGTTTACATGAACCAATTCCATGTCTTTTCAAACAAAATGATGTATGAATTAGACAAACAATGAGTAATTAAGACTCAGGATATGTGAAAAAGTACAAGTTTAGATTTTTTTTTTTTTTTAAAGAGGAGATGGATTTCTATTCAAGGATCCCAAGATATTTACTGAGCAAGTAGTCTGATTGAAGTTATCCAGCAACAAACTCCCCATCCCCAGCTGTACTGCTTTCCTAGAAAAAGGAGAACAATTTCAGGGGACCATTCTACTTGAGATGTCTTGCTCATTAAAATATTTAGCCTATTTTTAAAGAGGAGACAATGATCTATTCAGAGATACCCGGGTATTTGGTAAGTAAGGGGTCTGAGTGAGGAAACTAGTTTTGCTGTAAATCATGTGTTATTGCCAAACCTTTAAACACTACAGTATACCCAGATGCTTAGTGTTAAAATCAACTTTTATTTCAATTTAACAAGCGATTCTCCAGATATATGGACTTAGAGACTCACCACCCCCTCCACTGGAAACTTTTCACACAAAGTGTTCTTGAAATAAGACATCAAACGTATGCCAGAGGAACAAAACTGGATTTAAACACCTACCTTCTTTCTGCTTTCCCCTTAACGGAATAAAAATTGATTTCTGTGCCTGCTGACATCATGCCTTAAATCATTCTCTGCGCCTTTGCGTGACTTTTTAAAAGCTGCTGTGTTTTTGAAGTTTTGGGCTTTAGGGGGGAAAGGGCTGAAAATGCTGTTTTCCAAAGAACAATGGAGTTTGATTTTACACTATTCCAGGGTGAAATGCATTCTTTGATGCAGAGATAATGCAAGTTTAGAAACAAGAAGCGTCTGTTTGTCTCTTCCTAGCACTCCCTTTACCTGCCCAAGGGCATCTAATTTAATAGCACAGAATCAGATTTTTTATCAGAATCAGAATTTAAATCTATTATTTTGTGTTCAAACGTACTTATAGTGCAGTCTTCAGTATATATGCTGTTACATTACCGCTTCCTTTCAAAATATTTTCCCTTATATTCCTTCAAGTACAGAAAATCTATTTAATATATTTCAGCAAGTTAAAATATCTATTTAGAATTTCGTCAAAATATATTTACTTAAATAGCATTTTGGGATATACAGTAGAAGCTGTCATATCCGATCCTGTGAGATACGATCCCCTCTATTAACCAATGGATCATTTACACAGGCTGCTGCTACCAGTGAACGGTACTGATGGAAATAAGAGGCTTGGATATATTGTGAAAAGTGTTGAATTTAAATCAAGGGATGTAATGTTAAAACTTTACAATGCATTAGTAAGACCTCACCTAGAAGATTGTGTTCAGTTCTGGTCACCTCGTTACAAAAAGGATATTGCTGCTCTAGAAAGAGTGCAAAGAAGAGCAACCAGAATTATCCCGGGTTTAAAAGGCATGTCGTATGCAGACAGGCTAAAAGAATTGAATCTATTCAGTCTTGTACAAAGAAGACTATGCGGCGATCTGATTCAAGCATTCAAAATTCTGAAAGGTATAGACAATGTCGACCCAGGGGACTTTTTCGACCTGAAAAAAAAAACAAGAACCAGGGGTCACAAATGGAGATTAGATAAAGGGGCATTCAGAACAGAAAATAAGAGGCACTTTGGAACCAACTCCCCAGTAATGTTGTTGAAGCCGACACCCTGGGATCCTTCAAGAAGCTGCTTGATGAGATTCTGGGATCAATAAGCTACTAACAACCAAATGAGCAAGATGGGCCGAATGGCCTCCTCTTGTTTATAAACTTTCTTATGTTCTAAACTGATCAATGCACATTGTAGTAGGGCTCTAAAACTGTATATTCAACTCTTAGCAGGACAGAATGTAAAAAATCAAAGACTGTGTTTGGGAATTCAGTTTCACGTCACGTAAAAGAAACTGCCCGGTTTAACCATGTTCAATAAAAGAAAACACGAAAGCCAGGTGGTTAATATAATTACTGTACCGTTAAAAAGATCAAACAAGATTTTTTTGCCGACCCAAAGCCAGTTTGTGTTTCTGTGAGCACTTTCTTCTTGTTGTCATCTTGTATTTCTTTGGCATGGGGTGAGAAAGCACGCCAACAGCTGTTTGTTTAATGCTATTTTGGAAATTGCCAAATGCTTAGTGTTTTGCATTGCAATCATTGTCACTGGTTTTGTACAGTATTCATGTGGTACCGTATTGTGGTGTTTTAGACACACAGATGCACCTGACGTTGTTAATTTATAATGTCCCAATGTTAACGTGATATAACGACTCCCTGTGAGATATGATATTTGTACATATCTGATGGACCCCTGGAACCAATTACATCAGATATGTATTGGAATATATATATATATATATATATATATATATATATATATATATATATATATATATATATATATATATATATATACACACACTACCGTTCAAAAGTTTGGGGTCACTTAGAAATTTTCTTGTTTTCCATGAAAACATACATGAAATGGGTTTGAATAGGAAATATAGCAAAATGAATAGGAAATATAGTCATTGACAAGGTTAGAAATAATGATTTTTAATTGAAATAATAATTGTGTCCTTCAAACTTTGCTTTCGTCAAAGAATCCTCCATTTGCAGCAATTACAGCCTTGCAGACCTTTGGCATTCTAGTTGTCAATTTGTTGAGGTAATCTGAAAAGATTTCACCCCATGCTTCCTGAAGCACCTCTCACAAGTTGGATTGGCTTGATGGGCTCTTCTTACGTACCATACGGTCAAGCTGCTCCCACAACAGCTCAATAGGGTTGAGATCCGGTGACTGTGCTGGCCACTCCATTATAGCCAGAATACCAGCTGACTGCTTCTTCCCTAAATAGTTCTTGCATAGTTTGGAGCTGTGCTTTGGGTCATTGTCCTGTTGTAGGAGGAAATTGGTTCCAATCAAGCGCCGTCCACAGGGTATGGCATGTCGTTGCAAAATGGAGTGATAGCCTTCCTTCTTCAAGATCCCTTTTACCCTGTACAAATCTCCCACTTTACCACCACCAAAGCACCCCCAGACCATCACATTGCCTCCACCATGCTTGACAGATGGCGTCAAGCACTCCTCCAGCATCTTTTCATTTGGTCTGCGTCTCACGAATGTTCTTCTTTGTGATCGAACACCTCAAACTTAGATTCGTCTGTCCATAACACTTTTTCCAATCTTCCTCTGTCCAGTGTCTGTGTTCTTTTGCCCATCTTAATCTTTTCTTTTTATTGGCCAGTCTGAGATATGGCTTTTCTTTTGCAACTCTGCCTAGAAGGCCAGCATCCCGAGTCGCCTCTTCACTGTTGACGTTGAGACTGGTGTTTTCTTGGGTACTATTTAATGAAGCTGCCAGTTGAGGACCTGTGAGGCGTCTGTTTCTCAAACTAGACAATTTATTTGTCCTCTTGCTCAGTTGTGCACCGGGGCCTCCCACTCCTCTTTCTATTCTGGTTAGAGCCAGTTTGCGCTGTTCTGTGAAGGGAGTAGTACACAGCGTTGTACGAGATCTTCAGTTTCTTGGCAATTTCTCGCATGGAATAGCCTTCATTTCTCAGAACAAGAATAGACTGACGAGTTTCAGAAGAAAGTTCTTTGTTTGTGGCCATTTTGAGCCTGTAATCGAACCTACAATTGCTGACCTCCAGATACTCAACTAGTCTAAAGAAGGCCAGTTTTATTGCTTCTTTAATCAGCACAACAGTTTTCAGCTGTGCTAACTTAATTGCAAAAGGGTTTTCTAATGATCAATTAGCCTTTTAAAATGATAAACTTGGATTAGCAAACATAACGTGCCATTGGAACACAGGACTGATGGTTGCTGATAATGGGCCTCTGTACGCCTATGTAGATATTCCATTACAAATCAGCCGTTTCCAGCTACAATAGTCATTTACAACATTAACAATGTCTACACTGTATTTCTGATCAATTTGATGTTATTTTAATGGACAAAAAATTTGCTTTTCTTTCAAAAACAAGGAAATTTCTAAGTGACCCCAAACTTTTGAACGGTAGTGTGTGTGTATATATATATATATATATATATATATATATATATATATATTTGGAATAATAAAATACAAAAATCTGCTTTTCTTTCAAAAACAAGGAAATTTCTAAGTGACCCCAAACTTTTGAACGGTAGTGTGTATATATATATATATATATATATATAATATATATATATATATATATATATATATAATATATATATATATATATATTTGGAATAATAAAATACAAAAATCTGTCTGAATTACATTTAAGTACCATTTTCTATCTATCTCTCTATCTCTCTATCTAATCACTCTCACAAAAAACACACACACTCACACTCACACACTCACAGACACACACACAGAGACACACACACACTGACACACAGACAGATACACAGAGACACATACACACACTCACAGACCCACACACACAGAGACACACAGCGTTCATTTCACCCTAATGAGCGTTGATGAGTATCGATTTGCTTCAGAACTCTGTGCCATTGAGCCTTTTCAGTGTTATTGACAACCTTAAGACAAAATATAGACGTTACATTTGACAGTTTTCAAGGAGTCTTGTAAAATATTGATCGTTTTTCGAAGAGAATAAAACTACTGTAACTTACCTGCACCCACAATGATTCAGACAGTATCTCTAAGTTTCAATCTCTATAATTTTATATACTGGATAGCCGTGGCACCAGCAGTGATTCAGACAGTATCTCTATGTCTTTGTGATTTGACTTTCAGGAGCTGTTCTTCTGTTCTAGCTGCCAGCCATGGATATATGTAACACACTCTAGATCCGCCTTTTTTATAAAAATAAGAGCTAGCAGTATCTAGTGATGTGACTTTTTTTTGTTATTGCTGGCAATACACTAGCTGTGCACTAGATGGTGCATACTATTATAAAGACACTTTGGCTGATGTAGCCTACTGTACATTACATATATCAATGGGAGGTAACTAGAACTGAAGAGCAGCTCCTGAGCTCAGAGTCAAAGCACCTTAGCACACTCCTTTCAACAGCCTCGTTCCTGTCATTAACCAATCAGCCTCTTCCCCTATTGACTGACAATGCTTTCAACCAGTAACAAGACCCAGAAGACACTGCTGACCTAGGAAGTGAAGCAATAGCAGATTTACCAGAAGGCAAGGCAAGCAAATTTCTTTAACCTAATGCCAGATTTAAAAAAAAAAAATGAATGTGGTTCTTTCAAAACTGCACATTTGAGCCCTGTCCAGTTTATACACCGCCATTATGGATTCTGTCCCCTGTCAGTGAGATGAGGTTAAAAACTGTAAAACCATGAATGCAGATGAGCCCGGCTCTTTTGCATAGTGGTTAAGGTGCGCAGGGTTGCCGGTTCACCTCCAGCCTCCACTCTGTTACAGTAACTAAGTACAAAACAGGAGCGATTTAATGGAATTATTTCATGAGCTGCAATGCTTTTTACAAGAGGTATTCAGCTCTGTGTGAGTGTGTGCTGCTCCCAGTGTGTGCACCTGTAAGATGTGTAATATTCACTGTGGACCCAGCTCTGAGTCCCTGCGGCTCTGCTTTGAACTGCTACACACAGAAATAGAAATTAGCAACCTCCTTTGGGAGTCAGCCTGCTGATTTACACAAATAATTCATTCATTCATCCTCCAGGCAGAGCTTCCTGAACGACACAGCAGTTCGTAAAACAAGCCTGTCAGTGACATCCATCCCCACTGCCAGAGATGGACATTCACAATATTTAATTTCATTACAATTTATTAAGTGGTTCTGCAGATAGACAGCTCCTCATATCCCCAGAATCTGCTATACTTCTGCTAAATAATGCTTATGCAAGTTTCATCACAATACAAGTGCTACCAGATTAATTGCTTAGTTCAATGCACAAGTATGTAGCGTTTAATTTACTTTGTTTTGCAGCTTCTGCAAGAAGAATGTTGGAGTTTGGTATGGGTGTACGTATTTGCTGGGTATCGATGAATCAGGATGCTTTCTTTACACGGTATATCACATTGTAATAGAGGTGTGTAGCATTTGTATCCTGATACAAGACCACAGCATAGCTCACTGTAGTCCAGCATCTACCCTTTAATGTACAAGGCACATATATGCCCCACCAATATAAATGATACTACCTTACATGTTTTTACAATTAGGTGCAAGGAACAGGCTTTAAAATTTACTGCATTTGCTCATTCAAATAGTCTGTTTCCTTCTCGTGATTCTTGCGTCCCTCTCAAATGTGTTTTTTAAGAAGAAATCGTTTGAACAGCAGTCGCTCAATTCCTTGTGTACCACTGTTAAATGTGATCGTATTGTGCATCTTACAAGTATCCCATCAGGCCTGTTGCATGTATTGTGATCCATGCTGTATGGTGACCTGCATATCTTGATGCGTCTGGCATTGTGACATGAGTGTATTAAATACAGCCCTAGATTGCAGCACTGTCTACATGACCAAATGTTTAGCATCACCCTATAGCAAGAACTCATTTTGCTTCATAAAGTCGAATGAAACCTGCTGAATAATGTTACGTTAACATATTGAATTACGCACCGCTTTGTAGTTTTCTATATACTTAACAAATTGAAAAAATGTGACATTTCCAAATCTAACATGAAATATTTTACCAGTATGATGGTGTCCTTGACTATATGATGATCAATAAAATATCTAAATGATGTTCATATAGTTTATTTTGATTTGGATTATGTCTAAATCTTAAAATAGTTGGTGATGCAAAACTTTTGGCCATAGCTGTAGATACCCCAGTACCTCAGATTTGTCATGAATTGTGGTATTTTGCCTTGCACTCGGGCAATTGCTGACCCTCCAAAAGCTTTGCACCTCCTCTTACAAGGTGCAAACCATTGTAGAAACCTTCAGAGGAGAAGGGCAAAACAGAGAAGACCCTGCATATTCACTTTGTTTGGGATGCCGGAGGATTGTAAGGCATTATCGACTACTCCTAGACCTCATAGCTGAATTTCACCTTTTCATCACCGGGTTACAACAACAGCATTGACTTTCTCCACTATAGAGGACCATATGGCCTCTGGTAGCATAACTGATGTTGGCTGATGCTTTTCCAAATACCTCAATTTCATGCTGAGTGACCTCAGCCTTAAGGACTCTCAGCTCCTGCTCAGAAAACTTTTCTTTTCCGTGCGCCAAGAGGACTTTGCTGCCCTTCCTCTGACATATTTTTTCGTGCTCCACAAATCTCATACAGCACCTACTGCTCTCTGTACTCCTAACTCACCTCACCTCTGGGCTGTAAGTGCGGTTGCTAAATACCCTGCTGCACAGGCGGCGCTCATTGCAACCCTCGTTATCATGATTGCAGCTCATTATTTGTGCGTGTTGAGTAATTTGCATTGCTCTTAAGCTTACTTTGGCCGCAGTGCAAAATAATTGCTTGGCCGCTAGGCAATTTGGATTTTGCAGCCACAATTGTTTGCACTGCACCTATCCTTACATCAATCCCTTAATGAGCAGATCAATAAACAGCACCAGCTAGTTCTGCAGCACAACGACAGCGCTTTGACAGCATTGCTGCCACCAGTGTTGTACATTCATTAGAAGAATCCTAAATCAATACAGACCATTAAAACAAACAGACTCTCTGTAGTCTGCCTGCAGCTCGGAGTGATTTGTCTTATAAGACACTGAGATTCAGAGATGTCTCACGGGACACGTCTTATTTACAGCCGGGAGGCGGCAGTCATTTTTAACCCTTTAATGATTTTGTGCACTTATAATAATAGTAGTACAGTATTTCATGTTCTATTTTGAATTGCCACATTTTTAAATTGTCAGTTTATGGAAAACTACATCGCAGTGTGTAATTCAATATGTTAACGTAACATTATTCAGCAGGTTCCATTCCAGTTTATGAAGCAACATTAGTTAATTCTATAGGGTGATGCCAAACTTTTGTCCATAGCTTTAGGTCTGAAATGTGAACATATATATTTTTTTTTGATCAGCACCATAACACAGACTTACAGATATCAAAAAATAAAAGCATTTAAGTAATGATAATAAGAACCAGTGGTTCAGATAATAAGGACTATTGTTGGATTGGACTATTCTAGAGAATGGATTTTAACCCATTAAGTGTCATTGTCCTCCTTTCAGGACAGGCTACTTAGTAATATTTTTTTTATCATTATTATAAAGCTGATTTGAATTGATATCTGTCAATAGAACAATTAGAAATGATAGAAATCACTTTGTGTTTTTTTCCTTTTTTTAACTGCCCAAATACTTTTGTCCACGACTGTAACCCTTTTTATGAAGCCTCAATATGCAATAAGAAACTGAAGTCTAAAAATGATCACTTTACTCCATTTCCTATGTGTTGAGCTTCAAAGCCGATGTGAAATTTCACTGCTTTGGTTACTGGAACATGTATAACTTGACTGTCCTCAAAATAGTATGCTGGGGATATATGTTGTAAATATGTCTGTCATTTTACACTTTTAAAACGTTGAAGAATTATAATATATTGCTGCAAACCGTCAGCTGGCCTGTGCTACGAGCTTGTGTTCGGATTTGTTCAAAGAAAAATGTATTCCGTACTTAATGGGTTAAAGATGGTTAGCTCTCCTTTAAGGGGAGCAGTAATCATGTTAATAAAGCTAAGAGGTCAAATAGATTTTAAAGCATTGGTTCCCACTCTTTTATTGGTGGATGTGTAATAATGTTCCAGATGCTAAAGAGAGGGAAGAAAATGGGTTTTAAAGTGAATTAATGAAGTTGTCCAGCTTGTCTTAATTACACATTTCCCTGTAGTCTAGTCGCTTCTAATTGCATTTTTAATCTGGGCGATCGATAGCTAATGAGGAAATTGATCTGTTTAAATGTTAATTATGAGAATAAAGCTTCCATTGAATTGCTTTTTAAAAGGAGAAGTGAGAAACAAATAGTTTGTAAAAGTTTATAGCTAACAGCTCTCCTAAGTGTTCAAGCTCCATAGTGTTCTATATTATACAGCAGTGGCATCAGCAATGACTCGGACAGTTCCCCTACATGTGCACTAACATTGGGATATAGCGCAGCTGCACATGTATCTGGAGGCTCGCTTATCCAGCTGTCATAAAACTTGGTATTAATATTATCTAGCACAGGCTACCGAGAATATCATATTTTGGGGATTTAGGGAAGAGTCTGTTTGCACATCCATTTGTATGTCATGATTACATTAATACATATCTCTGGTGAATTACTTTTAAATAATTATTATTATTATTATTATTATTATTATTATTATTATTATTATTATTTGTTTATTTAGCAGACGCCTTTATCCAAGGCGACTTACAGAGACTAGGGTGTGTGAACTATGCATCAGCTGCAGAGTCACTTACAACTACATCTCACCCAAAAGACGGAGCACAAGGAGGTGAAGTGACTTGCTCAGGGTCACACAGTAAGTCAGCGAGTGAGCTGGGATTTGAACCGGGGACCTCCTGGTTACAAGCCCTTTCTTAAAATGTAATTGCTCATTCTTTTTTTATACTATTCTGTAGGTACTATTGATATACATCAAGATCATTTATCTTTTTCATCACACTTCTAGCTCTGATTCTGAATTTACAGCCGTTTGCAATGGGGGAGGGATATCGCTGACATGCTTGTCGTAGCAATAATGGAAATTGGAATATTAGGGAAACAGAGACACCTAGTGGAGGAAATGAGATTGTGGTCTGTTGCTGTAGCCTCAGGGCAGATATTTAGTTTTATTGGGAGTCAACTTCCATTAATTTCTGCTTGTCTTGCACTTCCTAGGTCACACGGAAAGTGAAATTGGCCCCACCCCCCTAAACACCTTCATTCCTGTTTGAACCAACCAGCTGATTCCCCTAAGCTCCTGAACTCAAAACCAAAATTAGAGCTATCAGTATGATAGAGTAGATTGCCATGATGTAGGTCTAGATTGACAGCATGTACACAATAGTCTAGAATAAGATATGCCAAATAGTTGAATGAAGGTTAAGTGTCATGGTAAGGTTCTGTTTATTAAAATGACTGATTTACAGTATGTGGAGTAACTGCATATTTTCTCGAGATACTAAAATGGAAGTGTGGCATGCAGACAGGTGTACGGACAGAGAGACCCCCCATGTCCCCATAATCTGATGAACGTCTGCTCAATAATGTTGATGCCAACTTTCATCACAATCGGATAAGAGCTTCTCCAGGTAAATGTCAAAATGTCAGCGTTAAACTTAACATCAAATATGCATGGCTTTCTTCCAAAAGACCCAAGCCTTTGACTTCTCCCATCTCGCTCCAGTGATTTTAGTATTTTGTGTGGATAATTCTCCACTGGGGACCATTTTCAAAGTGTTGTCTTCTAAAGAATGATGTTTTCAGAAACCGTTAAAAGCGATATTGTCAAGGGAAATTAAACAGGGCTTCCTTAACAGATGATAAAAACCTGCGAGGGGAGTCGGAAACACAACTATAGGAAAGATCATGAAGTTTAGCCTTTCAAAAGTATTTCTTTTTTCTTTAATTTATAGTGACCCAATTATTATTTTTAGTTATTTTTCCCCCAATTTGAAATGTCCAATTATGTGTTTTCTCCTCACTGCAGCGATTCCCCCACACAGCACAGATATTCTGAGGGCGTGTGAGCGTCCTCCGATCTCACAAGCCTAAAGCCAGAATCGCTTTAACGCCGACCAATCCAGAGCAGAGGTGGGCGGGGCTACCAATCGTGGAGACCAGCCCTGCTTTTAATCCAGTCTGAATGTGCTTGTGTCTGGCCTGTAGGGTTCGCTGTTGCGCGATGAGGAGAAGGAATCCCTGCCAGTTTCCTATCCCAAAGCCAGGAGAATCAGGGCCAATATGACGCCCCCTTTCGGAGTCCCCAGCAAAGTTCAGCCTCTTTGCACAGCCTGGACATGAGCTGGCGCCGTCCAAGCTGCGTGACTCATCATGCGCTCCCAGCGGCAGCGTTTTAACTGGATGAGCCACTTGGGGACCCCAAGAAGGTTCCATTTCTAAACCCAGTTCCTGCAATCTTTTTGAGCAATGTCCTTTATCTTTAGCAAATGAAATAGTTCCAGTAAATTTTAATATTATTTATTTCTTAGCAGACACCCTTATCCAGGGCAACTTACAATTGTTACAAGATATGTCATTATTTTTACATACAATTACCCATTTATACAGTTGGGTTTTTACTGGAGCAATCTAGGTAAAGTACCTTGCTCAAGGGTACAGCAGCAGTGTCCCCCCCCACCTGGGATTGAACCCACGACCCTCCGGTCAAGAGTCCAGAGCCCTAACTGCTACTCCACACTGCTGCCCATAAATTAGCTAATCTGTATTACTATCACTTACTAGATTTCTCATTTCTCCTGTATGAAAAAGGCACACATTATGTTCGAAGGGTATTTGATTTTTAATGGTGTTTTTTTCATAGTGTTTGTAATCAATAAACGTCTCCTCCACTCTCTTCCATGTTGCTCTTCCCATTGAAGGAATGCAGTCGACAGTTTTGGTTTTGTTTTTTATTTTATTTTAAACACACATTTCTCCAAGGAAAAAAGAAAAAAAAAACACCTTTTTAAAACGTTTGTCGTGTATTTTTCTTTAAAAGTACTCCCTGAAGCTAGAAGCATTGGCATTTTCTTACCAAACATAACTGACATGTTTTCAATGCAAAACTTTTGGCCAGAGCTGTAGCACTAAATGTTTTAAAATGAACATACAGGTTTACTATAGCATGTGCTTCTTTCAAAACTGCAGCTTTTGAGTTGAATGGAAATCGACTCTCAATAAACCACGAATTCCTGAGGCTATAGCAATAGACCAAGACAGATGAGAGAAGTTGTCTATCTCACTTTCTCCACTATAACGAATGGAAGTGTGCAAGAGTTTGGAAATTATTTTCCTTGCTACAATTTTTCAGTATTTTCATATTTAAAACAAAATTCGTATTGCATTATATAGGATTCTAAATGTGTCTTCAACATATCAGTTCAAGGATATGTAAACAAACTGGTCAGCAGTTTGTGATGACTGCACAGCAGGCTGAACGATACAGGAATCAGCTTGAAGTGTCCGATTGAGCAGGACTAGAGGACTGTCTCTGCTGCTTTATATAATCCGCAGAACTTGGCAAGCTAAGAAATCAAGACAGATGGAACAAACGTGTTATTGGCGCCTAATACGAGAAAAAAAAGTCATGTTACAAAATAAAGAACAACTATTATGTTTCATTCCTGCCTTTCACCTTCCTCTGGAGGCCTGGGTTCCAATCTGGGGGGCTAGGTAGCACAGACAGACAGACAGACAGTGGGCTAATTCACTAGCCTTTCTTTCCTGCCTTTCACCTTCCTCTGGAGGCCTGGGCTGTCTGGTAAGAAGGGGAGGCTCAGGGTTTTGATTTAGGAATCATTTGGGAACGTTTATTGAAGTTGTTTGTCAGAGAGGAGAGTGTTGCTGTGCAGTATTGGAGTGTAATGACATCACGACGTGTGATATTTATCAAGTTCAGAGAGCAAGTCTTCCGGCTGGGTTTATTTAGTGCTGCCATTATTGGACTATAAAACTTCTGTGGTTATTGAAAAGCGTAATAACAGGGAGGTTTCAAACGACAGACAACTTGCAGACGTTGCACACATTTTTAATATTCATTCTTATAAATATATACTGATATAGATAGAGAATACAAAAATGGCAAGCAGCTCTCTTTCCAAGGAAAATCAGGCTCCAACAGGATACTCAATCACCAGAAATACTGGTGAAGAAAAGTCATTGATAAACTGAAAACGCACTGTTTTACAGTTTTTCTCAATCGCTTAAACACATTTCCTGAAGCAATATCCTACGTTACCAAAACAGTTAACACACGAATCAAAAGGGTCTTGTGGTTTGCAAAGCTTCAAAAATCCTTTGCAAAATGCAATAATGCTTTCAAAATCTCAAAATACATGTCTGAAAATCAAATATTCGCGTTTGTCATCAAATGAAAAGCTCACATTATCAACCATTTCACAAAGGTGCAATAAATTCAAAATATAAACATCAAAATGTTAAACCCTTTTTATTAATTTATTAATTTTTTCCTCATACCATTTCTGCCTGTTTACTCTCACTTTATTGGAAATTGTGTAATGTGACCATACATGTTACCTATAAGTATATCTTTTTTTTCTGACTTAGCCCCAGATATCACTGAAAACTTGTACATAAAATCATAGTTTGCTATAATTACAACAGAAAACAAACTTTTTTTTAAACAAAAAAGGGACTTCACAAGTATTCAACATCCAGCCTCTGATTTATATCAGGCCGCATGTTCTCATCAACATCACAGAGAATGTTTTCTGTGGCCATATATCTCGGGGGGGGGGGAAGCAACTTGCATGGCAGAGCCCAGCTGGATGTGCCTCTGCAGTGATGTTATGACGTGCCTCTGCAGTGATGTCGTGACGTGCCTCTGCAGTGATGTCATGATGTGCCTCTGCAGTGATGTCATGACATGCCTCTGCAGTGATGTCATGACGTGCCTCTGCAGTGATGTCATGACGTGCCTCTGCAGTGATGTCATGACGTGCCTCTGCAGTGATGTCATGATGTGCCTCTGCAGTGATGTCATGACGTGCCTCTGCAGTGATGTCATGACGTGCCTCTGCAGTGATGTCATGACGTGCCTCTGCAGTGATGTCATGATTATTATTATTTGTTTATTTAGCAGACGCCTTTATCCAAGGCGACTTACAGAGACTAGGGTGTGTGAACTATGCATCAGCTGCAGAGTCACTTACAATTACGTCTCACCCTGAAGATGGAGCACAAGGAGGTTAAGTGACTTGCTCAGGGTCACACAATGAGTCAGTGGCTGAGGTAGGATTTGAACCGGGGACCTCCTGGTTACAAGCCCTTTTCTTTAACCACTGGACCACACAGCCTCCTAGTGATGACGTGCCTCTGCAGTGATGTCATGACGTGCCTCCTCCATGGCCTGGAGAAGTGTTGCCTGCTCATGGGGATTACGGTCATACACTTTCCAGCGCTAGGCGGACAAAAAAAACTCCTCTATGGGGTTCAGGAAGGGAGAGTAGGGTGGGAGGAACATTACTGAGAAGCGTGTATGAGCTTCAAACCACCCTCGGACAAGCGCAGAGTGGTGGAAGCTGACATTGTCCCATACAATTACAAAGTTTGTCAGCTCTGGCCCTTCCAGCACTCTCTCTTCTGGGGGGATAAGACTTTCATACATTGAATCTAGGAACACCAGCAGGCGTGCTGTGTTATCGGGGCCTATGGTGGCATTATGGGAGATAACACCATATCTAGAAATGGCAGCACACATGGTTATATTTCCTCCACACTGACCAGGGACATCAACTGTGGCACGATGACCAATGAGATTTCGTCTCCTTTTTTTTGGTCACATTGAAACCAGCCTCATCCACAAATACGTATTCATGTGGAGCAACACAGGCATCAAGCTCCAGTATTCTCTGAAAAAAAAAAAGTGCATCACAGATTACATAATAAAGAGTACAGTGCACTCCATATTGTTAGTCTAACCATGACAGTAGTATATATGTTTCTTACAGTATAGTACAGTAAAGACTGCAGTGCATGACTTACTTGCACAGACTGATCCTGCATCTCCTTTACCCTCTCAGTGTTCCTCTCATATGGCACCCTGAACACTTGTTTCAATTTAATTCGGTTTCTCTTTAGGACTCGGTCAATAGTTGTTAAACTAACACGGTTAATATCTGGAAATGCATCATTGTCCTGAATGATCCTGCTCTGAATGTCTTGTAGACGGATGGTATTGTTTGCAATGACCATGCCCACAATTGCAGTCCCCTGTTGTTCTGTGGAGAGTCGCCCTCTGCCATAGAAGGAGGTTTCCTTTCAATTCTAAAAATGGATTGAATGTTGACAGGTGGGAATACGACATGCAATTGAATGAAAGCGAAACTACACCTACAAATAATACTTTTCTTGATAAACACAGTACAATACACTACAGAGGTGTACACTTTGCAAAGGTCACTTCCCTAGTCTCATTCCTGAAGATACGAAGGACTGAAGCAACCGTTGATCTGATAAGATTGGGTTGCACCCGCTGCCCAGCTTCTCCTATGGTCAGTCCATGGTTGAATACATGATCAACGATGGTTGCTTGTATCTCATTTGATAGATTATGTCCTCGTCCTTGTCCTCGTCCTCATCCTCGTCCTCGTCCTCATCCTCATCCTCATCCTCGTCCTCATCCTCGTCCTCATCCTCATCCTCGTCCTCGTCCTCATCCTCATCCTCTCATACCTGCTCCATTTTTCTCCTACAACTAAGATTTCACCTGTGGCCCCTTTTATTCATGATTTAAGGTCTGATAGATGATTGAAAAATTGAGCAATTTGCATTTGCACAGTATAAATGATTGGAAGTGATTGCTTTCAGTTGCAAACATATGTATTCAATGAGAAAACAAGAAACTCTCACATGAATTTTGTGCTAAATGTAGAGATTTGTGTTAAGTGTCTTGCAAGCGTGTTTTAGTTTTGCAATCTTTGTGAAAACAAGTATAAAAACACAAATGGTTTTGCAAAGGAAGCTGTTGTTTCGGTGGTGCAGTTATTGGTTTTGCTGTCTTTGACCACAGTTTCATTCACATTGATTTAGCAATCGAGACAAATTGTAATAATTAGCTGCAACATTTCAGCTTCTACTTTGTTCATACAAAGCCAGGCTGACTAATGTTGTTGTTTAAGTTTGAAAGTTGAACTTATTATTAAAATAGTGAGTTTTCAGTCTATCACTTACTTGTCTTCTTCATTATCCATATGTATGGGGGTTAAAGGAAACAGAATGAATCCAAAAAGAAAGAGAGCACTCTTTGGTTTAAACTTAATATAGCAAATCTTCATATTATGAAAAAGGTGGAGTCGAGGGTTTCTTCAAAAGTTTAGTAAAAACTATAGGTGAAAAAAAATACCTGTATCCATTGTTTTCATGCAGATTTAAATTAATCCATCTGGCAAATCACCAAAAACCAAAGCACTCTTACAAACTTATAGGTTAAAAAAACCTTTATTAAAACAGAATATTCAAAATAGAACACAAAGCCAGCATGTTCTAAAATGGATTGTAAAGCCCTCCTCTATAGAGGGACTAGTGGTAAAGATGCCAGTGCTTATATGAGGTATTATTAAGTCCCATACCCATTGAAACCTATTACCAGCCACTACAATTTCATGGAGAGTGTAGACCTCATACTCAGATTGTCAGTGACAAAGCATTTTAAATGTTCAAACCACAACAGGGTCTATAGAAACAGAGTAAGTAGGTTTCCTCTCTTTATGTAGATTGAATGACTTACAGTATGTTTCTAAGTGTTTGGTGGCTGTCTCTAATCAAGTTTAAGAGTGTACTTACCATTACACTCTTAGTATGACACAGCAAAGAGTGTGCGAGAAATACATTCACACATTGGTTAGAGGAGCCACCGAACACTTAAGAAGAACATAAGAAAGTTTACAAACGAGAGGAGGCCATTCAGCCCATCTTGCTCGTTTGGTTGTTAGTAGCTTATTGATCCCAGAATCTCATCAAGCAGCTTCTTGAAGGATCCCAGGGTGTCAGCTTCAACAACATTACTGGGGAGTTGGTTCCAGGCCCTCACAATTCTCTGTGTAAAAAAGCACCTCCTATTTTCTGTTCTGAAGGCCCCTTTATCTAATCTCCATTTGTGACCCCTGGTCCTTGTTTCTTTTTTCAGGTTAAAAAGTCCCTGGATCAACATTGTCGATACCTTTTAGGATTTTGAATCTTTGAATCAGATCGCCGCGTAGTCTTCTTTGTTCAAGACTGAATAGATTCAATTCTTTTAGCCTGTCTGCATACGACATGCCTTTTAAACTTAGAAACATATTGTAAGTCATTAAATTGAAAATGAAAAACAGTAATCTGTTTCTATAGGATCTGTTGTGGTTTAACCATTTAGAATGGATTTTAAAAGCCCTGGACAATGTTGCCAGTTCAAATAAGAGGTAAGAGAATGGATTTTAAATTCCTGGTTAGCTCTCCTTTAAGAGGGGCCGGGTATAGTGTCACTAGATCGATAGAAAGCCCCGATTAGCTCTCTGTTAAAGTGCAATTCGTACTTGACAGCTAGTTCTAATAGCCTCTATGTTTTAGTGAATTGGATGAGATGGAGTCCCATGCCATTGCTGTGTTATCTATGAGCACACAGATTCATTTCTGTAATGCAGAGATTAGGGTCATGGGTTTGAATAAAGCTGATTATACGTCAGATTGTTACAGAATTCTGTAAAATACCGATGGGCAGGATGATGTCAGTATCTGTGTCTTAAGTACTTAAGCAACCTTGTGGGATCCCATCCCTCCAAATAGGGATACAGCCATGCTACAAATGAAGAAATAATCAACAGTTTGGGAATGAGAAGATTCTGTTCAGCACATCAAGACTCGGCCCTTGTTAGTACACCATTCTCCCCTACTGGGGGGAATTCATTTAAAAGCACAGTCTTGTCTTTTTTTAAATGTTCCCAGTGTTTTAGATCCTACTATGTCACCTGGTAGGCTATTCCATCTATTTATAACTAAAAAAAAGTGCTTCCTACCTTCTGTTCTGAATTTGCGAAGTAAAACACCTTATATAGTGTGTTATCCAGTGTATTTCAGCACCCTTTAATAATCAATATCCCCTTCAGTCACTGTGTGTATAATTGTACCACATTAAGTGGCAGCAGTGTGGAGTAGTGGTTAGGGCTCTGGACTCTTGACTAGAGGGTTGTTCCTCCACCTGGGATTGAACCCACGACCCTCCAGTCAAGAGTCCAGAGCTCTAACCACTACTCCATACTGCTGCCCCTAGTGAGCTGATACTATTAAAAGGGCATCACCAGCTTCAGTGAATGACCAGCGTGAAACCCCTCTCCCATTGAGGTACATTGTCACATTTATTCACACACTCCTCTCCCCTCTCCTCTCACAGTTTAGCATCTGTTGTGAGCCGGGGCCCATCTGTGAAAAAATAATTACAAACCATCTTTGTCTAATCCCTCACATACCTTCATCCCCCCCTCCCTCTCTCTCTCCCTCACATTCTCTTCTACCCTTCTCTCTCTCTCTCTCTCTCTCTCTCATATTCCCTTCCCCCTCTACCCCTCCTCTTTACTCTCAAGTTTCCTTTTTGTTTTTCTGGCAATAAATCAATGTCAACAAAAGACAATATTTGAGTAATTTTATTAAGAATTACTAACAATGATTACAAACATCATCAAAATGTTATGAGCCCTAAACCAAAAGAATAATATGCTCTGTCTGTCTGTCTCTCCCTCTCTCCCTGTGTGTCTGTGTCTCCCTCTCTCCTTGTCTGTCTCTCCCTCTCTCTCTCTGTCTGTGTCTCCCTCTCTCCCTGTCTGTCTCTCCCTCTCCCTATATGTCTGTCTCTGTGTTTGTCTGCCTCTCTCCCTGTCTGTCTGTGTCTCTCTCTCTCCGTCTGTCTGCCTCTCCCTCTCTGTCTGTCTCTGTGTTTGTCTGCCTCTCTCCTTCTCTGCCTCTCCCTCTCTCCCTGTCTGTCTGTCTCTCCCTCTCTGTGTTGCCCTCTCTCCGTCTCTGCCTCTCCCTCTCTCCGTCTGTCTCTCTCGCTCCGTCTGTCTGTGTCTCCCTCTCTGTCTGTCTCTGTGTTTGTCTCCCTCTCTCCCTGTCTGTTTGCCTTCTCAGGAAGCTGTCGCCATGCCGTTTGGGTGCCTTGCCTTGCGGGAGGGACGGAACTACAACAGCCTATCAGAAATCACTGACAAGTACGAGATTGGACAAGTGCTGCGAGCGTGAGTACAGCCGACCAATCACAGTGGGGGATACTAAAACGGATGCATGGATCGCATTGACTGACATGTGTTATATTACCTGTCGTATTCAACATGCTTTTAAATTGGGATTGAATGTGTAGAATTTAAAATCCATACAAAATGAGCATTCTGTATATTTATCAAATCCTATGTAAGACCACTTGTGCAGTATCGCTGATTTTAATACACTGTAGCTAACAAAATCATTCCATCAATATTGCCCATTTTGTATTATTATTATTATTATTATTATTTATTTCTTAGCAGACGCCCTTATCCAGGGTGACTTACAATTGTAAGCAAATACATTTCAAGTGTTACAGTACAGGTAATACATTTTGTACTTCCATTCGCAACATACAGTAGATCTCAGTGTCACTGATTCTAACTTCCCATGATTGTCTGCCTGACTCGGGGATCTTTCTTCTCTGTGCTCCAGGAAGGAGTTCTGTGAGCTGTGCCTGGCGAAGGACAGACAGACGAACAAGCTCTTCGGCTGCAAGAAATTCATCAAGAAAGACGGACGCAAAGTCCGCAAGGCGGCCAAGAATGAGATCATGATCCTGAAGATGTAAGAGAAACCAGTCGGAGAAACCAGTATCAAACTGGGACCAGCTCTGGGCTCCACAATCCTTAGTCTCATTTATCTGGGTCCAGTTTCATAATCTTTCAGAAAATTATCATTCAGCTACTGATAGACAACGGACAACTTCACCAGCCTCTCATTCCTGCCTTTCACCTTCCTCTGGAGGCCTGGGCTCCAATCTGGGGGCTAGTTCTAAAATACTGTCTTCTAATCAACTGTCTCTTTGTATTCTGCAGGGTCAAACACCCCAATATTCTTCAACTCATTGACACTTTTGAGACCAAAAAGGAATATTTCATTATACAGGAACTGTGAGTCTGTTTTGGTTGACTTTTTAACTCTCTGTCTGTGCTGGCTGTTTAATTTAAGCAAATTATTTTAAAGGTTAGCAAACGAAGGCTTTTAAATTTTTTTTTACATTTTTCATTTTACAGCACTTTGCCCTGGATAAGGGTGTCTGCTAATAAATAAATAAATAAATAAATAAATAAATAATAATAATAATAATAATAATAATAATAATAATAATTGTGTTTATAATGTTGCAAGTGCTAATGAGAGATAAGAATATGAATTTCAAAGTCTGGTTGGCACTTTAAAGGGAAGCAGTGACAATGATAAACAAACGAATATGTGTCTGAATTATATTTCAATAAAAAATCAACATATATTTGTAAAACTATTTGAATAAAGTTTTTGCTCAAAAGAGCCAACTTCCCAACATTTAGAAATGTTTAACATTATATAGTAATAAGAACATCTCTAGATTATTATTTATTTCTTAGCAGACACCCTTATCCAGGGCGACTTTCAATTGTTACAAGATATCACATTATTTTTACATACAATTACCCATTTATACAGTTGGGTTTTTACTGGAGCAATCTAGGTAAAGTACCTTGCTCAAGGGTACAGCAGCAGTGTCCCCCCCACCTGGGATTGAACCCACGACCCTCCGGTCAAGAATCCAGAGCCCTAACCACTACTCCACACTGCTGCCCCTTCCTTTGTCAAGAGAAGGTGTACTTGAAAACAAACAGTGGGGGTACTTATAAGCTTTTGATGCCATGGTAACCACTTATTTCTATTTAAACCTATGAATGTGTTTGTGATGTCATTTACTGCATAGTTAATGATGTAACCTTCTACGATTCGTTTCTATTTAAACCTTCAGGTGGTATTGAGTGTTCGTTTATTTTCCTTTATTCTTCTATATTGTACATTTATATAATTCCATTGCTTCTAAAACTACAAATTGTAGGTCAGTCACGTTATGTGTTGAACTTGTGGTACTTTTTTTATTGTGTTTGCAAGCTGATTCTGTGTTCTTTATTGATATATTCTAGCTGCAATTCATGGAGAATGCAGTGGATGTATATTTGAGGTTGTGTTACTGGGTGTCTGTGTTTGCAGGGCCAGCGGAGGAGATGTGTTCGACTGGATCCTGGACCAGGGGAACTACACAGAGCGAGATGCCTCCCGGGTCATCAAGCAGGTTCTGGAGGCCGTGGAGTACCTGCATTCACTGAACATCGTCCACAGAAACCTCAAGGTACAAGAGCCTTACCTGTTTTGTACATTCCATTCACTTCAGAGACTGGGCCAAGGGGAGCCCTTAGGGCACCCCCTCCCAGATCAGATCCCACACTGAGATGAAAACCTATGACATCCTACAAGTAAAGTTAAAGGCAAAAATCTAACTCTAATATGTGTTATTTCTGGAAAATTTCCAAGCTTACATATTTCTACAAATTAGTACCAGCAATTAATACCACCCATTAGCACCCCTTTTTGCAGAGTCTCCTTTTCTCGCTGTCTGTGACGTTTTCTAATCTGTGCAGTTCAAGGGCGGAGTCATATTGTGGCACACCGGGCCTGTACACAGGTCTCAAATGTGCAGTTTTGAAAGAAACACGTGTATGTTAAAACATTTTTTTTTAAATGGCATTCCGTGTTTGCTGTAACATTCTTTCAAAGCTGCGAATTTCAGACTTCTGTAGCAAATGGAAGTGTAAAAGAGGGAAGATTGATTTTTGTTTGCTTCGATCACTTTAAAGAACGCTAAATAATTCCGGGCTTGCTTTTTCAATTTAGAAATAGCTGTGAATGAAAGAGATGTGAGAAGGGGGGAGTGGGAAGCAAAGAAAGAGGGGGAGGAGAGAGAGAGACAGAGGGAAGATGGTTTCTAGGTTTACAGTCGTATCTAGACTTGTGTTCCACTTTTTATGTGACCCAATATTCTGTTTTATTAATTTATTTAGTTGATGCGTCTTCTGTCAGTGTGTCTTTGTCTCCCCCAGCTGGAGAACCTGATGTACTACAACCACAACAATCACAACAAGGTGGTTCTGCGGGATTTCTACCTGTCCTGCTTTGAGAACGGCTCCATCACTGAGCCCTGCGGCACCCCGGAGTACCTGGGTAAATACATGCACAAGCACACTGAGAAACACATACTGCAATAGTCATAAGAACATGAGAAATTCCACCGCAAGAGGAGGCCAATCAGCCCTTCAGTGCTCGTCCGGATCCAAGTAGCTGATTGATCTCAGAACTTTGAAAAGTTGGTTCTTAAAGGATCCCAATGATTCAGCATCAACAACATGACTAGGTAACCCATTCCATCCCCTCACCACTCTCTGTGTGAAGAAGATTCTCCTTCAACAACATGACTAGGTAACCCATTCCATTCCCTCACCACTCCCTGTGTGAAGAAGAGTCTCCTTCAACAACATGACTAGGTAACCCATTCCATCCCCTCACCACTCTCTGTGTGAAGAAGAGTCTCCTTCAACAACATGACTAGGTAACCCATTCCATCCCCTCACCACTCTCTGTGTGAAGAAGAGTCTCCTTCAACAACATGACTAGGTAACCCATTCCATCCCCTCACCGCTCTCTGTGTGAAGAAGAGTCTCCTTCAACAACATGACTAGGTAACCCATT
Source organism: Acipenser oxyrinchus oxyrinchus (assembly GCA_030684275.1). Lineage (NCBI taxonomy): Eukaryota > Metazoa > Chordata > Actinopteri > Acipenseriformes > Acipenseridae > Acipenser > Acipenser oxyrinchus. The sequence continues at coordinate 2,702,931 of CM060304.1, forward strand.
CCATCCCCTCACCACTCTCTGTGTGAAGAAGAGTCTCCTTCAGCAACATGACTAGGTAACCCATTCCATCCCCTCACCACTCTCTGTGTGAAGAAGAGTCTCCTTCAACAACATGACTAGGTAACCCATTCCATCCCCTCACCACTCTCTGTGTGAAGAACAGTCTCCTTCAACAACATGACTAGGTAACCCATTCCATCCCCTCACCACTCTCTGTGTGAAGAAGAGTCTCCTTCAGCAACATGACTAGGTAACCCATTCCATCCCCTCACCACTCTCTGTGTGAAGAAGAGTCTCCTTCAACAACATGACTAGGTAACCCATTCCATCCCTCACCACTCTCTGTGTGAAGAAGAGTCTCCTTCAACAACATGACTAGGTAACCCATTCCATCCCCTCACCACTCTCTGTGTGAAGAAGAGTCTCCTTCAACAACATGACTAGGTAACCCATTCCATCCCTCACCACTCTCTGTGTGAAGAAGAGTCTCTTTCAACAACATGACTAGGTAACCCATTCCATCCCTCACCACTCTCTGTGTGAAGAAGAGTCTCCTTCAACAACATGACTAGGTAACCCATTCCATCCCCTCACCACTCTCTGTGTGAAGAAGAGTCTCTTTCAACAACATGACTAGGTAACCCATTCGATCCCTCACCACTCTCTGTGTGAAGAAGAGTCTCCTTCAACAACATGACTAGGTAACCCATTCCATCCCTCACCATATATATATATATATATATATATATATATATATATATATATATATATATATATATATATATATATATATATATATATATGCTGTAACATTGTACTTTCTCAGTCAGCCTTAAAAGCAGGGCAACAGCTCTGTGGGGTCCTCATTAAAATATATTCTATGTTAGTGTTTCAGTGCTGTGCAGACGTTCTATGTCGTTGCCCGTTCGTGCTTTACCTTGATTCTTTCAATATTTCGGTTTGGCATCCACTGTTTTCTTGGTTTCAGCAAAATCAACGTCATTTCCATGACGTATATAATGTGGGTAATGATTTTGCCTCGGGCATCTCTCTACACGTCCTACAAAGCCACACCATGTTCCAGGTTCAAATTCACTGCCATCCCAAGTGGTGCTACACGACTTCAAAGTATCTCTTTATTTCTTCTGGGTCACGTTACCGGCGGGAGTGGATTATTATTTCTTAATCTTTAACAGACTCGTTCAATAACTCCCGCTGTGTTACGTTTTTGTCCCCAGCTCCAGAAGTTGTAGCCCGACACAGGTACGGCCGCCCTGTTGACTGTTGGGCGGTGGGAGTCATCATGTACATCCTGTGAGTACCACCAGAGGGCGCTGTCTCTCAACACACCGAGACCCAGCTCCTACAAAGCAGAGCGAAACGGGACCAGCCCTGTATGTCTCTCACCCTCGTATCATGCATGGGATTTGATAAAGCGGCTTAGCGTTCCCTCTGGTTTGAGCGAAGAGACTAATTTGATTCTCGGTCTCACCTATTGCAGCTGTGTGAGCTTCTCTGTTGACAGTTGCAGTGTGACGGGCTGGTGGGGATAATTGTTGCCCTAGTATGCTCAGAGCACACGTTGCTTGTTACGTTACCAATTATAATAGAAATTAAGCTGTTTCTCCACTGACCGCTAACTACCCTCTTTTATTATTATTATTATTATTATTATTATTATTATTATTATTATTATTATTATTATTATTATTATTAGTTTATATAGCAGACACCTTTATCCAGAGACTTGGGAGGAAGTCCTGGACCGCCTGTGATTTGATCGCTGTGTGGTTCTGTGTTGCAGTCTGTCAGGAAACCATCCTTATTACGACGAGACCGAAGAAGAGAACACAGACCTCCACAATCGCTTCATTTTCTGCAAGATCGTAGCGGGAGAGTTCGAGTTCGATTCTCCTTACTGGGATGACATCTCACCTGCAGGTACAACCGCCGGCCACAGGGGGGAGACGCAGAGACAGAGAGAATTCACTGCTCAACGCTGTCTCGTTTACCTATTTTTTTAAACCATTTTTTTGTCTTAGAACCACAACTGGAGAAAGAAAATGTATTGAAACAGTATTCAGAGATTTTTCCTTCTGAAGGTCTCCCCATAGTAAAAGCACAGCAAAGTGTAATAAAGCACAGTGAAAGCATGGTAAAGCATAGGGAAGCATTGTAAAGCACAGAGAGGTCTGGTAAAGCATAGGGAAGCATTGTAAAGCAGAGACGTCTGGTAAAGCATAGGCAAGCATTGTAAAGCACAGAGAGGTATGGTAAAGCATAGGGAAGCATTGTAAAGCACAGAGAGGTCTGGTAAAGCATAGGGAAGCATTGTAAAGCACAGTGAAAGCATGGTAAAGCATAGGGAAGCATTGTAAAGCACAGAGAGGTCTGGTAAAGCATAGGGAAGCATTGTAAAGCACAGAGAGGTCTGGTAAAGCATAGGGAAGCATTGTAAAGCACAGAGAGGTGTGGTAAAGCATAGGGAAGCATTGTAAAGCACAGTGAAAGCATGGTAAAGCATAGGGAAGCATTGTAAAGCACAGAGAGGTCTGGTAAAGCATAGGGAAGCATTGTAAAGCACAGAGAGGTCTGGTAAAGCATAGGGAAGCATTGTAAAGCACAGAGAGGTGTGGTAAAGCATAGGGAAGCATTGTAAAGCACAGAGAGGTCTGGTAAAGCATAGGGAAGCATTGTAAAGCACAGAGAGGTCTGGTAAAGCATAGGGAAGCATTGTAAAGCACAGAGAGGTCTGGTAAAGCATAGGGAAGCATTGTAAAGCACAGAGAGGTCTGGTAAAGCATAGGGAAGCATTGTAAAGCACAGAGAGGTCTGGTAAAGCATAGGGAAGCATTGTAAAGCACAGAGAGGTCTGGTAAAGCATAGGGAAGCATTGTAAAGCACAGAGAGGTGTGGTAAAGCATAGGGAAGCATTGTAAAGCACAGAGAGGTCTGGTAAAGCATAGGGAAGCATTGTAAAGCACAGAGAGGTCTGGTAAAGCATAGGGAAGCATTGTAAAGCACAGAGAGGTCTGGTAAAGCATAGGGAAGCATTGTAAAGCACAGAGAGGTCTGGTAAAGCATAGGGAAGCATTGTAAAGCACAGAGAGGTCTGGTAAAGCATAGGGAAGCATTGTAAAGCACAGAGAGGTCTGGTAAAGCATAGGGAAGCATTGTAAAGCACAGAGAGGTCTGGTAAAGCATAGGGAAGCATTGTAAAGCACAGAGAGGTCTGGTAAAGCATAGGGAAGCATTGTAAAGCACAGAGAGGTCTGGTAAAGCATAGGGAAGCATTGTAAAGCACAGAGAGGTCTGGTAAAGCATAGGGAAGCATTGTAAAGCACAGAGAGGTCTGGTAAAGCATAGGAAAGCATTGTAAAGCACAGAGAGGTCTGGTAAAGCATAGGGAAGCATTGTAAAGCACAGAGAGGTCTGGTAAAGCATAGGGAAGCATTGTAAAGCACAGAGAGGTCTGGTAAAGCATAGGGAAGCATTGTAAAGCACAGAGAGGTCTGGTAAAGCATAGGGAAGCATTGTAAAGCACAGAGAGGTCTGGTAAAGCATAGGGAAGCATTGTAAAGCACAGAGAGGTCTGGTAAAGCATAGGGAAGCATTGTAAAGCACAGAGAGGTCTGGTAAAGCATAGGGAAGCATTGTAAAGCACAGAGAGGTCTGGTAAAGCATAGGGAAGCATTGTAAAGCACAGAGAGGTCTGGTAAAGCATAGGGAAGCATTGTAAAGCACAGAGAGGTCTGGTAAAGCATAGGGAAGCATTGTAAAGCACAGAGAGGTCTGGTAAAGCATAGGGAAGCATTGTAAAGCACAGAGAAGTGTGGTAAAGCATAGGGAAGCATTGTAAAGCACAGAGGTCTGGTAAAGCATAGGGAAGCATTGTAAAGCACAGAGAGGTCTGGTAAAGCATAGGGAAGCATTGTAAAGCACAGAGAGGTCTGGTAAAGCATAGGGAAGCATTGTAAAGCACAGAGAGGTCTGGTAAAGCATAGGTAAGCATTGTAAAGCACAGAGAGGTCTGGTAAAGCATAGGGAAGCATTGTAAAGCACAGAGAGGTCTGGTAAAGCATAGGGAAGCATTGTAAAGCACAGAGAGGTCTGGTAAAGCATAGGGAAGCGTTGTAAAGCACAGAGAGGTCTGGTAAAGCATAGGGAAGCATTGTAAAGCACAGAGAGGTCTTGTAAAGCATAGGGAAGCATTGTAAAGCACAGAGATGTCTGGTAAAGCATATTAAAAAAAAAAACTCTTAAATTAACCCTTATAAAAGTTTCCCATAGTAAAAGCATATCAAAATGGACTAAAGCACAGGGACAGCATGGTAAAGCCCAGCTAAGCATTGTAAAGCACAGAGTTATGCAGAGTTACTGTGCAAATTTACTGTGGTAAACATTTATAAGAGGATGTGAAATTTTTACTCCATGTATAAAATAGCTTTTTTTCTAAATCCTTGCTCTGACAAACACAGGGAGGGGTGATGCTCAGGAAACATTGTAATACATTCATTCATTACTATTCATTCATTAGTAATGATTCATTACTATCATTAAAACCCAGAGAGATTAAACAAACGTCCTTGAATCTCACCGGCTGTGCACTCCCATTCGCTACACAGGTCTCAAATGTGCAGCTTTGAAAGAAACACATGCTCTAGCAAACGTGTACTTTGATTTAAAACACAGTATCTGGTACTGTACTAGATTAGACACCTCTCTGTGATGTCAATGTTTTCAGATAGTGCTGCACTTCCTTGGTATCCTGGAGAGTGAAATTGTCCCGCCCCTTAAATGGCTTCTTTTCTGTCATTAACCAACCAGCTGGAGGGAGGAGTGACCCAGAAGACACTGCTTGTGTGAAATGACCCAGGAAGTGCACGTTTAACATATTTCCTTTGAAAAAGACAGAGACAACTAAAACTTAACCTACTAGATATCATGTGTTCCAAATCAAAATACATGTGTTTCTTTCAAAACTACACATTTGATACCTATGTAGCTAATGGAAGGGCAACATGTGTACGATTTATGGAATAATTTTGTAGCTACAATTACTTTAAGATAGGAGGCTGTGTGGTCCAGTGGTTAAAGAAAAGGGTTTGTAACCAGGAGGTCCCCGGCTCAAATCCCACCTCACCCACTGACTCATTGTGTGACCCTGAGCAAGTCACTTCACCTCCTTGTGCTCTGTCTTTCGGGTGAGACGTAGCTGTAAGTGACTCTGCAGCTGATGCATAGCTCACACACCCTAGCCTCTGTAAGTCGCCTTGGATAAAGGCGTCTGCTAAATAAACTAATAATAATAATACTAGTACCAAATGATATAACCCAGTTATATATGCATATAATAAAAACAGTAATTTAAACAGAACAAATATAAAAGCGATGACTATTGTAAAATCTTGGACCATAAGGGATTGGAACAGTATATAGGGAAGAAGGGCCTCCCAGTTGATACTGGTTTGGTAGGGGGTGTCCTGGTTTAACTGGCTCATACTGGTGTGTTTCCTGCAGCCAAGGCCCTGGTGTGTCGATTGATGGAAGTGGATCAGTTGCTGCGGATCTCTGCGCAGGACGCTCTGTGTCATGAGTGGTGAGTGCTTGAGTCGGTTCACATGGGTGTATCTCATAATGCAGTTTATATCGCCACCTCAAGGGATATAGTGGAGGTGGTCACATTTTGCCATATACAGTACTGTGCAAAAGTTTTAGGCAGGTGTGAAAAAATGCTGTAAAGTAAGAATGCTTTCAAAAATAGACATGTTAATAGTTTATATTTATCAATTAACAAAATGCAAAGTGAGTGAACAGAAGAAAAATCTACATCAATTCAATATTTGGTGTGACCACCCTTTGCCTTCAAAACAGCATCAATTCTTCTAGGTACACTTGCACACAGTTTTTGAAGGAACTCGGCAGGTAGGTTGGCCCAAACATCTTGGAGAACTAACCACAGTTCTTCTGTGGATTTAGGCAGCCTCAGTTGCTTCTCTCTCTTCATGTAATCCCAGACAGACTCGATGATGTTGAGATCAGGGCTCTGTGGGGCCATACCATCACTTCCAGGACTCCTTGTTCTTCTTTACGCTGAAGATAGTTCTTAATGACTTTCGCTGTATGTTTGGGGTCATTGTCATGCTGCAGAATAAATTTGGGGCCAATCAGATGCCTCCCTGATGGTATTGCATGATGGATAAGTATCTGCCTGTACTTCTCAGAATTGAGGAGACCATTAATTCTAACCAAATCCCCAACTCCATTTGCAGAAATGCAGCCCCAAACTTGCAAGGAACCTCCACCATGCTTCACTGTTGCCTGCAGACACTCATTCGTGTACCGCTCTCCAGCCCTTCGGCGAACAAACTGCCTTCTGCTACAGCCAAATATTTCAAATTTTGACTCATCAGTCCAGAGCACCTGCTGCCATTTTTCTGCACCCCAGTTCCTGTGTTTTCGTGCATAGTTGAGTCGCTTGGCCTTGTTTCCACGTCGGAGGTATGGCTTTTTGGCCGCAAGTCTTCCATGAAGGCCACTTCTGACCACTGCGTCTACGGTCCTCAACGTTGCCCGTTTCTTTGTGCTTCTTCAAAAGAGCTTGGACAGCACATCTGGAAACCCCTGTCTGCCTTGAAATTTCTGCCTGGGAGAGACCTTGCTGATGCAGTATAACTACCTTGCGTCTTGTTGCTGTGCTCAGTCTTGCCATGGTGTATGACTTTTGACAGTAAACTGTCTTCAGCAACCTCACCTTGTTAGCTGAGTTTGGCTGTTCCCCACCCAGTTTTATTCCTCCTACACAGCTGTTTCTGTTTCAGTTAATGATTGTGTTTCAACCTACATATTGAATTGATGATCATTAGCACCTGTTTGGTATAATTGTTTAATCATACACCTGACTATATGCCTACAAAATCCCTGACTTTGTGCAAGTGTACCTAGAAGAATTGATGCTGTTTTGAAGGCAAAGGGTTGTCACACCAAATATGGATTTGATTTAGATTTTTCTTCTGTTCACTCACTTTGCATTTAGTTAATTGATAAATATAATCTATTAACATGTCTATTTTTGAAAGCATTCTTACTTTACAGCATTTTTTCACACCTGCCTAAAATTTCTTCACAGTACTGTATATATATTGAGAACTGCTTATTCAGTTGTTATCCAATTATTTCAATAACACAAGAAATGATTCCACATACTGTAAATCAGTCATTTTAATATGATACTAACACCTTACCTAATTAAGGTCTTAAATACCACTTATCCGGTTTTCAATAAGCTATTGATTGCTAATTCTTATTCAATACTATTCTAGACATGTGTAATATAGGCTAGATCAGTCAGTGTCTTTACAGGGTCAGGTTACTCAGTCAATAGAAGGCAGCTGGTTGGTTTAAAGACAGGAAAGAAGGTGTTAAAGTGGGTGGTGACAATTGCACTTTCTGTGTGACCAAGGAAGTAGCAGAGAGCCAAAATACGCTCTGTTTTAAAATTGAAAATACAGATGTGCCAAAACACGTGCTTCTTTCAAAACTGCACATTTCTATACTACTCTGTTGATCTACGTCATGCTCATCACAATGAATGTGTAACAGGGCGAGCGTCTCAACCCCAATGCAAAAGAGCCGGTTTGTCTGCATTCCTGGTTTTAGAGCTTTCAACATCATCTCACCAACTGGTGACCAAAACCCATAGCGTCAGTATATTACACAACACTGCCTGTTACAAACGCGCAGCCGTGAAAGTGGAGGGTGTTACTCACAGACTTGTGCTTTAGAATTTAGTACACAAAAGCCTGACTGCTGCTTCCTGTTTCTAGGATCGCTGGGGATGGAGCATCAGAGAAGAATCTGAAGGATGGCGTGTGTGCCCAGATCGAGAAGAACTTTGCCAAAGCAAAATGGAGAGTAAGGAAGATGCCCTTTTACCTGTGGGGTGACACCAGAGCAGAGCATGATAGGCATAATGTTCGTTTAGTGTTTCTATTGAAGACGCTGAGAAAGACTTCCAGTGGAAACGTTTGCCATTGAATTTATGAAGTTTCTTTTAGTGTTTCTATTGAAGACACTGAGAAAGACTTCTAGTGGAAACGTTTGCCGTTGAATTTATGAAGTTTCTTTTAGTGTTTCTGTTGAAGACGCTGAGAAAGACTTCCAGTGGAAACGTTTGCCATTGAATTTATGAAGTTTCTTTTAGTGTTTCTGTTGAAGACGCTGAAAAAGACTTACAGTGGAAACGTTTGTCGTTGAATTTATGAAGTTTCTTTTAGTGTTTCTATTGAAGACGCTGAGAAAGACTTCTAGTGGAAACGTTTGCCATTGAATTTATGAAGATAGTTTTTCTAAATGTAGCACTGTTGAGTTTTTTGTAGGGATGGGTTAGGGTTAGGGCTATGGAGTGTTTTGTAGGGATGGGTTAGGGTTAGGGCTATGGAGTGTTTTGTAGGGATGGGTTAGGGTTAGGGCTATGGAGTGTTTTGTAGGGATGGGTTAGGGTTAGGGCTATGGAGTGTTTTGTAGGGATGGGTTAGGGTTAGGGCTATGGAGTGTTTTGTAGGGATGGGTTAGGGTTAGGGCTATGGAGTGTTTTGTAGGGATGGGTTAGGGTTAGGGCTATGGAGTGTTTTGTAGGGATGGGTTAGGGTTAGGGCTGTGGAGTGTTTTGTAGGGATGGGTTAGGGTTAGGGCTATGGAGTGTTTTGTAGGGATGGGTTAGGGTTAGGGTTAGGGTTAGGGTTAGGGTTAGGGTTAGGGCTGTGGAGTGTTTTGTAGGGATGGGTTAGGGTTAGGGCTGTGGAGTGTTTTGTAGGGATGGGTTAGGGTTAGGGCTATGGAGTGTTTTGTAGGGATGGGTTAGGGTTAGGGCTATGGAGTGTTTTGTAGGGATGGGTTAGGGTTAGGGCTGTGGAGTGTTTTGTAGGGATGGGTTAGGGTTAGGGCTGTGGAGTGTTTTGTAGGGATGGGTTAGGGTTAGGGCTATGGAGTGTTTTGTAGGGATGGGTTAGGGTTAGGGTTAGGGTTAGGGTTAGGGCTATGGAGTGTTTTGTAGGGATGGGTTAGGGTTAGGGCTATGGAGTGTTTTGTAGGGATGGGTTAGGGTTAGGGCTATGGAGTGTTTTGTAGGGATGGGTTAGGGTTAGGGCTAGGGTTAGGGTTAGGGTTAGGGTTAGGGCTGTGGAGTGTTTTGTAGGGATGGGTTAGGGTTAGGGCTGTGGAGTGTTTTGTAGGGATGGGTTAGGGTTAGGGCTATGGAGTGTTTTGTAGGGATGGGTTAGGGTTAGGGCTATGGAGTGTTTTGTAGGGATGGGTTAGGGTTAGGGCTGTGGAGTGTTTTGTAGGGATGGGTTAGGGTTAGGGCTGTGGAGTGTTTTGTAGGTATATCTGAGTGAACACGCTTCTCTCTCCCTCTCGTTTCAGAAAGCAATCCGAGTCACCACCTTCATGCAGAGACTCCGCACCCCCGATTCTGCGGGGAGGGGGGAGGCGTCTGCCAGTCACACCGAGGAGTTCCATGAGCGTCTCTCATGAGGTCACCATCGAGAACCTTCCGGAACCTTCGAGAACCAGCAGTCACACAAGCCCCTGCCATGCTGATTCTGAGTCCTTCAGTGGGCCTGTCCCCACTGCTACCATGGATAACCTTCCAGATCACTCCAAACCCCTCCCCTCCCCCAGCCCTCCCCTCGGCCGAACCTTCCAGAACCCAAGAGCAAAGCCGCTCCGGGAGAGACCGGCGCTTGGAAAATGGCAGCCGTTCTAGATCACGGAAGTGAGAACAAGGTTCCAGATCAAACCAAGCCCTCGCTTGCCAAGGTTCTAGATCGCAAGGAGCCTAAAACGGCCATCGCTATTCTAGATCACAATCGGGAGGAGAGGACGACGGGCTGTCACGATCACAGTGAGAGGAAATCCACTCCAGGTCAAAGCCAGAGTAAGAAGGTAATTGTTCTTGATCAGAGTGAGGATAGTAAATTGCATGGGGTTCCGGGTCAAATGGAGAGGAAGTCTCCTGCCGCTTTAGAACAGCGCAAAATGACAGCTGTTCTAGATCGGAGAGACAAGGAACCTGGCCGCACTCAAGATCAGGGTGACAAGAAGTCTGTTTCACTTCTAGATCAACACCAGGGAGAAATGGCTGTCTTTCAAGAGCAGGACAAGGCAAAAATGACTGACAGGGCAGCTGCTGCTAGCGTTCTAGATCAGAAGCCAGTGATCGCGGTTCTAGGTGAAGACAAGTGGAAAATGGACACAGTGATTGAAGAAATCGAGAAGCAGATGGCCGCCGTTCTAGAGAAGATTGAAGGGGAAATGCCTTCCCTTCTAGAGCAGATCAGCGACAGGCGAGATTCAGAAAGAGAGCTAGGTTACAGGCATTCCGTTCTTGATCACTCACCGTCGGTCTCAGAGCAGAGGGAGAGGCATGTTCTAGATCACAGGAGCCCATTTTTAGATCGGAGGCAGGTTCTAGAGAGAGGGGGTGGAGCGGGTGGGTCTAGACCCAGCCTCCCACGCCTCACCATTGTCCCAGCAGCGGACTCCCACTCCCAGGAGCCAATCACACACGAGGACGGCGGGGCTGACGGCGACAGGAGCCAATCAGAGAGGGAGCATGTCTAGGGACGAAAGCAGCGACGGAGAAGGCAGAGCCACGCGTTTTTAATGTGGGGGAAAAAATACAAATCTACTTTCCTATTGCTTTTCCTTTATCGACCGAGCAGCTTCTTGCTGTGATTTCTGCATTCTGTATTCTCAAATTCTTTCAATAAAACTTTGAAAAAAGGACCTTCCAATGTGTGTATGTTCATATCAGTCACATAGTGAACATTTGTGTGCCTTAGATTGACAGATTTCTACACCTCAAATGTCATTTGTAAACCGCATGTAGCAGATTTTTATTTATTATGTATTTTTTGTATGCCTTTCTGTGGTGGTTGCAATAATTCTGAGTGGTTTTGGGATCTGTTTCTGCAATATTGAGCTGCTTTGAGCTTGTCTGGAGAACTCAACAGCCTTCCTCATTCCATTCGTCATGTGACAATGTGACTTTTCAACTTGCCCCATCTACTCTATATCAGGGATCCACTCCTGGTCTTTCTTCCAGCCCTGTTCTAAATGGTTTAATTTAACCAATTAAACCCCCATCCAGATCCTGAAGTACTTAATTATGTCATTGTACCTGTTAAATCTGGAGTGGAATTGCCCTCCAGGGCTGTGATTGGACACCCCTGGTCTATATAAATGTTGAGTAGGTGGGGCTAGCAGAGTTGAATAGAGTTACATGATCTGAATGGTTGTTCAGTGTCAGCGCCATCTACTGCACAGCTAGTGTATTGCAGGCAAAGACAAACGGAATCACAAGGACAGATCACTAGATGGTGCTATCTCTTAGTTCTATAAAGAAGTCTGATTTACCCTGTGTAGCATATCAAAGGCAGACAACTGGAACTGAAGAGCAACACAACACAGACTTATGGTAGTTTTTTTTTTTTCATCAATAAGAAAAACAATGATTACACTCAACATAGAAAGGTAAGGGGGCAGGATAATAAGAAAATGAAATGGATGCGTAATTGAGGATCAGTAGTAGGTTAACTCTATATATATATATATATATATATATATATATATATATATATATATATATATATATATATATATATATATATATATATGTTATTATTAGCAGTAGTAGTATTGTTAAGTGGGTTTAATTTCAATTTAAACTACGGCCCCCAATGTAAATTGCTAAACGCAAGGGCCTACCACTTTAACACACTGGGCTTTTATACACTTTTTAGAATAAACCTGTTTATTTTGTGCGTGATAAGCACACAAACGAGACAAACACGGGTCAGCTGGACTGTGAAACATTCTCAGCTGAATTCTGCATCTCAGCCATTTTAATTTACTGGTTTACTGTTAAATTATCATGATCCTCTTTTCAAAATTATACCAACTCGAACAAGCAATCCGTACATAAAACTACATTTCCCATCAGCAACTGCGGCCAGGTCTACTTGGGTAGAGCTTAGATCCGAACATACGGGGGGGGGGCTGGCAATATTTTAACAAAAGACTAAACCCCGTAGCGTGGCCCTACCACAAAACTGCAGGTATAATTTGCAATTTATATTTTAGATATTTTTGAAATCAGTATTTATTTTTGTTACGTTGCTCTGGTGGTTGTGTTTTTGATAGTTATTTCGGTCCGTCCTCCCCCGCGCGGATAGCCGATCGGTAAGCCGCTTTCTCTGCACATGTAGTGCGGGTAGTTGCACGCCGCGGTGTTGCTTGCTTGTTCGGCGGTGTTGTTGATAGGGTCGTATTGTCTACTCAGTTTCTCCCGAAACAAAAAAAAACGTCGCTGCAAGCTCTATTTTTTTTTTTTTTTACTGGGGAGAATTGATATCACAGGAGAGGCCTGAGCAACATTGGATGTGGTAAGCTGTACTGTGATCATTTTATACATTGTATTTGTCCATATCAGTCATGCACAGCTATATATATATATATTAGACAGGGAACAGACAGCAGTAATGTTAATGTATAATTGCGGTGGCGAGTGGGAATCGTGCGTACTTGTTCGTCTGTCCAATACTGGCTAGGAATAATAATATAGAAATACTAGCATAGTTGTAGTCCGTGTAATGTGAATATTTAATAAATACATGACTAGTATTAGTTCTTGCAGCACAGTGAGTCTAAAGTACACTTAACGGGGTTAGTTGCAAGTTTATTGTGAAGTTAGGGGGCGGGCGGATAAAGTAATATAGCTAAAAAAAAAAACAGTCGTACTTTTTAAATATTGTATTTTGTTAATTCGAGGGGTTATCCTTTAAGACACGTTCGTACTAACGAGGGGATTGTATAAACCACGCGTACATTAATGTTGGTATAGCGTCCTACCGGCCCTGGCTGTGCAACTTTTATTATTTTTTATTTTTTAGGAGAATATATATGGGGGAAAAAAATGAGTAACGTCGTTCGTCTCGGGCTTCGGGGCCTTATTTGTTTTTGTTTTTAGTTCCCGGCAGTGGATTTCAAACCCTAGCCCCCAAAATCTACCCCCGACCCATATATACTCCCGCCGTTTGCCTGCGAGTGTACCTCGAGTTGGGTCCGGGGTTCATACAACAAAGGCTAGCTGATGTAGTGATTTTGTGAGTCGTCTTCATCGAAACGATTACCATTATTAGTATTATTATTTTTTGTAACTTGTATTGAGTCAGTTGTTTATTATATATTTTTATAACTTTTATAAATAAATCCGTTGTGGGTTTACATATGCATGTCACAAATACGGGCTCCTGGTGTAACGAGAGGGTTCCGTTATTTCCCAATAACACTGAATCATACGGTGCCCCCATCACTTCCAGCCCCCCAACTCGAATCACAGGACCAGACTAATCATCTCCCCTCCAGGCACTTCAGTTATATAACTAATGGGCCACACAGCTTCTCCTCTGCACTTGGCACATATCTAGGCCACACTGCCTCCCTCCCAGTCCTTCAGCTGTAACCACTAGACCACACTGCCTCCCTCCCAGTCCCACCTCCACACTGCTTCCCTTCCTCTGTCCCTCAGCTCCACTGGACCACCTGCCTCCCTCAGTCCACCTCCACACTGCCTCCCCCCGTCCCTCAGTCCCACCTCCACACTGCTTCCCTTCCTCTGTCCCTCAGCTCCAGGCACTAGACCACACTGCCTCCCTCCCAGTCCCACCTCCACACTGCTTCCCTTCCTCTGTCCCTCAGCTCCAGGCATTAGACCACACTGCCTCCCTCTCAGTCCCACCTCCACACTGCTTCCCTTCCTCTGTCCCTCAGCTCCAGGCACTAGACCACACTGCCTCCCTCCCAGTCCCACCTCCACACTGCTTCCCTTCCTCTGTCCCTCAGCTCCAGGCACTAGACCACACTGACTCGGTCCCTCCATTAAGCCAAGCTGCTTCCCTCCCACCCAGTCTCCCAGCTCTAACCACTAGAGCTACATTACATCTTATATTTTCACTAAAATAAGATTGAGTCACACAAGCAGGTTGTCAACTTTTCCCAACATCCTTTACTGTTGATCCCCAGTATTTACCAGGATTTTTTTTTCTTTAGAATCATCACTGATAAATTACAGGATTTGTTTTTATTTTATTAATCACAAACCAAAATAAAGTGCTTTCTTTGCCTATAAGCAGATGTAGTTTAGAAACTGTTCCAAGTTATTTTCCTGAACGTTGCCAAAGCCTGTTCTTTATGCATTAATTGTTACAAGATATCACATTATTTTTACATACAATTCCCCATTTATACAGTTGGGTTTTTTTACTGGAGCAATCTAGGTAAAGTACCTTGCTCAAGGGTACAGCAGCAGTGTCCCCCACCTGGGATTGAACCCACGACCCTCCGGTCAAGAGTCCAGAGCCCTAACCACTACTCCACACTGCTGCCCTATATTACAAAGTTACTCATTGTACTATAACATGGGCACACCTGTATATTTATTATTATTATTATTATTATTATTATTATTATTTATTAGCAGACGCCCTTATCCAGGGCTTAACTTAGTAAATAAACAAAAATACATTTCAAGAATCACAGTACAGGTATTAACACAATTAAGATATAGTTCATCAGTTACAGTTTAAGCATTTATGATCAACCACTTTTGGTGACCCCATTCATTTGAAAATAAAAATGTATACAGTATGTTTCTGTATTCTGATTATTGCTTGGTTATTTAGAATAAAGTAAACCTGCTAATGTGCGTGCCTTTGTTACTTTTTAGTGTGATTACTGCAGCATAATTGTACAAAACGGCATTGTAATTGTAATTTCAGCAAACAATTCTGCTGTAATTGTTAAAATAATTGACCTCAGGTCTGTTCTGGATGCCTTATCTCTTCAGTCCAATTTTATGTTTTAAGTTCTCCTGATATACAAAAAAAAGGAAGGAGTGACACACACGTCCTCCATATATCCCGAGAGTGACATACTCTCAAAAACTCATTGTAAATAATCCCAGTTGCATAGTATGTATGATCGGTGTCACTATATCCCAGACACAGAGGATAGCATTAGCTGAGGGAATATGAAGGGTCAGACTATGTCACTGTAACAGATTTACATTATTATTGTGATGCTAGTTATTTATTTCTTAGCAGACGCCCTTATCCAGGGCGACTTACAATTGTTACAAGATATCACATTATTTTTACATGCAGTTACCCATTTATACAGTTGGGTTTTTACTGAAGCAAACTAGGTAAAGTACCTTGCTCAAGCGTACAGCAGTGTCCCCCACCTGGGATTGAACCCACGACCCACTGGTTAAGAGTCCAGAGCCCTAACCACTACTCCACACTGCAGTGACCGTTTGACGTGGATGGCCATGAACTGGATGCTGTTGGAGGGATGGTAGGCAGACTCCCATTGCATAGCAGTTTGATCTATTCCTGGTTTTACTAGGAGTTTAATAACACACCTGAACTTGTTCCCTGTACACTGTTGCAAATATAGCTCGTGGTAAAACCTGGAATGGGTGAAACTGTTATGCAAAAGTCTTATTTCCATCCCTGCTGTTAGCTGTCCAGTTTGTTTACATGACCCGCATGCCGTTTAAGCTGCAGAAGTTCCCTCCGTTGCTGTTCTGTCACTAAGTAGGTGTGCTGTGGTGGCAGCTTGCAGCAGATGGAGGTTATTGATGTCTGAGCTTCACTGTAGCTCAGGGAAGCACAACAAAAACAAGTTTTCTGTTTCTTGTTCTGCAGATAAATTGACTCTGCTTTTAATGTAAACTTGAGTCTTGTCTCAGCCCTGTTCAGTGAGTAATATAGTTGAACTCAATTTATCCACGTGCTGGGGGACATAGGTCCACGAATGTGTGAAATCTGTGGATAAATGAGGTGTCATTGCGTGTGACTAGAATGCATGAATGAAACCAAAGTCATTGTATTTATCTTGCTCTTAATTGTATTATTACTTGTACTGTGATTCTTGAAATGTATTTTTGTTTACGACTGTAAGTCGCCCTGGATAAGGGCGTCTGCTAAGAAATAATTAATAATAATAAAATACAAAAACTAGTAATGTAAACCAAATTACTGTTTACTGGAGATGTATGCAATAAAAATATATTACAAAGACAGAATAATGTTTTAAAATTAGTTTACTTTGACAGTGATACTCCTAGCAAAATCCTTGTTTCCCACTGTTTCCCTAGCTTTTTCAGTTACCAAAAATAAAAAAATACTAATAAAAAATGCTACAAGTTCATAAGAACTCACAATTTTCTTGTAAAGCAAATCGTGTGTAGCAGCTAGAAATATCACAATTTGTTTATTTAGCAGACGCCTTTATCCAAGGTGACTTACAGAGACTAGGGTGTGTGAACTATGCATCAGCTGCAGAGTCACTTACAATTACGTCTCACCCGAAAGACGGAGCACAAGGAGGTGAAGTGACTTGCTCAGGGTCACACAATGAGTCAGTGGCTGAGGTGGGATTTGAACCGGGGACCTCCTGGTTACAAGCCCTTTTCTTTAACCACTGGACCACACAGCCTCCTATGTATTTTATTGTTGCTCATTTATTCCATGCATTAATAATAAATAACTAGTGTTGCTAGTTTTCTGTTGCTATTTACATTGTTAGTGTTACTGTGTGCTGATAACATTTCAGAAGAAACCCCTGTACCTTAGAAAACAAGAAGTCACTGGACCGTTACATGTTTTTTTGCCTTCATTTTTTTTGTTTTAAACTCGTAACATGTTCGATTTTTAACTGCTGTATATTGTTGCAGAATTTGCTGGTTTGTGTGATGAGTTTAAGGGCATTTTGTATGTTGCGTGGAAATTGAGACCCATGTATTGGTTCTTATAAAATCCAAACTCTCCTGCAATGGCAGGTATGGAAATAAGACTCTTAATGCATAAGTTTCATCCATTCCACGTTTTATTATGAGTTTGATAAGCCAGAATGTATAGGTAACGAGCGCAGGTTTGTCTTATTAAACTCACAATTATATAATTAACTACATACGGGTTTGGCTGGAGCTTTAATTGGTTCAGTTTGGAACAGACCGACTTTTTTTCCCGGCACACGCGGCTGTAACTTTTTAATATTAATGAAACTTCAAAGAAAAGTAATTGGTGGGTGTGAATTATTCATGAGCACGGGGCGTGGTCTTGTGCTTCTAGACGTTATAGGCTGCCATCCAGGGAGCGCGCAGGAATTAGCATAGGTTCGATTGATCACGCCCTGCTGCTGAATAATACATGAGCCATGGACCCTGCTGCCATTTTGGTTTTGTTCCCGGTTGCAGTAACAGTGACTCGACAGTATAACTCAGTTCAGCTTAAATATTATTTACACAAGGAAGAAAAAAAAAAATTATAATAATAATCACGTTGTTACGACCGAGGCGCGGATTCCAGGCACTGAGGGGTGGGGAAAGCGAAGGATTATTGGTAAGGCATTGTGTTTGTATATATTTGTCTGACCCCGGTAGTATTGCAGAAATTTGCAACGGGGATGGTGGAGTCATTTTTAAATTTTTTTAAAATAAAATCAATGGGGATTGGGCTACGGTTATCGCAATTGAGTGAATGTTGAACTGGAGGCGGATCAAACGTCGTGTGAATGACACGACGATCTCAGCAACAAAAAAAACTGTTTTACGTTTAGTGTAGAGTAATATTTTGGGGCCTTCTGAGGTGTGCTTAGTTTAAATATCAAAATATGCCTTTGTCTCGGTGCGGATATATTATGATCAAAGTCTGTAAACCTGGCTGCACGGCAAGACCCTCGGTTGGAGAATCAGGAAGTAAGCTTTACGTTTGTTTTGTTTTTTAAAGAATATTCTCTTCCGCCAGCATTAATACCATGCAGGTTTTACGCAGTTGCAGAATTTGTGAATTCATTCATTTTTGTTTAAAGAAACGGTGTACCATTTGCATAGAGCATGTGTTTTTCCTTAGGCCCCGTTCCGGTTAGTCTCTCTGTCCTGGGGATGTAAAATCCAGCTCATTTCAGGACAATCATTTTATTTTATCTTAAGGAGTTAAATTTAGTTTCGAAATCACGTTATTAAAATTGTTTTTAAACTGTACCCAGATCGGTGTCTCTCGAACTGTAGACAACTTGCTCTTAATTGTATTATTACTTGTACTATGATACTTGAAATGTATTTGCTTACGATTGTAAGTCGCTCTGGATAAGGGCGTCTGCTAAGAAATAAATAAAATCAATTTAAAATAAACGGATAGTTATTTTAATCCTGTTTTGCGTGTGTTCCCTAAAATAGACACCCTTGTTATATTGACAGTACGGTGTGCTGTACGTAGGAAGACTAAGGCAGAGAGAAATACTAAACTAGACTTGATTTGAAGCATGTTTTCGGTCACAGAACACAATGCATGTTTATGTGTTACTGTTAAAGCAACACCGCTTTTACACTAGAAGCAGTATTAAAGCAAAACTTTGTATTTTTTTTTTTTATAAATAGTTTCCTTCTGTTTTTTTTTTAGTTTCTCGTAACTTACAGAATCTGGGTGTATGTTACTTGTGTACAAAGGCAGGGTTTTCAATTGGGTCTTTTAAAAATAAGTGATTCTGGCCGCATTTTTGCATGGTTGAAGCGTGTGCTACATTAGTAATTGTCTGCTTGTAATGTCTGACAAAGAACTCCATTAGTGCAGTGAAGGAGCTTTATTTTCAGCACTGCTGACAGCAAAGCAAGACTGGACCTTTGGCGCATCAAGGCCCCTGCAATGCAAGGCTGTGTATGGAACTGGTGACCTCGCCTTTTAATCCTGCACAGTTGTACTATGGGGAAATAAAATCCTGCAGCTCCCATATTGAGAGCTGCAACACAGCTCTTAAGATTACATATTGCCGTTTTTATTGTTCAGTGAAACAAGTTTAAATTGCTGTGAGTTTGTTCTGCTGTTTATGTTAAGTACACCACACACAGAAAGCACATTGTCACATATTTGATTTTTTCATTAGCACAATCTGAGAGCTAAATTTAGTGAATGACAGTTTATTATTATTCACCCGAAAGACGAAGCACAAGGAGGTGAAGTGACTTGCACAGGGTCACACAATGAGTCAGTGGCTGAGGTGGGATTTGAACCGGGGACCTCCTGGTTACAAGCCCTTTACTGCAGTAAATGTTTTTTTTTTGTCAGCAGTACACTTCCTAATTTACAGTTCCAAATATTTCTATGCTTTGTGTTTTTCACCTTTCTTAATGTTCAGTTTGAGAAATAAACTTTGTTTTGCAACAGCTGACCCTGCTTTAGTACTAAACTCACGCTACATTACTGTTTTTCATTATGGTAAAGTCTCAAATTACCGTGCCTGCTTCTTTGGCTGAAGAGATATTATCAGCTCATCATCTAACTTGTGAATCCGCTGCGCAATTAAATCATCCTTAAACTCCTGATGACAAACACTAACCAAATCAAGTTTATCTGGGATAGATGTGGTTGTTGGAGATGCAGCAGACGAAAACAAATCTGTTTGTGTTGACTCAAAACTTTATTAAGGCACTCTACGATTTGACTGGCGATTTTAGATAATGTCTAACTTTTTACAGCTTCATGCAGTGACCTTTTTATTTATTTAGCAGACGCCTTTTATCCAAGGTGACTTACAGAGACTAGGGTGTGTGAACTATGCATCAGCTGCAGAGTCACTTACAACTACGTCTCACCCGAAAGACGGAGCACAAGGAGGTGAAGTGACTTGCTCAGGGTCACACAATGAGTCAGTGGCTGAGGTGGGATTTGAACCGGGGACCTCCTGGTTACAAGCCTGTTTCTTTAACCACTGGACCACACAGCCTCCTAATTATTGAGCTTTTTTTCTGCATTACAGCCCTTCATTAATTATTTTCTTTTATTACGTTTTCAGGGCATTTTGTTAATGGCACACGTGCAACAAACAGACCTTAAGTGTATTTGTTTTTCGCTGTTTTTGTTCTCAAAATAAATGAAACATCTGCACTCCTGATTAGACTCATCACAAAATATTTTGCCAAATAACTTTTTTTTTTATTCTTTAAAAGAAAATAGAAACTAACGTTTCAGTCGCAAGACCTTCATCAGAGCACAACTCATAGAAGCTGTGGACACATTAATAGAGGACATGCATGTGTCACAAATCAATCGCTTAGCAGAGTTAACTAGCAATTAACCTTCTAATAACTAGTCATAGGCTTCCACTTATCAAAGTACAAACAGATTACGTTTAAGAGGATATACATGTATTACAGATCAATCAATAAACTTAATACATTAGTAGATTCTTCAATACCAAAATGCAAATAGTAAAATACAACATGTCATTTACAGTGTTATCCAAGCAGTGCACCTTTTGCTAACTAATCAGCAAAAATAAATTACCAAGGGTACCAATTTAATAAATATAAGTGTAAATACTCGTTTGTGGAAATTGAAATTCAAAAACATTACCACACTTTTTTAAAAGCTATACAGTGCATTACAAGGTAAGTTAGTCAAAAATAATTGTTTCACTGCTCTTTTAAATCTATAATTCATTTGTTCGAAAAAGCCTTCTATATAGACAAAGTATCGATAAAATTTTTTAAAATAAGATACATTTTCATGGGGTCTGCTCACACCTTTCATACCTTACTTATTTAAAGTAAAAACATATTTTATAACGTAGCTCGCAGATGAAATTCATCATTGAGGCCTTTGGGTTTTAGAGTCTGTAGCATAAGAATCTAATAAGCTTCTCTCTTCTTTACCGTCTCCTCTATATTTCCTCCTCTTACTGGAGTTTTAACTTTAACCGGTCATTTCTCCGTATCAAGCTTTTGTGTTCACTAATCCTTTGCTTTAGCATCTGTATAGTCTTACCTATGTATGACGTTTTGTACCTGTTGAAGGATGGCAAAACATTTTTTTTATGGTATTACATTGGGCACAGTTACCACACTTATAGGTCCCATTCGACACTGGGCTCAACAAAGCTTGCGTCTGAATTTCCTTTTGGTTGAAAATTTGCATGTACCAATTTATCCCGTAGATTTGAACATCCAGCACACATTTCTCCCATTCACTTGCTCTGTCACTCCATATAGACGTATTTTGGTTTTGCAAATAGATAAGCTTACAGCAGATGGATTTCACAATATTTGTACATTAATATAATACATTTTAATCCTTGAAATCCTTGTATTCTTAATGCAAAGGGTCTCGGACACAATACCCTCCAAGCCTCATGTAGATGCAAAGCTTTTTTGTGAACTGTCCTGTCTCTACTTTCGTCAGCCAGCACCGTCACAGAATCGCAACTTAACAATTTTTCGTACATTTTTGGTGATGACATCTGTAGGGATGTGCTTTTGGGAAATTTTTATGAACGTTTAAACTCTTTGCAATGTTTTCTGACACTGACAGCCCTGGTTAGTATTTTCTAAGCAAATAAACCCTAAATAAGCACATAACGTTTTAACACTGTCACATAAAGCATGATGGAAGAGAGCTGCAATATTCAATGTTAATTTGTTTTAATGGTTTTTATACGACACACTGCTCAAGGAGAGGCTGAAAGTGCGTCAAACTATAGTTAACATGTTTTCTATTGAAATGGTTATATATTCATTTGCTTTAGTTACCCTTTAAGCATCGTCCATTGGTTAACCCAGTCGTGTCTCATGGATTGATGTTGCTCTGTGAAAATGTGTCCATATGAAGAAACACTTCCTTAAGCAGCCATAGAATTGGTAACAGCTGACAAATGCCATTCTTGCTAAATTGGGAAATTAGTTATTTTGCATTTCTCCAAAATTCAGTCAAAGAAATTCAACTACCGTTTTCTTTTGCATATAGTTCATATCCCACGATTTCTGATTTACAGTCAGCATCAAACCCTGGAATACAATCTAACGAGGGGGGTTCTTTATCCAAACTACAAACTTGTTATGGGTTGAAAATCCTTACTGCCTTCAGAAACTTGTGAGGTTCGTGGAAACTTAAAGGACTGTTTTGTTTGTTTGTCATTTGTGCTCTGCAACTCTTGTGCAAAACATACTGATCTTTAGCATCTGGCGACTCATCAGTAACTATAGATAAACTATCAATCTTTTATCAGTTTGGATTTTCTGTTTGTGCAAATCGGTAAATATTCCCGTCTCAGGCAATTTGCTGAAGGAATTGGCCCCCCATTTACTACATGTTTAAGGAATTTACGTAGCTTGGGGTTATCTAGTTTTTTTTTCCAGGAGGATATTCGCACAGGCAAATGCGTCTGTCGAATCAAAAATGTACAGTATTTCGGTGTTCTTGATGTTCTGTTTCCTCAGTTTTTTTAATGAAAGACGATGTCGCATTGCTGTCAGTCTGATCCTTTCATTTTCTGTGTATTGAGAAATTAAATGTCTATTTTCCCTTTCTAGTGTGTTTCAAAGATGAATTGCAGATTGTGCAAAATAAGTTCTACCCATCAGTGTGCAGCACCCCAGGTGGATATTGCTGCATACGATCTCTCAAAGAAATGCTTTTTGAGTTTGGTGCATCCATCTTTTCAAAAACAAGAGGTTTCGATGTAAGCTTTTTCTTTTAAACGCGTCGATTTCTAGAATGGCCATAATTGTCCCTCGTGTGTTCTAATTAGCCAGAATTTAACTGACAGTTCAGCTGGAGTGCCCTGGCTGTGTGTAATGCACCTTGTGATTTTCACTGCTGTGATTTTAGTTTATTTTATTATCTTTTCAGATGTCCAGCTCGCCGCTGTCCAAGAAGCGCCGCGTGTCCGAATCAGAGACGAAGACGGGATCCAACTGCTCCTCCTCCAGCTCTGTGAGAACTGAACTACCGTGTACAACCAGCAGCACCCCGCCAACGTGAGTACAACCCTCCGTCCACGCTGGCTGCACCCTCCCTCCACGCTGCCCTCGCCTCCCTCCCCTCCACACGCTGGCTGCGCCCTCCACGCTGCCACTGCGCTCCCTCCACACACGCTGACACTGCGCCCTCCCTCCCTCCACACACGCTGCCACCGCCTCCCCTCCCCTCCACACGCTGACCACTGCCTCCCCTCCCTCCACGCTGCCACACTGCCTCCCTCCCTCCACGCTGCCACTGCACCCCTCCCTCACACGCTGACACTGCGCCTCCCTCCCTCCACTGCACTGCCACTGCACCCTCCCTCCCTCCACACGCTGCCACTGCTGGCGTTCTCCCTCCTCACCACGCTGACACTGCGCCCTCCCCTCCCCTCCACCACGCTTTGCCACGCACCTCCCCTCCACGCTGCCACTGCACCTCCCTCCCCTCCACTGACCTGCGCTGACGCCTCCTCCCTCCCCTCCACACGCTGACGCCGCGCCCTCCCCTCCATACGCTGCCACTGCACTCCTCCCCTCCACACGCTGCCACCGCGCCCTCCCCTCCCTCCACACGCTGCCACCGCGCCCTCCCTCCCCTCCACGCTGCCACCGCGCCCTCCCTCCCTCCACACGCTGCCACCGCACCTCCCTCCCTCCCACACGCTGCCACCGCTCCCTCCCTCCTCCACACGCTGCCTCCCCTCCCCTCCCTCCACACGCTGCCACTGCCCTCCCTCCACACGCTGCCACCTGCCCTCCCTCCCCTCCTGACGCTGCCACTGCCTCCCTCCCTCCACACGCTGACACTGGCGCTCCCTCCACACGCTGACACTGCGCCTCCCTCCCTCCACACGCTGACACTGCGCCTCCCCTCCCTCCACACGCTGACACTGAGCGCCTCCCCTCCCTCTCCCACGCTGACACTGCCTCCCCTCCCCTCCACACGCCTGACACTGCGCCCTCCCTCCCTCCACACGCTGACACTGCGCCTCCCCCCCTCCACACGCTGACACTGCGCCCTCCCTCCACACGCTGACACTGCGCCCTCCCTCCCACACACGCTGACACTGCGCCCTCCCCTCCACGCTGACACTGCGCCCTCCCTCCACACGCTGACACTCGCTCCCTCCCTCACACACTGACACTGCCTCCCCTCCCTCCACACGCTGACACTGCGCCCTCCCTCCCCCCACACGCTGACACTGTGCCCCCCTCCCCTCCACACGCTGACACTGCGCCTCCCCCCCCTCCACACGCTTGACACTGCACCTCCCTCCCTCCACACCTGACACTGCACCTCCCTCCCACACACGCTGACACTGGGCGCCTCCCTCCACCACGCTGACACTGCGCCCCTCCCCCCCCACACACTGACGCGCCTCCCTCCCCCCCATGCCGCCCCTCCCGCCCCCACTCTGACGCCGCCCTCCCCGCCCACGCTGACCCGCGCCTCCCCCCCCCCTCCCTACCACGCTGCCGCCCCTACCTCCCTACACGCTGGCGCCCCCTACCCTCCCCTACACACGCTAACACTGCGTCCTCCCCTCCACACACTCACACTGCTGCTTTTCCAGCTCTGTATGAACTGAACTCTTGGGTATTTTCCACTGTTTAAAACTACAGCAGAATTGCATACTCCAACACTGTATACCTCTGATCCAGCTTTTTAAAATGGTGGTTTAGCACAAACGCGTATTTTCATTTTAAAATATATCTGGTACTACACTGGGTCAAAGAACTCTGTTTGCAAGCCATGCTTTTAGATTATCTAGCCCTTCCCAAGTCACCTGGAGGGTGAAATTATCTCCACCCCTTCACTGGCTTCTTTCCTGTCAATAACCAATCCACTGCTTCTACTATTGACTGACATGCTTTCAGCCAGTAAACCAGCATTTACCCAGGAAGTAAAGCAGTAGCAGGCGTCCTGGAAGAGAAGACAAGCAAACTGAGAACTTGGCATAATACCAGATGTAAAATAAAAATACATGATTGCTATTACCTGTGTATCTTTTAAAAACTGCACATTTGAGCCTTTTGTAGCTAAAGGAGGTGCAACGTGACTGCAGTCCACCCCCCACTAAGATATTACACAAGAAACAAAGTCTATTCAAAGCAGTCCAGCTTCTTTATCAGTATTATCATGTGTTTGATCCAGAAGTGCAGTCGTAATGCACTCTGCATCCGCTACCTCGAGCTCCACTGTCATTTGTAATCTGCCTTTCAGCTCGGCTTGATCATTCAGTCAGAGCTGGTATTTGCCCCTTTTCTGGAGAAAATCCCTAAACCACCTTTTCCCCTCTCACATCGCTCCCTCTTTCATTCCAGGGTATGGCTAAGAATGGGAGCGAGACCGAGATTGATGAGGGACTGTATTCCCGACAGCTGTAAGTATATGGCCGCCTTAATTACTATATAGATATTGATCTTTCCTTTTAGTTTTGCTGGCACTGCAGTGCTCAAGATGGTGCTGGCTGCTGTTACTACAAAGACACTGGCTGAGCTTGCCTACATTAGATACTTGGCAGGCCACACTAACACATCGAAGGGATTGCAGTAAATCAAAGCCTCTTAAAATAAACGCGCTTCTGTACATGTATTTCAGATGTCTTGTATGTGTTTGATTCCTTTTGCATGATATTTTTTTAATAGCTAAATCACTTTTTGGACATTTTAAATGACAAAAATAACACCATGCATATGCAGTCAAGAGTTGAAGACCTTTTACACTTCCAACAAAATGTGATAGTTGTTGAGATGCATTTTGCACCCATGCCTTAAAAGCAGGTACCCCCATTCAGACTTCAGATTTGATCATTAGTCAAGTGGCTACTCAGGTGATCATATCATTTTCTGCTGTTAGTTTGTGAGTCATGGCTTCTGATGCCAGGTGGTGGCAGACAATGTGTTTTGACTGAAGTCCAGACTGTTGGAGCTGTTCAAATGCTGTAATCTGGAAATAGACAAAGATGTGTAGCTGGGCAATTCGGTGTGACCCCTTCTGTGTGTAAATCATGGACACATTATCGAACCCCGAGGTTGGCCAGGTCAATCACACACCGCGCAATGGCTGATATCTATCTAAGCAATATGGCACTGGGGAATCATCAGTCCGCTGCACATGGGCTTACATATCCACTTCCCTACAGCACCTGGAGTCACCATAAGCAACCAGACTGAGGAACGGATTGCAGGAGTCTGGTCTGAGATCAAGAAGTCCAGCTTCAGCTCCTCCATTAACCCTCTGTGGTCCTATGTCGGATCAGGTCCGACATTACAATTTTCCCTTTTCGGTCTTATCTCGGACCCTATCCGACATCATCAAAAAGACATAAAGCACAGTTCTCTAATCTATTTCTCAGGAAAAAGCCGAGAAAACAATTAAATGGCCGAGTGAGACCAATAGGAGCCGAGAGAAGCCGAAAAAGAGGGGCGTATCTGAGCAATACACATAGCCCGGACATAAACAAACAAGATAGCTGCTTCGGCATCCAGCACTCCAAGAATATCACAGACATTTGCAGAGCTTTATGAGATGTTATACTAATAAAATAATGACTTGGATCGCATTATTGAGGAGTTTGGTGATAAAACGAGTGATCAGGAGATGATTTATCAGTATGCACTACTATGAAGAGGTACGTGAAAAATACAGCGAACAAGGGGTAGGGCGGGGCTTGAGATGCAGTACTGAGTGTCCTGTTGATATGCAGTGCCTTTTAAACTTGTTTTACTGTGAAAAAAAATACTTTTAAACAGCGAGTCTAAAATAAACTGCGCATGTGAAAATAAATTGGACCTGATGCGCCTGAGACGTACTGAATAAATGGACCGCTAAGGGTTAACCCTACAACACCAAAGAAGCTGCTGGTTACTGCCTTGATCACCGGGACTGGCTGCTCTGTCATTGGGCACCTTTATTCACTGCACCTTTTTTTATTTGTGATTTAGTTCAGGGTTTTTTTTTGTTTGTTTTGCTGCTGCGGGTAGCTGGCTTGTTTTCAAATTTTCTACCCGTGCTAACCCCCAAATAAGATTTTCCTGTTCACCAGTACCATCGTTAATCCTCGTCTTCGAAGCCTGGCAGGTCAGAAGCTTTGAGCATGTTACTGGCACTGTCAGTTACTACCCTAACTACGCGCCTCTATATTCCATATGTTCATATTTCGCAAATGCGCTCTGCTGTGTGATGCCTGTGTATATGCTCGCTAGTCAGCAAAACTGACTCTCAGAATTTATCGATGAAGCTAGCTCCAATGATTTGCAAACATCAAGACACGAGAACACCAACAAAGCTTTGTGATTTGTTAAAAAGCCGCCAGTGAGGCTGGAAGGTTGATCCGAGGCCAGCAGTAAAGGTTCTTGCTGCTTTGATCTGCAGGTACGTGTTGGGCCACGAGGCGATGAAGCGCATGCAGAACTCCAACGTGCTGGTCTCGGGGATGAGAGGGCTGGGCGTGGAGATCGCCAAGAACGTCATCCTGGCGGGAGTGAAGACCGTCACCATCCACGACTCTGCAGCAGCTGAGTGGAGGGACCTCTCTTCACAGGTACAGGAAATACAGACCCGCCCCGCCCCCCTGCGCACGGCCCGCCCTGCACACAGCCCCGCCCCTGCACACTGCCAGTTCTGTTAAAAACACCATTGCCTTTTGAAACATAATCTGTTTCTGTTTATCTGCTTATTAAAATGCTCTGTAAAACTTGCAGATGACTGTGTTCCAGCTTTGTGAAGTGCACACTAGAAGATGCATTTCTGTGCCAGCTTTAAATTCTGGATAAATAACAAAGAAAACCAGGATATAGGGGAAGGCAGACATGTGTGTCGCACTTAATTTTTCCATATAGCTGGAAAAGCTGTTATCCGATTGTCATGAACCTTGGTCTTAACATTATTTAACAAGGGGATATATATGGAGGTGTGTCTCTGTCCGTCGCACATTATTCCACATACTGTAAATCAATCATTTTAATATGTTACTAATACCCAGTGACATGTAGGTTGTAGATGTCACCAGTTTTCATTAAACTAGCCATTTCATCTTCTATACTATTCTGTACATGTTGTTGATGTATGTAGTGGTCATCAACTTTAACATCATATTTTGAATGGCAATGGGTGGATGTATGTTACTGACAGGCTGCTTGTTGGTACCTGACATAAAGCTCTGGTTTTGCAGAGATGTTGCTAATGCACCTCTTCCTATTGTCGTGTCTCTCGCTCTCTGTGTGTTCAGTTCTACCTGCGTGAGGAGGACCTGGGAAAGAACCGCGCTGAGACCACCCAGCCCCGCCTGGCAGAGTTGAACAGCTACGTGTCTGTGTCGGCCTACACCGGAGCCCTCACTGAGGAATACCTTCAGCAGTTCCAGGTACAAGTGCCTGAGACTCCCACTAACCTTGCAACCCAGCCTTGCCTTTTCAGAACCACCCACATTGCATTTGGAAATACTGAAATGCAGTTCAGAAACTCAATGGCAAACGCTTCCACGAGAGGTCTTCCTGAACGTTCTGAAAAACGACAGGCGACACAAATAACTGCTAATGAGTGGGTTTAGTTGGTTTGATCGTGACCGGTTCTGTATTGGACCGCACTGACAGATTTGTTATTGATTGGTACTCAATAGCTATGTAGACAAGGACAAACGAGGGAGACTTTGTTTTGTGTAATTACCGTGTTGAGGTTTTGATTCATTTTAATTTCTATTTATCGACTTTTAAACCATAAAGAGAATTACAGTAGAACCCCAGAGTTACAAACACCAAACTTACGAAGTGGCCAGTCTACCTAACCCCCACTTTCAACCAGAAGTATGCAGTCACTCAATCATGCATGCAATGCAAGGCAGCAGTGTGGAGTAGCGGTTAGGGCTCTGGACTCTTGACCGGAGGGTCGTGGGTTCAATCCCAGGTGTGGGGGGGGGCACTGCTGCTGTACCCTTGAGCAAGGTACTTTACCTAGATTGCTCCAGTAAAAACTGTCTAATGGGTAATTTGTATGTAAAAAATAATATAATTGTATGTAAAAATAATGTGATATCTTGTAACAATTGTAAGTCACCCTGGATAAGGGCATCTGCTAAGAAATTAATAATAATCTGATAGGCGCTCCTTTTGTTTAAAAACAAGCACAACGTTAACCCAGGTTTTCGTGGATGTTTTAAATTTGTATTTTTTCTAGTTAGGGTTTCAATGGTAACTTCAGTTTAGCCTTTTTCCATTTTATAGTACTGTTTTAAAGACTTTAGAACCATAACAATATGAGTATTGCATTACTGTGCTGTACCCTTCTACTGTTCAGATTGAGGGTGTAGATAGCAGGGGTACACATTTACTGAAACCATTGAAAAATAATTTTCAGCGTTTACAGGCATTTCAGACTTAAAAAACCTCCATTCCCAAGGGTTTTGTAACTCTGAGCTTGTACTGTACTTAAATATATTCAGCCTGGTACTTTCTGACCCAGTTTCTCTTCTCTCCCAGGTCGTTGTGCTGACAAACCCCTCTCTGGAGGAGCAGTTAAAGATTGCAGAGGTCTGTCACAGCAAAGGGATCAAGCTGGTGATCGCTGACACTCGTGGACTCTTTGGGTGGGTGTGCACAGCCTGGCCACTTTATTGGGACCTGTATGGGCATCCATAGTGATCACTAAGTTATGCCAAGAGTCAGTTTCGATGCACAATTTTGGTGAAAACCACAGATTTTTCTATTTATTTGGTAACAATCAATGCAGTTGTCAGCTCCTGTGACTTGATTTTGTACATATTTGATACAACTGCTTTTATACAGATGTTTATAAACCAGGCACCCTGTATAATTTATTTAAATATATTGCTTGCTTATCTATACTGTGGCTGGGGATTCTGCGTTTTTTAATTGAAAAATATTTTAATTTCACGAAATATAGATAAAAAAAAAAAAAAAAAACATGGGGGACTGTTTATAAGTCCACCTGTCTGTCACATTCTACATGGTGAACAAGATGACTAGGCTTATAAAAAGGTGATATGATATGCATCACAATAAATGTGATGGGCTACTTGTACCATCCAAAATAAGTTTAAGTGATCATTTTAATGATTTGACCATTTTGATATAACAAAGTAATGTTAGGGAAAGTGTGTTCATACCAGCTACATTCAGGAACCACTTGGTGAACTACAGTGAGCTGTGCAGTGGTCTTGTATCCTGATACAATGCATACCTTCATCTCTATACATCAATCAATCTTTATTTTATATAGCGCCTTTCATAGTGGACCACCATCACAAAGCGCTTTACAAGAAAATCCATATTTTAAACACGGAGAAATACTTGTTTTTACAGTAAAAAACAATGCATAATACATTCGTGAAAAGTGCATAATACATGATATAGTAACATAATATATGAAATAGTAGCAGCAACACAGCAGCTGATAGCAGATAGCAGGCTTACAGAGTATGGAAAGCGAGAGAGAACAGGCGGGTCTTGAGAGCTGATTTGAAGCGAGCGACGGTGGGAGCGTCACGCACTGAAGCTGGAAGAGAGTTCCAAAGAGTCGGAGCCATGAAGCTAAACGGCGTTCTCTCCGAGTGTGGCGGCTTTGCTTGGGGATAACAAGCAGGCCAGAGTCGGAGGACCTCAGCTTGCGGGCAGGGACATAGCGGGTCAGCAGGTTGAGGAGGTACTCTGGGTGATGAAGGGCCTTGTATGTGAGCAGGACAGTTTTGAAAATGTAAAGAAAGCATCATGATTCATCGATAGTGGATTATTACACCCCTAACGATAGTTGACCTTGATTTTTTCCCCCAAACTCATCATACACCCTATAGACATTTCGGATTGCATTGGCTGTTATCTGATCAATTTTATACACACATTTTTACCATTTTCAGGTACTGTATGATTGTTCCCTGATTGAGGGCCCTGGTTTGCACTGTGGAAGCGCACCATATTAACCCTGTCTTTCCCCTCAGCCAGCTGTTCTGTGATTTTGGAGAGGAGATGATCGTGTTAGACCCGAATGGAGAGCAACCTCTGAGTGCAATGATCTCAATGATAACAAAGGTAACTCAACGGTCTTCTCAAATATATAAATTTGTAATTGTTTCCCTTACCATTTTATGATGTCCTGCAATCATTCTGGGTAGTTTGGGGTTGCTCCAATATTGAGTAATTTTCTGGCTTTTGCCGGGCACTGAGCAGCCTTCCTTATGCATGTGACCTTTCAACTCTGCCATCTATATCTGTGTAGAGCAGGCAGGGCTTGTTGAAATGCTCTATTGTCACATGACTTGAATGGAATGAAGAACGCTGTTCAGTGCCCGGCACTTAGGGTTCTCCAGACAAGTTCAAGCAGCTCAAAGCAGGTAAAGGACAATTTAAACAAAAATGATCCACAGATCGACTTAGAATGATTTCAGGCAAGTAGGAAGGGAAATGTTAATGATATGAAAATGCCTTCCAAAGCATTCTAGTAACAGTAATTGAGCAGTGTTGTGCCTGCTGATGGATTGATGTGTAACTCGCTGGTGTTGCTGGTTCCAGGACGGTGCCGGTGTGATCACCTGTCTGGACGAGGCGCGACACGGGTTCGAGAGCGGAGACTATGTCACCTTTACTGAGATCCAGGGCATGACTGAACTCAACAACTGTGAACCGGTCGAGATCAAAGTGCTGGGTAAGAGAGCGAGCCAATGAGACAGGGAGGAAAATTAAAAGTATGGGTCAAGTACTCCTTTAAAGAGGGGCAGAGATCTTGTTAATAAAGCTAATAAAAAGCAAGAGAATGGATTTTAAAGCCTTGGTTTGCATGCCTTTTAAAAGGGGGGGGGGGCAGTGTTCATGTTAGTAAAGCTAATACGAGGTAAGAGAATGGATTTTAAAGATGCTTAGCACATCTTTAAGGGAGGCCAGTGATGTTTTTCTAGATGGATTTGGACTCCTTTAACCAGTGCTCTGGTTAGCTCTCTCTAATACCTGCCCCCCTCTTTCTCCACAGGCCCCTACACGTTCAGTATCTGCGACACCAGCTCTTTCTCGGATTACGTTCGAGGTGGGATAGTTTCACAGGTCAAGGTGCCCAAGAAGATTTCCTTTGTAAGTCTTCACTCCTCCCATAACACCTTCACTGCTGGGGGTTGCATATGAAGGAGAAAATAACGGGTAGTTTTCAATGATCCATTATTGGCTATACCAGTAAAACCATGATTTTTTTTTTTTTTTTTTTAACTGCCATTGAGTGTGACTTCTAAAACAAAGCCGTACCCTGTTCTCTCCCACAATAGTGTGCGCACGGAGTAAGTCATATTCTGATGCACTTAACACTCCCCTGCATGTCTATCGTTTCTGGAAGAGAGAGGGACATCTCTATAGCAGTGGCACTGCTCTTTAGATTTAAATGACTCTCAAACGCAGGATTATTGCATTTTTTTTTTCTTTTACTCTGGAGTGATTTTTTTGATGTTCTTTCTTCCAGAAATCTCTCTCTGCCTCTCTGGCTGAGCCGGAGTTTGTCCTGACAGACTTTGCTAAGTTCGAGCGACCGGGTCAGCTGCACCTGGGCTTCCAGGCCCTGCAGCGGTACCAGAAACAGCACGGCCGCAGCCCCAAGCCATGGAGCCAGGTAGCCAGAGCTGCGATACAACCACTGTGGCTGATAGGGCTGTGCTGATACTGTTAACGTGTCGATTTCAAAACAAAAGATAGTACCCTCAGCTTTACAATTGAGTACCAATCAACGGCAAATAACTTTTGCACTGAGTGTTTTTTAAAAGCTGATTTGGAAGAGTTTTCCCATCATTATTATTATTTATTTATTAGCAGACGCCCTTATCCAGGGTGACTTACAATTGTTACAAGATACCACATTATTTTGACATACAGTTACCTATTTATACAGTTGGGTTTTTACTGGAGCAATCTAGGTAAAGCACTTTGCTCAAGGGTACAGCAGCAGTGTCCCCCCACCTGGGACTGAACCCACGACCCTCCGGTCAAGAGTCCAGAGCCCTAACCACTACTCCACACTGCCGCCCATCATCTGGTCCACTGACATTTTTACTGCTATTACCAAGGCTGTAAAATGAAAATTAGTGCAAAACTAGCAAATGCAATTGATTCCTTTCCTTAAACTCGAGTTACCGCTGTGCAAACTGCTATATGTTTTTTTGTACCCATTGTTTTGTGTTGAGTAACACGTTTTATTCTATTTAATTAATAGCGAGACACTTCAAATTTCTTAAAAGCAAATACATGTTTTGGGTCCTGTAGTAGCCAACAATAATTCCATAGATCTCGCTCGTAAAACACGTCCATTTGATTCATAGGTCTGAAATGTGCAGTTTTTATAGAAACCTGTTATTGCAAACATGGATTTCCATTTTGAAACATCCGGTACTACACCAAGTTCCTAGTTTGCTTGCCTTTTCCTTCCAGGAAGTCACTGCTTTTACCTCCTTGGTCATTTCACTCCAGCAGTGTCTCCTGGGTCATGTTACTGGCTGAAAGCAGTCAGTGATTGGTTAATGACAGGAAAGAATCCAGCGGTGGGGTGGGAACAATTTCACCCTCCAGGTGACGAGGAATTGCCAGGGGATGCAGGCGTGATTTAGTCATGCTTTCATTTGAGGAGTTCAGAGCAGATTTACCAGGGGCCTCCTGGCACCCTGCCGTTTTGAGTCCTGTATTACAGTAACACAGAATATCTTATGGTGTTTGTGGCTGGTATTGATGGTCGGTCTCTCTGCAGCCGGACGCCGAAGAGTTTGTCTCCCTCTGCAAGTCTCTCAATGAGTCTCTCTCGGGCTCCGCCAAACAAGAGCAGCTGGACGAGGGCTTGCTGAAGAAGCTGGCGTACCTGGCAATGGGAGACCTGGCCCCTGTCAACGCCTTCATCGGAGGACTTGCAGCGCAGGAGGTCATGAAGGTAGGAGCTCCTATCAGGGGTCGCGCTGCACTTGGTAACGGTTTAGACCAGTCCCGCACATGGCTCTTGAGTCTTGTATGGCTGTTTTTTGGTTTCAAAGTGGAGAATCCAATTCAAAGCTTTTAATGTTATAAAATTAAAATGCATTGTGAGTGCTGAAGAGGACTTGAAATACATAACTTGGTTGATTTGTAAAAATAACAAATTGTGTTTTGTTTTTTTTTTGCCTCTAAAAAAAACAGGAGTGCATTTTAAGACTGAACGAAACACTTTGAAAATATGCAAGTACAAGTGCAATCGCTAGAACTATTTAAAATAAATGAATAAATAAATAAAAATAAAGAAATTAAATAAGATAGATCAGAAGAGCCATATTGAGTTGTGTAATTTTGCTGGCAGTACACTGCTTGTGCACTTGATGGCGCTGCAGACCTACTAAATCAAAGACGTATGTAATGTGGTTAGAATTGAAGAGCAGCTGCTGAACCAAGTCAGTACACTTCAGCAAATATTATAGCAAGTATTGCAATAAGAACCGTTCAGAATGATTTGCGAACATCATACAAAAAATATATATATATATAATAATAATTTTAGCTGCTTGACATTGATTTTCTTTATTTTCTGCTGTCTTCTTGGCTGAAGTGTAATGCTGCTAGTCTCCTCTCTCTGTCTCCGATGCAGGCCTGCACAGGGAAGTTCATGCCTATAATGCAGTGGTTGTACTTCGATGCTCTGGAGTGTCTCTCTGAAGAGGAGGGGGTCATGCTGTCGGAGGAGGAGTGTGCACCAGTGAGTATACAGGAGCCCTGCAGCCTGCCAACTGCACTCTGACTTTGCACAGGCTTGCTGGAGTCTGTGTTGCATGTGGGACAGTACTGCAGGCAGTGCCAGTCTAAGACACTAGATTGAAACTTCATATGCTGTAGTTCTAGTATTAGTATTTTATAGTCTGGTTCTGCCAGCTGTGTACAGGACAGTACTGCAAGGCTCTGCCCAGCACACAGCAGGCAATGCCGATGCACTTATATTCTCACCATGCTGGGTAGCTGCTGCAGTTCTGTACAGAGTTTTATATGTAGTGTGGTACAGAGAGACTGATGTAAATGTGTGTCTTGTTTTGACGTCTCTCTCTTTCTCTCACAGAGGAACTGCCGCTACGATGGTCAGATCGCTGTATTTGGGTCCAAGTTGCAGGAGAAACTGTCCAAGCAGCGCTTCTTTCTGGTAATATATTGTTATTCCTGTTTGACCATCAACTGGCTGAAATGGGGTACAGAGTAGGGCTGTCAGTTTAGCCTCCAAATAGCAATCTATGTAATCTAATTGGGCACACCAAATATAATCGTTCAAAAAATATCAATTGTACCGCACACAGAAAATTGCGCCCAACCCCACCAGCATGATTTATTAATATCATTCTGTTCGTAAAAGCTTGCGCACAGCAGTGGAATGCAAGAGGTAGTTCACTGTAAAAAAAAAAAACTCAATCGTAAAAAACAGAATTATTCCCAGGTTTAACAGTTCATTTTGAAACACCAAAGAAGTGCAAACTATACACAGTCAGTTTTCTTCAATGTGCACAATTTATTTACATGTTGTTTGCCAGGAATACAAGCTTGTCGACCTGCTCTGGATCCAAGGCGGTGTGCTTTTTGTTTACATTGAATACACAGAGGGTGCATACTCAAAACATTTTCAAAACTGATTTGACTTAGACTTTGTAAACGATTGTAAATAAAGCCCATTCTGTTCAAATGTTAGTTTTTTGAGGTTGCGCTTTATGTAATGTCTGTATATAAACACATTTCTGTTCAAATGTCCGTTTTTATTTACAATGAATATGACGTTCTTGAAATAAAACTACACCTTTCATTATAATATTTATGTATTTAATACGCCGGTTAAATTCATTTTAGAATATTTAAACACAATCATTTTTTCTGTCTCTAGGTGGGGCTGGCGCTGATTGGCTGCGAGCTGCTGAAGAACTTTGCTCTGATTGGTCTGGCGAGTGGGGAGGGTGGGGAGGTGATTGTGACGGACATGGACACCATTGAGAAGTCAAACCTCAACAGACAGTTCCTGTTCAGACCCTGGGACGTGACGGTAAGGGCTGCTTGATTTCAACCCCGCTCCAGTCCCCTGGCTTACTAAACATAAAGAAACCCATGAGCGAGAGGAGGCCATTCGGCTCATCGGTGCTGATTGATCTGAAAACTTGGTTAAGTTGGGACCTAAAGGATCTCAGTGATTCAGCATCAACAACATGGCTAGGTAATCCTTGGTCGCCCATCCCATCACCATTCATGTGTGAAGAAGTGTCTCCTTCCCTCCTGTCCTAGCTCCACTTCATTTCCAACTGTGTCCTCTGGTCCTGGTTTCTGTGCTTAGTGCTGGTTAACCCTTTGCGGTCCTATGTCGGACCTGATCCGACATTGCAATTATTCCTATCCGGTCCATTGTCAGACCATGTCCGACATCATCAAAAAAACGCAAAAACAGGTTTCAAGTCGTTTTTTCTCCAGAAAAAGCTGAGAACCATTCAATGGCCGAGTGGGAGCGACAGGAGCCGAGACAAGCCGATTTTTTTAAAAAAAAAGGCGTATCTCATGAATAGTCATACTTGCCCCTGGCATCACATAGGGGCGGTCATAAGGAAACAAGCTGGCTGTTACTGTATCAGCGCACTATTATGGACATTTGCAGAGCTTTTTTCAGATCTTATAGTAATAAAATAATGACTTAGATCGCATTATTGAGGAGTTTGGTGATAAAACGAGTGATCAGGAGATGATTGATTGATCGGTATGTACGACTATTATTATTATTATTATTATTATTATTATTATTATTATTATTATTATTATTTATTTCTTAGCATAGGTGAAAGCGATAGCGAACGAAAGGGTGGGGCGGGGCTGGAGATGCCTAGTGAGTGCTTTGTTGATATGCAGGTCCTTTTAAACCCGTTTGACTGTGGAAAAAAATACTTTTAAACAGCGCGTCTAAAATTAACTGCGCCTGTGAAAATAAATTGGACCTGATGCACACTTAATAAATGGACTGCAAAGGGTTAAGGTTTGTCAACTAAATAAATTCAGTTCTATCTTCGCAGCTCATTCTTACGACCTGGTTGTTCACTAAACTTGAAGATGAAGTCTGAGACTGCACTGTATTAACCCTCCTCTCTCTCTCTCTCTCTCTCTCTCTCTCTCTCTCTCGTAGATGAAGTCTGAGACTGCACTGTATTAACCCTCTCCTCTCCTCTCCTCTCCTCTCTCTCTCTCGTAGAAGATGAAGTCTGACACCGCGGCGGCTGCAGTAAAGCAGATGAACCCCGACATCCGAATCACAAGCCACCAGAACCGGGTCGGTCCCGACACGGAGAGAGTCTACGATGATGACTTCTTCGAGGGGCTGGACGGAGTGACCAACGCGCTGGACAATGTGGACGCCAGTGAGTGATGGACAGGGCACACAGTGTGTGCTTAGTACTCCTCTTCTATAGGTTATCATCCATCACTATTAAACAGTCCATTTAGAAACACTGAAAGAAACTTTAATTCAATGAAATGGAAACATTTCAACTGGAAGTCTTCAATGTTTGAATACCCTGTAAAAGACTTAGAAGTAGTCGAAAGATACTAGGTTAATAGGAGGAGTGGCAAACAACGTTGCAGCAGCAAAGGTCGTTCAGAATGATCTAGACAGCATTCAGCACAAGGCAAATTACATTAAATTGAGAAAAGTGTAAGGTACTGCACGCAGGCAATAAAAATGTGCATTATAAATATCATATGGGAGATACTGAAATTGAAGAAGGAATCTATGAAAAAGACCTTGGAGTTTATGTTGACTCAGAAATGTCTTCATCTAGACAATGTGGGGAAGCTATAAAAAAGACCAACAAGATGCTCGCATATATAGTGAAAAGTGCTGAATTTAAATCAAGGGAAGTAATGTTAAAACTTTACAATGCATTAGTAAGACCTCACCTAGAATATTGTGTTCAGTTCTGGTCACCTCGCTACAAAAAGGATATTGCTGCTCTAGAAAGAGTGCAAAGAAGAGCGACCAGAATTCCCAGGTTTAAAAGGCATGTCATATGCAGACAGGCTAAAAGAATTGAATCTGTTCAGTCTTGAACAAAGAAGACTAACTACGTGGCGATCTGATTCAAGCATTCAAATTCCTAAAAGGTATTAACAATGTTAATACCTTTTGTCCCTACTGTTCCTCTCGGTCCCTCCCTCGCCCTGCGCCCAATCCCTACTGTCCCTGTCGGTCCCTCCCTCGCCCTGCGCCCAATCCCTACTGTCCCTCTCGGTCCCCACCTCGCCCTGCGCCCAATCCCTACTGTCCCTCTCGGTCCCTCCCTCGCCCTGCGTCCAATCCCTACTGTTCCTCTCGGTCCCTCCCTCGCCCTGCGCCCAATCCCTACTGTCCCTGTCGGTCCCTCCCTCACCCTGCCCCCAATCGCGTTTCCGTTACTTTTCCCTTTTTGCTCCCCTTTATTGGAATAAACTCCCACTTATCATAAGTCACCCACACTATGTAGTTTTCGCTCCTCCCTCAAAACACTCTTCTCTTCTCCCTAGCCCATCCTACTGCTACTCCTGACCCCTGACCTCCTGTTATGACCCTGCTTGCCTGACCCTGACCTAGCCTCTGGCCCTCTAATCTCATTTAAGCAACAATTTGTATCTCCCCACCCTAGCCCAATAAACTTACCTTTTTTCTTGATTGTACTATTTTGTTTAACCCTTTGCAGTCCTATGTCGGACCTGGTCCTACATCGCAATTTTCCCTTTCCGGTCCAATGTCGGACCCTGTCTGACATCATCAAAAAGACGCAAAAAACAGGTCTCTAGTCGTTTTTTGTCCGGAAAAAGCCGAGAAAACCATTCAATGGCCGAGTGAGACCGATAGGAGCCGAGACAAGCCGAAAAAAAAGGGAGGACGTATCTCATGAATACAGATAGCCCCGGCACCACATAGATAACACGGACATACACAAACAAGATAGCTGCTTCCGCATCCAGTGCTCAAAGAACATCACAGACATCTGCAGAGCTTTTTTTTAGATGTTATAGTAATAAAATAACGACTTGGATCGCATTATTGAGGAGTTTGGTGATAAAACGAGTGATCAGGAGATGATTTATCGATATGTACTATTACGAGTTATTTAAAAATATAGCTTAACGAGGGTGGGGCGGGGCTGGAGATGCAGTACCGAGTGTCCTGTTGATATGCAGTGCCTTTTAAACCTGTTTTACTGTGAAAAAATCCTTTTAAACAGCGCGTCTAAAATAAACTGCGCGTGTGAAAATAAATCGAACCTGACACACGCTGAATAAATATACCGCAAAGGGTTAAATTTGTAAAGTGCCTTGGTTAAAGGCGCTATAAAAATGTCAGTACATAACATATAGTAACGTGTTTTGCCTTGCATGAATTTACCACTGGGCCAGAAAGTACGTGGATGGAAAGATGACTCCCATTGCATAGCAGTTTGATCCATTCCTGGTTTCACTGAGTTTAGCAAGACTCACCTGAGGTTGTTACCTATACACTGTGCCAGGTCAAGCTTGTAATAAAACCTGGAACGGGTGAAACTGCTATGCAATAGGAATCTTATTTACATCCCTGCATACAACTGTACAACCCAGGCTAGATCAGAAGTAGAAGTGAAAGCCACTTTGAATTGTGTAGTTTTGCTGTCTTATTTCCATTCCTGAAGTGGAAACGGATCTGTCTGTGTGGGGTTTCTTAATAATAATAATAATAATAATAAAAGCTACTGCTACTGTTGCCCCTACTGTTTAAGTATTTTGGCAGCTATAAATAAAGCCAGTTCAAATTCATATGCATGTAACCCAAGCTGCTAAATAGTGATGTTTTCAGGTGCTGCTTCAGATTTGTCTGCAATACATTGCTCCAAAATGCCTCGCGCTTTCCAACACTGGCCCAACTTGCAAGGGAAATGCTATGTAAAGCACATTTTGTTCTATGTAGTGATCCTCTCCTCTCTCTCACCGTAGGGATGTATATGGACCGGCGCTGTGTGTATTACCGCAAACCCCTGCTGGAGTCTGGAACTCTGGGGACCAAAGGGAACGTGCAGGTGGTCATCCCCTTCCTGACAGAGTCCTACAGCTCCAGCCAGGACCCTCCGGAGAAATCAATCCCCATCTGCACCCTGAAGAACTTCCCCAACGCCATCGAGCACACCCTGCAGGTGAGAGAGAGCGAGACACACTGATATCCTCAACGCCATCGAGCACACCCTGCAGGTGAGAGAGAGCGAGACACACTGATATCCCCAACGTCATCGAGCACACCCTGCAGGTGAGAGAGAGCGAGACATGCACTGATTTCCTCAATGCCATCGAGCACACCCTGCAGGTGAGAGAGAGCGAGACACACTGATATCCTCAATGCCATCGAGCACACCCTGCAGGTGAGAGAGAGCGAGACACACTGATATCCCCAACGCCATCGAGCACACCCTGCAGGTGAGAGACACACACGCACGCACTCCGTCTGCCACACACTAACTGTCCTGTCTTGTCCCTGTGCAGTGGGCCCGTGACGAGTTTGAAGGTCTCTTTAAGCAGCCGGCAGAGAATGCAATGCAGTACCTCACGTGAGTATCCCTTCCTGCTGCACCCTGCCTTTCAATACAGCAGCTCTTCCTGCTGCACCCTGCCTTTCAATACAGCAGCCCTTCCTGCTGCACCCTGTCTTTCAATACAGCGGCCCTTCCTGCTGCACCCTGCCTTTCAATACAGCGGCCCTTCCTGCTGCACCCTGCCTTTCAATACAGCAGCCCTTCCTGCTGCACCCTGCCTTTCAATACAGCAGCCCTTCCTGCTGCACCCTGCCTTTCAATACAGCAGCCCTTCCTGCTGCACCTTGCCTTTCAGTTCACAAACAGCGCCCAGCACTCTTCAATTTCACTCTGATTTCTTCTTTACATTTCATCT
This sequence comes from Acipenser oxyrinchus oxyrinchus, assembly GCA_030684275.1. Classification (NCBI taxonomy): domain Eukaryota; kingdom Metazoa; phylum Chordata; class Actinopteri; order Acipenseriformes; family Acipenseridae; genus Acipenser; species Acipenser oxyrinchus. The sequence goes on from CM060304.1 coordinate 2,743,690, forward strand.
GCTGTTTTGATGGTGGTTGCTGTCATTTTGAGAGCTGCTTCTTAGCTCTGCTGCAAGATCAGCAAATGCATTACTTTAGACATTTTAAGAGATCCTGCGCACTATGTCTCCGCCTCACCCAGTGGCAAAATAATCATTTCAGTGTTGAAGATGCTGAGAAAGATTGAGTCGAAACATTAGTCATTGAATTTACACTGAAGACAGTGAGAGACTAGTCAACGTTGGTTATTTAATTTTATTAAGTTTCTTTTAGTGTATCTGTTGAAGACAGAGCCTTCCAGTCAATGTTAGTCATTGAATTTACATTAGACACAGAGAAAGCCTTCTAGTCAAAACGTTAGTCATCGAAATTGTTTCTTTTGGCGTTTCAATCGAAGACACCGAGAAAGACTTCCAGTCAAAACACTTGTCACTGAATTTATTTAATACTGCTAATGTAATGAATCCTGCTCAGAAACCTTTTGAAGTCACTGAGAGGCTCAGACTCTGGGGGTGTGTGGTTAATGTCTTGCGCTCTCTCTCTCTCTCTCTCTCTCTCTCTCTCTCGCTCCTCTCTCCTAGAGACCCCAAGTTCATGGAGCGCACTCTGAAGCTGCCCGGCGCCCAGCCCCTGGAGGTGCTGGAGGCTGTGTACAAGAGCCTGGTGACTGACTGTCCTCAGAGCTGGGAGGACTGCGTGGCGTGGGCACGGAACCACTGGCAGTGCCAGTACAACAACAACATCCGCCAGCTGCTGCACAACTTCCCCCCGGAGCAGGTGAGCAGCGCGACACTCCGCCTGGCCGACCCGACTTTGTACCGCTGTGGACAACATGTTGCATCAACTAGAAATTTAGGATTGAGATTTTTTTTTTATTTTCAAACAAACAAATGGGAAAAGCAGTAATTGCAAGCCAATGCATCTGGGATTTTTGAGCTTAGGGAATGCATTATTATTATTATTATTATTATTTTTTAATTTTTTTTTTTTTAAATTGCTAGTTGCCTAAAGAACAAAATGTTCTGAATTGTTTCCTACAAGGACTCGAGCTCCCAGAAACAACTTGCTTGTTGGCTGAGTTCCTTCAGTGAGGAATGGAAAACCGTGCCGGTTTTATACGTTCGACAGCTTTATAGTTTACAAATGCTATGAAAAACAGTTTAGAAATTAAATACGCGTTTTAACATATGTGCCTCGTTCATATAGGAAAATGTGAGATCTACATTCTGTTATTCTTTGCTCTAGGCTAAATAAACGAAGTCTCAAGGGTGTGGGATGGGTTACCGAGGGTTACCTAGCCATGTTGATGCTGAATTACTGGGATCCTGTAAGACCTGACTTGGAGTTTCTAAACTGCATTTAAACTAAGCCAAGCACAGAAACCAGGACCAGTGATCAGCTGGCAAATTAAGTGCAAATAAACTTAGGACAGAGGGAAGGAGGGTATAGAATGGGTTACCTGGTTATGTTGTTGAGGCAAAATCACTTGGATCAATTAAGACCCGACTAGACACAAGTTCTGAGATCAGTCAGCTACTGGGAATTGGACAAGCTCTGATGGGCTGAGTGGTCTCCTTATTTTATAAACTTTGTTATGTGAGTGACCAAGCTCATCTTTCTTTCTTTTTTTGTTTTTTTTTTTTATGTATCTTTCACAGTTGACCAGCTCTGGTGCCCCCTTCTGGTCAGGACCAAAGAGATGCCCTCACCATCTGGAGTTCAGCACCAGCAACGTGAGTAACTTTACTGTTAACTGAACTGTAAAACCTGCTTGACATTCGAATGCTTAGAATCAGACTGCTTAAAGAAACTGTGTCTGATGCTGTTGCTAACAGCTTTTGGATTTCTTAAGGAAGATTCAAGGGGTTCCCAAGGAGAACGGTCTGTTTATTATGAAGTTAAGTGGAGGCTGTAGACATACCGAGGTGGGGTGAAGTCGTTTTTACACTGAATAGGAATTTAAACTGTAAATGTAATTGGGAATGGACGATAATTTGAAAGTGTGTCATTATTGTATCGTAATGTTATAACTTCTATTCATTGTGATTTTATACTTCAGTTCTATCTCCCGAAGTTGCAAATACATTAGAGAAAAACCTTTGAAATATTTGATAGTGTCACCCAGTTTCGTATTCATGCAGATATTTAGGCATAGGTTCCAAAATTACTTCAGGATCATTTCATGGTAAATTGAGGCACACTTGTGTGTGTCAATTAGGGATAAACAAGTATGACAGTTGACCAGTCACCACTCTACTTAAAATATTAATAAATCACGTCTATATCTGGTGCTGTTATTTGTGAATGTTTCGTAACATTTGGCTGTGTATGCACTATATATTGTAAAACCGCTTAATGTTCTAAAATGCTTTTATATTTGAATGGATTGTAGGTCTCTGTATATTCGTGCTTGCTCTGAAGCCGCGCACTTCACAATAGTGTTACCAGGCTTCAGGCATTTAGAGAAAACACCAACACGCTGAAAAGTTAAATGTCAGTACCCGATTTGATTGATTGATTGATTGATTTCTCCCTCTCTGACCCTCGCAGGACCTTCACGTGGATTACATCATGGCGAGTGCTAACCTGCTAGCCAAGACGTACGGTGTGCCGGGTTCACGCGACCGCGCTGCCTTGGTGAAGATCCTGGACACCGTGCACGTGCCGCAGTTCACGCCACGCTCTGGAGTCACGATCCACGTGTCTGACCAAGAGCTGCAGAACGCCAACTCCTCCACCGGTGAGACACCCACCTCCTCGACTCATTGAGCCGCTTACTGCGAAATGTGAAATAAAAGGCAACACTGTGACCATGCGACTCGCCCTGTGCAGGGTGCAATACGAAATGCACCACGATACGTGTGATGGTCCTGATGGGTTACTTGTATAATGCATAGAAAGATCAAATGATCATATAATCATTGTTAGACATTAAATGAGATCAGGGCTAAATGTTTGTACCAACTATAAAGCTTAATTCACAAACCATTTGAACCACAGTGAGCTATGGTGTGGTCTTGCATCACAGTATAAACGATACAGACCTCCATTACGACGTATCATGTAAAGAAAACCTCACGATTCATCGATTTCCCGCAGTGAATCGTTGCACCTTCAGTGCTAATCTGGGGCTGTTAAACTTTTAACAAATCTTCGTAATCGGGTTTTTTTGGTTCCTAAACGGTTAAGCTTCAGTATTAAACGTGCTCTGAACGTCTAAAACCGCAACGCATTGAAAATGTTTGTAACCAATCAGAAAATCTGTCATAAGAACCCTTGAATCTATTTTCCGTATGCACAGTACTGTTGTACAAACGTAGTCTCGTTTTACACGAGGGTATCAAAGTAACAGCAGTCTAATGGGGGGCTCCTCCTGTATGTTTCTGATTTAAGCGTTGCAGTATGACAGCCCTGCTTTGTAGCTCCAATCCCTTTTAATGACGCTCTCTATCCCTCTAGATGATTGCAGGCTGGACGAGTTGAAGAGCCTTCTACCCAAATCCGATTGTCTGTCGAAATTCAAGCTGACTGCTATTGACTTTGAGAAGGTGAGACAGCATCAGACCTGGGGTCAATTACAATGTACCGTATTCCTTCGAATTTAAGTCGCCCTCGATTTTAAGCCGCAGCCCAAATTTTACCACCCTCAATTTAAGGAAATAATAAAACATCAAATAAATATGCATTTACTAAGATACCTCAGTTACGCTGTTGTATCATACAGAACTGACACAGAACAGTGTTGTAGATTTACCACGGAGCTTGTTTATTGTGCTGCGTACTATAGTACTTAAGATAGCATCTCTGTCGTACACACACCCCTCACTTACAGCATCACACATCCTGCAACAGCAAGCACGACACAACGCTCCACTACATCAGACAACCCAACCCAGCAACCACAACAGAATTGATCGCATTGCAACTACAGCAGTCAGAACAGTATGCACGATACCAACTAACAGAACACAACATACGCATATGGCGATTACTCACTTGTTTTTCTCCCAATTTTGAACTGTGGTGTTGTTGCTTGGCATGTCAAAAAATACGGGGGGGTCTGATCAGCATTTCCGATCTGTCCAAGCTGGCTCTGTTTGCTAGAAACGCTGCAATTGTAAAAGCTTATCTTTTAAATTCCTCAGGAAGATAATGACGCTTCTTTGAAAGTGGCTGCCTGTATGTCACGGATGATTCGAGATCAGGCAGTAATGTTTTTGTTCGTCTTTTCTCGGCAATCTGGAGATGCAGTACTGAGTGTCCTGTTGATATGCAGTGCCTTTTAAACCTGTTTTACTGTGGGGGAAAAAAAATACTTTTAAACAGCGCGTCTAAAATAAACTGCGCGTGTGAAAATAAATTGGACCTGACGCGCCTGAGAGGCGCTGAATAAATGGACCGCTAAGGGTAAAGCTAGCCAACGTGACCATTTCTGCGTCAGTCATTGCTGTTTTAATGTTGCTTGCTCCGCGGATAACTGTTTTAGACACGCAATTTTTACAGCTCTTTCAGAAGACCCAGGTGGAAATTTATCTGTGAAATCAGCATGGTTTATGGCGATATGACGCTTCAGATGAGCAATCCCCAGATTTGTGTTGCACAGTAAACAGAAAGGCTTGTTTAACTGCATAGTCCTGTTCCCATTTTTAATTAAGGTTTCACTTTGGCGCCAGTTTTACCTTTTTTTGGAAACTGATGGGATGTTTTCATCCATGCTGCTGGATGGGACAGACGGCTCTCCCCCGTCTTTCGAAACCCGTACCACAAAACCGATCCATTTGCTGTAATAATTTAAACGTCAATTACAAACACAAACGCACACTAGAAACCTTTCTCTGGTGAGGTCATGGTAGGTGAGACCAGCCATATATGAGAGAAAGTATAGACATGAACTAGCACCATCTATTGGTAGAAGTTGTTTTTTTTTTGTTTTTTTTTTTTAATGTATGAATTCTTAGTCGTGAATATTTTATTTGCCGTACACCGTAACGAAAATGGTTGTATGCTTATTTGTCTTGCAATCAACCAGAAATCTTTTGCGATTCATGTATTGGCCACCACTGGCTTAACCTATTGCAATGAAATTTGGTATTTACGTTATTTAGCACAAGTTATTGTGAGTATCGGATTCTGGGGATATATAGGGGGTTTTGCCTCTATATGGAGGGTCACCTATTAAATTGTGGTAAGTCTTATTAACGTTACTTAGCAGAAGATATTCAGTATCTGATTTTGGGGATGTATGAAGGCGTCAATCACACCTTTTACCCGTCACACATTTTTACATCTCTTGAGAACACCAGACGTTAATCCATATACTGTAAATCAATTATTTTAATATATCTTACCATGATACTAACGCCTCATTTGCTTACCTTATTACATACAAGTCTTAAGTACCACTTAATGCAATTTTCATTAAACTGTTCCTTGCTAATTCTTCTACACTGTTCTCTACATACTGTTGATGTATGTCATGTTAATCAACTTTTCAATCCCACGGATAGCTCTGGTCTGGGGGATGGATGTATGGCACTGCTGGTGTTATAAATGAACTGACCCCTGATTTTGCTGATGTCTTTGTTTGCAGGACGATGACACCAATTTCCACATGGATTTCATTGTCGCAGCATCAAACCTCAGGGCAGAAAATTATGACATCCCTCCAGCAGACCGACACAAGGTAACTGCTGCTGTCCACCAGGACTGGACGTCCGGTGTGGAACAGTAATGGCTTTTATTGTGATGCAACAGATAATTTGTTTAAGTGGCATGCTTTTTTTAATTTTGTGGGATCGCAGAGCAAGCTGATCGCTGGGAAGATCATCCCTGCCATCGCCACGACGACGGCGGCCGTGGTGGGACTGGTGTGTCTGGAGCTGTTCAAGATCGTTCAGGGCCACCAGAAAGTGGAGTCCTTCAAGAACGGCTTTATGAACCTGGCACTGCCCTTCTTCGCATTCTCCGAGCCCATAGCAGCGCCCAAACACAAGGTACTGAGCGAGAGACACATACACACAGACAGAGAGACACATGCACAGAGATCTCGAACCTGGCTCTGTCTTCCTGCTTTCTCCAAGCCTACTGCAGCGCCCAAACTCATAGTACACACACATGAACCTTGTGACCCAATACCAGGTACAAGCTCACAGTAATCAAAGCTCATTTCTGTTTTTAACTCATTGAAACAATGTTTGCCAGGTTGTACAATAAAGCAAGTGATTTGTCTTCTATGAAGGGCATGTCACGTATCTACAGAGTTCAGAAAGATTGAGCAATGACACATCAATCAAGTTTGCTCGATGACGCTCAAGATGATGTTTCCAAATTCAATGCACAGCCTTGGGCTCTGCTATTGCTCCAAACTATGCACATTTATTTATAGGATATTGGGGGAAGGGAGAGAGAGACTATACATTAACCCTTTGCGGTCCATGAAGCTAAAGAGCGCTCGCTGAGGCCAGAGTCGGAGGACCTCAGCTTGCAGGCAGGGACATAGGGGGTCAGCAGGTTGAAGAGGTACTCGGGACCTGTGGTGAAGGGCCTTGTAGACAAGCAAGAGAATTTTGGAAGTAATCCTGAACTTTACAGGTAGCCAGTGCAGCCGGGCAAGACTTGTAATTTAAAGTCACTGCAACACCTGAGGAAGACACATTGTGTCAAAGTGTTTGTTTCATGTTTTGTTTCAATATACACTTTTTTGTTAAAACAAAATGTAACAGGAGTCAATTAGCAGATAAGTCTGAAAGAGATTGAGTGTGTGACCAACCTCGTCTCCACGTGCGTCATAGAGCAAAGTATACGTGGTTTATATGTCATAGCTGTTAACTATTTTTCGTCTTGGAAGAGACGTTTTAATATATAAAGTGCCTTATAGTCGGCACCTTTTTGTAAAGTTTTGATGTTCATGAATGCCATATATATGTGTATATGTATATATATGTATATATATGTATATATGTGTATATATGTGTATATGTATATATATGTATATATATGTATATATGTGTATATATGTGTATATATATGTATATATGTGTATATATATATATAAAAAAAGAAAGTTTACAAACGAGAGGAGGCCATTCGGCCCATCTTGCTTGTTTGGTTTTTTAGTAGCTTATTGATCCCAGAATCTCATCCAGCAGCTTCTTGAAGGATCCCAGGGTGTCAGCTTCAACAACATTACTGGGGAGTTGGTTCCAGACCCTCACAATTCTGTGTAACGGTAGAGAGAATAATAGATGGGCTTCAGTCAGTTACAGAAATAATTCCATCTAGGGTTTGTGTGACGTCATAAACTACGATACCTTAAGCCAGTTGTCACAGTGATGCTGCCTTCCTTTACACTGTGCTGTATAAATCTCCATCACTCCCCCTGACTCTGTGTGTGTGTGTGCCTGCAGTACTATGAACAGGACTGGACTCTGTGGGATCGCTTCGAGGTGAAGGGGTTGCAGGACGATGGGAAGGAAATGACACTCAAACAGTTCCTAGACTACTTCAAGGTACTGCTTGCCCGATTCTGTAGCCCTGTGACAAACCTCCCACTCCCCTCTCTCTCTCTCTCTCTCCTCCCTTATTTATCAGCCTCTCTCTCCCTCTCTCAGAATGAACACAAGCTGGAGATCACCATGCTGTCCCAGGGAGTCTCGATGCTCTATTCATTCTTCATGCCACCCGCCAAGCTAAAGGAGAGACTCCCACAGCCGTGAGTACACACTAAACGGGAGCGGAGGTGTCCTTACATTAAATCTGTTGATCAATCTGTATAATGAGGTCATTCCATCTGAGTCAAACTACCTCATACCCAGATGGCTGTGTCACAGTATCAAGGACTTCTAAAGCTAAAAATAAGACGACCAACATACAGCTCTGCAGATAACGCAAGACACCATCCTTCTGCACTGCATAAGGATGGATATTTACAGAACGCATGTGTGCGATCTGCCAACACAGTCCTAAAACACTGGAGAATACAGAACATACTGGTATTACAGCACAACATATACAGCAAACTGTGACGATGAGGCCATCCCTCCCATTAAACTGTATTCTGTTGCTCATCCAGTATGATTGCTGCTGCCCTCTCAGACTGACATGACAGCACATTCATAAACACAGCTTTGTAACAGTGTACCTCGTACACTTCCATTTTTGCAGGTGACAATATTGTGTCATACATCAGTCGCATGGCTGTCCTGTTCTTAAAGTGCTCCCATTCCCCGTATCCATGTTACTGTTAGCCTTTTGGTGTCCTGTGTCGGACCCTGTCCGACATCCTCAAAAAATCACAAAAAACGGGTTTCTAGTCGTTTTTCTCGGAAAAGCCGAAAACCATTCACTGGCCGAGTGGGAGCGATAGGAGCCGAGACAAGCTGAAAAAAAAAAAACAACGTAGCTCATGAATAGTCATACTTGCCCCTGGCATCAGATAACGGTGGCCATAAGGAAATAAGCTGTCTGCAATTGCATCAGCGCTCAGAGAATATCACAGACATTTGCAGAGCTTTTTTGAGATGTTATAGTAATAAAATAATGACTTGGATCGCATTATTGAGGAGTTTGGTGATTAAAACGAGTGATCAGGAGATGATCGATTGGTATGTACGACTATTATTATTATTATTATTATTATTTATTTCTTACATAGGTGAAAGCTATAGCGAACGAAAGGGTGGGGTGGGGCTGGAGATGCCTAGTGAGTGCTTTGTTGATATGCAGGGTCATTTAAACCCGTTTGACTGTGGAAAAAAATACTTTTACAGCGCGTCTAAAATTAACTGCGCGTGTGAAAATAAATTGGACCTGACGCACAGTTAATAAATGGACTGCAAAGGGTTAATGCTGGTTTATCACGCCCTGCAAAAGACTGTTATTCAATTGAACATCTGCAATTCCGTATAACAGAAAGTTATGCTTGGTCATAGATTTCATATTCCAGCACTATTGGTAGTCCTGTACCTGTGTCTCATGATTTACCATACATACACACTTCCCCTCATGTTGCCCTGCATGCAGTTCCTCATCCCCGACCCAACAAACTGACGCACATCAAACATGTGGATGCCACACTGTTTTATACCTGCCACTAACGGGTAAAGCACAAGCAATACTGGAATAAAGGATAATCACTGACCCTACGATTTTAGTCGACCTGATAGTTTCTGAGGACGACTGTTGCTTTGCTGTTTGATCAGTCTGTTTGTTTGTTTGTTTGTTTGTTTATTTGTTTGGTGCAGCCCCTAATTTGGAACCTGTTTGGAAGAAGTTTAAAGATGTTTAATACTGAAGTTAAATGCGTAGCTGACCGCCTCTCTCTCTCTATGTTCAGGATGACTGAGATTGTGACCAAGGTCTCGAAGAAGAAGCTTGGCAAGCATGTGAAGGCGCTGGTGTTCGAGCTCTGCTGTAATGACGACACGGACGAAGACGTGGAAGTGCCCTATGTCGCGATACACCATTCGCTGAGAGCACAGTTCGGGGGTGGGGAGGGGTTACGGGACACCATTCGCTGAGAGCACAACTGGGGGCGGGGAGTGGCTGGGGGAGGAGCTCCAGCAGTTCTTGCAATGCATTCTGGAAGTTGTAGTCCTTTTTTTTATTTCTCAAAGCTCAACATGTTGGGAGGTCAAATTGATTTCAGATTTAGCCTAGTTTTATAGTACAAAGGAAGGGAGGGGCTGTAGGGAAAGAGGCTGAATTGCTGAAGGCAGGGCTCAGAGGAAGGAATGTTTTTCAGATGGAATTTGGTTTAAAACCTTGGTTAGCACTTATTTTAAAAAGGGGGCCAGTGGTGATATTTCCAGTGTTTAATAAGATAAGAAATTTATTTCAAAGTCTTGGTTACAACCCCCTTTTTTTAAGACTACACATAATCTCAAAGTAACAAGAATAAAAAAAAAACATTTTAAAAACTTGGTTACGAATAAAGTACGCCCCTTCAACATTGTAATTCTGTGATGTTTCCCGTTTGGCGACAGGAGCCTCAAGACAATGCTTTGTGTGCCCTCTCTGTGCTAAATCAGGAATAGTCTAGCAAATTCAGTTCCAGCGAGTTCATATAATGGGAGCAAGATGGAACTAAATACCTGGTTAAAAAAAAATCTCCATTCTGGAAATGTTGGTGCCCTTTTATTGCAAAGCTGTAACTTATTTAAAAAAAAAATTTTGTTTTCCATAAAATCTAAATCCTGTTTTAGACTTTGTTTTCTGGGACTAGACAGTGGTCTAGAAAAATGTTTGTTTTAATCAATAAAAAGAGAGTTGAATGAATCTCTGCCAGACTGCTTTCTTGGTTAGAAAAATGTATACATAGGGGAGTGGAAGCATGTCCTAGAACTATTTAATCAATGAAACACTTGTGTAAGTCTGTGCTAGACTTGGTTTATCCCGCTCTAGGGAGTTAAAAAAACATCTACAACTTTAATAATCTCCTTTTATACTTGGTGCATCTCAGTTACCCACTGTCTTCTCTGTCCAGTGAGTTTTCTTTGGTCCACCTCCCGTCAATGGAAAGCTCTTGAATCCCCAGTGTGTCAACTTAGTTGGTTAAAATACAGATCTTCTTGCATTTAAGTCTGTTTTCAGTGAAGTTCTCGCTCAAGTGATGTGGTACCGAAGTTTTTCTTGGTTTCTTCCAAAAAATGGAGAATTGCAGCGATAACATTTGTTTATTAACAACACCAAAACAACTTTAACTCTAGTGAACGCATTAGCCAAAATGTTAGTGCCTTTTAATGAGTTCTCCACTGTTCTGTTGAAATACTAAAGCAACTTTTAAAGAAGTTTCACTTGTTTTAATGGAGGGAATTACCCCAATAAAGGACAATTCTCAAAGATAAACAGCATTGAAATATAAACACTCCTTGAAACCCAACAATGTCCCTTTAAAAAAATAATAATAAATAAAAAAAGATCATTTTCTACAGATAAAGCATTTGAACAAATCTTTTGCCGTATTCCTTTTTAACCCTTTCAGTCCTGAATTATTTTGTCGAATGCAAAATGAAGTTAATTTAGAAAGAAAGTATACATGAGAACAAGACTACAAATATTTTACGTATTTTTTTGGTGAATGGGACTTCAGATTTCTTAAAGTACTGACCGGACTTTAAACGGCTCTAAGTTAAGGTGGGTCAGGACTGAAAGGGTTAAAACTCCAGTGTATCCAGCGTTATTAAATCTATTCAATTCACATCCAGCAAGAGTGTGTGATGCTGGAACTTAACACTTAACACAAACTATACAGGATTGAATAAGCAGGCTCCTCCCCCTTGGCGCCCAGCCTATACTTTTTTTGTTTTAAACAACCGATATGTTACAAATTTAAAATAAAAACTATTCTGGAATAGAAGCATGCAGTGTGACAATGAATACAATAAAAAAAATTTAAAAAAACTTAACCAGATTGTGTCTGCCTGCTTTTTTTTTTTATTGGGTTACATTCCTGCCCTGCCACTAATCCCATCGGTGCTCAGGAAGGTAAGGAGAGACAGAACCAGTCTTGTCCTAATCGCCCCTTAATGGAAATGGCCAAAGCCGGGACCCTGCATCTACGGGTGGGTCCCATAACGAAAAGACGCTGTTACTAGCTTCCTGAAGATTGAACAGTAATTCCTGAAGAACTAGGGGCTATCTGAATCGATAACAAACATCCTACTTGCTTTTTTTATTTATTTTTTTATTTTCTGAAGCAAGTAATACAGTTGGGAGTGTGGGTTCGTTGTCCTGGCAGGGCGAAGACGCCAATCTTTGCTGGGGATTCCAAAGGGAGCATTGCATTGGCTCTGGCGCTGCCCTGGGTTAGGGAGGTAAAACCAGCAGGGACTTTGTTTCCTCACTGTGCTGCAGTGAAGCCTGGTGGCCAAGTGCCTATTGTGCTCAGATGGACACCTGCAGGGCTGGCCTTTGTCCTCCAGAGGAGGATAGCTGGCTGACATATGCTCGAGTTCTGCTGTGTGAAAAGAAGCTGGCTTCGTTCTGCAATCGGAGGACACCTTCTAATTAAGTGGGCATACTAAATTAGCCTTCAAGGTTTATGTCGCTGCAGTCTCCAACATGCTCCCTGCCAGGGAAGGTCACTCTGTAGGTTCCTACCCTATGGTGTCCAAATTTGTTAGGGGATTAACCATCTGAAGCCCCCAAGGATCCTCAACAAACTTATGGAAGTATCTTTGAAACCCATGGCGACATGTGGAGAGAAATTGTTCACTTGGAAAGCAGCATTTTAAGGGGCAATGACCTCTGCAAGAGGGCTTGCAAACCTGTCTCTAAACAAACCATTTCAACTGGATCACATTGTATCGAGTTCTGTTACAGCTTAGAAAAGAAACCAACGCCAGGATCTATCAAGGCGGACTCAGTAAGGGGAGTGGCTACACATGTGCTTAACTAAAATCTCTTCTGATACAGGACATGTGCAACGCTGCTACCTGGGCCTCCTTCAACTCCTTTATTAAACATTATATAACTGGGTTGTGTCTTGCTCTCAGTTTATTCTGTGTTACCTGCGGTTTCCTCTACTGACATGAAACCTACCACCCTCTTATCTTCATCCTTTGGTATGGTTCACTTTGTGTGTTCATCATACAAGGTAAGAATATGAAGATTACCTATAATACGGTTTCTGCGTAGCATATTGTGCCATAGGAGCATATATGGGTTGCTAGATGTGTTTCATACTAACCATTACCCTATCTGCAGGTCCATATTGCATAAATGAAATATAACAAGTATTGTGGAAAAAGTAAATCCGAACACACACACACAGAAGTAGGGCTTGAAGTTTTCAGGTTTTATTTTTAATCAGGGGAAGTCCCTTTAAACAAATAGAGCTGATTCTGTTTTATAATTAAACTCAGAAAAAGCTGTTAATTACAAAACAATCTTTGTTTTCACCTTCGTATCTTGCCTGAGCCTAATTCTGGTCCTCTTAATTTTATTTCAAACAGAGCTGACAAATTACGTGATTTGTTCATCCCTGATCCTACTTTTAACTTGCATTTCATTTTTGCAGTCGCCTAATTTAACGTTGTGTTTTTGTTATTTTCCCCACTAGTTTAACAGAGATGTCCTGACAGATTTTTTGAAGCATGAAAATGAATACCTAGTGCGGAGTGTACACTGGTAGCAAGTATTTTGCCAAACATACCACAAAGCATTTTGGGATATTGGAGGATACACAAAAAATGTAGTTTGGTATTATAGCGTCCACACTTCTGATAAACCTGATGCTATCTAATTAGAATTGGACTCGAGACTACCTCCTGAGGTGGTCTCGAGTCCGGTTCTTGAGTACGGTATTAAATGCTGCGTAGTGTGGACGCAAACCGTATTTAGCACTTTTAAGCCGGCTTAAATGCAACTAATACAGTTTAAAGGCATAGTGTGGACAGGGTCATAGAGAGAGAGAGAGACTGAGCAGTCACCAAAAATATGAGCTCCTGAAAATTTAAATTTATATCGTTTCTTAGTGAAATAAATAAAATGCCAATTTAATAACAGAAACATATGTAAAGTAGTAATTAAAGTAGTATTTAACTTAATATGAAAAAATAAGGGAAAAAAATTTGGTTAAATATAAAAACACCAAAAGAAGATCCCAAGACCAAAAGAAACAGAAGAACACAGAGGAAAAGAAGAGAGAATTAAAGGAAGAGAAGAAAAAAATAGAGAAAAGGAAAGGGAAAAAAGAAAGAGAAAGAAAAGAAAGGAAGAAGGAAATAAAAGGAAAATAAAGGAAGAAAATTAGAGGTGTAGAGGTAAGCCTTTTACACTACCATCATTTTATTTTATTATTTTATATTAATAAATACAGAAAATATGACAAAAATTAAAAGTTCAGTAGTAGTTTGCTTTTAGAAGTTTAGTTTACTTTCAAAAGAGAAGCAGCCGTTGGCAGTGACAGTTTGAAATTGCAATGAATTGTAGCAAATTCTCCCGGTTGCCATGGAGACGCGTCAGTGTGCAGAGAGCAGGGAGATCCCGTACCCTGCTAAACTGAGCGAGAACCCGGAGTGCCTGTACACAGACTACTCTGGGACAGGAGACAACAAGATGAGAAGCAACCTCATCTTCTACACTGAACACAGCAATGCCTGGCACACTGCTGTGTGCAAGAAGTACAGCAACGTTACAAAAAGAGGGATCTGTCAAGGTAGACAAATCCTTGTAAGAGAAGACTCGGACCTGGACAGGACAGTCCTGAATATTAATGTCTACCACAGTGGAACTGTGTTGATCCAGGGCAGTGAGGCAAGCCTGACCTCCTTAGAAAAAAACCTATAAACAACTAAAAGATGCGGCAGAGATTAGAAAAAACACACACTTCATCCAAGGACCCCAAGAACACCGACCCTGACGATTCAGCGCCAACCTCAGACAGCACAACACCGGACACCAACCTGCCCACCCCCACGACCCCCAGCGACATCCAGCACGTGCGGGACTGCCTGGCTGGAGTTTGTGGAGTTTAGAGAACTTACACTGGCCAGGCTCACGGAAACCAGCATCACCCAGCAGCTCAGAGATGAGGTGAGCCAGCGAGAGAGAGAACGAGCTGACGAGCGAGATGAAGGACCTGCAGCAGGATAACGAGAGCCTAAGGACCCAGCTGACCAGCGCCAAGGAGGAGATGCAGCGCAGAGAGAAAACCATCACCAAGGAGCTGCAGGGCCTGAGGGAGCAGCTCCACAGATACACAGCCATGTATTTGGACAGACCCCTCTGTACCTCACACCCACCACAATACAGGGAAACAACCCTGACCGTGCTGTAAACAAGAATGGGAGAGAGTTAGTGCATCTCTGTCAAGCCCTGGGTCTGTACATCGTTAATGGCAGGATCAGAGGGGACTCTTTAGGGAGGTTCACTTACTGCTCAGCTCTTGGGACAAGTGTAGTGGACTATGCCATCACTGACATGGACCCCCCCTCTCTTAATGCATTCACTGTCAGGCAACAAACCCCCCCTGTCGGACCACAATCAAATCACCGTGTTCCTAAAAAGAAGAGGTCAGCCCAGCAACACACACACAGCCCAGTAAGCTGTACAATCTGAATCAAACACACAGATGGGCTCCAAACAGCACAGAGGAATTTAACAAAGCAATTAGTTCTATGGAAATTACTAACCTCATTAACACTTTTCTCAACACACAGTACGAACCAAATGTGACAGAACTAAATCTGGCAGTTCACGGGGCAGGAGCTGGGGTGAAGGATAAGGCTGAAGAAGCAGCAAGGAGCAGTTAGTAGGATAGAAAGATGGTCACTGACTGAGGGCAGCGATGCCGACACATCCCAGGGGCAGAGGACCCAGTGACCGAAAACACATACGAGGGTTATGACTCGGGGAGCCACCCCTCGAGAGGAAGTCGGTCCCGGAAGGCCGGGATACGAGAGGAGATGAGAGAGAGAGGTACCCAGCATCTGAGACTTCTGTAAAGGGCTCTCGTTAAACCCCTAATTGGCCGAGACGTCACGCTGCCTGGGACCTGAAATAAGAACAAAGCATAGAGGTTAGTATGGGACACGAGCGCGAGGGGCATGTCCCGAAAGAAAGGCAGAATAGAACAGAGCCTTGAGTGAGGTGAGATAAGCGCAGGAGCTGCGACAGAACAAAGTTTGGCCAAGTGTCCGCTCTGACTCATTTGCCCCCCAAAGGATGGACCCCCGGCACCTCACGAAATCTCCCACACCGTGAGACAAACAAGGACAACACATGCCAACACATAAATCAATTAACAGAGGGCCGGGGTAGAGGAGGAGGCTTGCTCTGGAGGGTGGAGAGGTCAGGGGGGCCTGTTCTTGCTGGGGAGATACTTTGACGTTAAAAACAAGGGGCAGATAGGGGACTCTGCTTGACAGCTGAATGAACTGACCACGCTGAAATTGATCAGTCTTGGAGGTACACAACCGAATGATGAAATAAATTAGAAACAGAAGAAACTGAGGATTCTGAGTAGACCGAAGGCGGCTAAGATGCAGATGATCTCCATAGGTAGATCCTGTATGGGGAGAAGTGGCGTTTCCGAAGAGTAGAATGAGCAAATGGAGAATGTTCATTGATGTAGACAGGCAGAACGGAAAGCTCTGAAGAATCCCACAGAGGGTCAGGTGAACTGCTGGTATGGAGAGAATGGGGGAGAGAGAGAGAATCCCTAGCGTGGACGATGAAAGCCAGGATCTGGTTTGATTGAAGGAATAGGATGAATCCGATTCTG
Organism: Acipenser oxyrinchus oxyrinchus; assembly: GCA_030684275.1. Taxonomy (NCBI): domain Eukaryota; kingdom Metazoa; phylum Chordata; class Actinopteri; order Acipenseriformes; family Acipenseridae; genus Acipenser; species Acipenser oxyrinchus. The sequence goes on from CM060304.1 coordinate 2,759,895, forward strand.
GCACAGAACGTTGAAAACACTGACCAAGCTGTAGAATATGAAGCTCTCGAAGAAGGGTGAGAGCTGCAGACATGAAATGCTGAGCAAATTGAAGGAGGCTCCTGAGAGTAGGATTCAGTCAGATAGAAGCTGGGGAGTCTGGAGGGGGGGGAGTCAGCAGACGGGACCAGCTGACAGAACTTGGATACCGAAAGCAGGCAGAAGGAGAGCTGGAACTGACGGTTGAGGTAGCAGCTGGAACTAAACAAACGTGTAAATCGACTGCTGGGGAACCTCAGCACCCTTTGTGCTCCATTTTCTGGAAACGAGGGCAGAGATGAGATGTTGACCATCCTATGTGTTAGTTAATACGGGATCGATCAGCGGTTTGCTACCATCATGTCTGCTTGGAATGGAAAAGGTGAACTCACATTCAGAGATTTGGGTTTCACAACTCCTTATCTCATAATCAAGACAGATTTCCAGTCTCATACCACATCTCTAACCATGTATTAATGCTGTAATATTTGAGAGGATGTGCGGACATATGAATAGATTGCTGAGAAAGTCAAGCACCTCGTATTTTTGATTAGATGGGGATTAGCGTTAGCCTTGATTGCAGAATGCTGCCACGATCTGCGTATTGGAGGAAAGCGGGAGCGTTGGAAGCTCTGGAGAAGTGCAGTTACAGATTTAGACTGTAAACTAAAGCAACTTTGCATGCTATAATAGTGAGTAGCTCTGAAGAGGGAGCAGAGATCTGCTGTAGTGAGGAGCGATTAACAGAAGAGGACAGGATCTGCTGAACGGTGCAGAGATCTGAGGAAGTAACAATGAAGTGCTGTCAATAATGAGCAGTGGTCTGCTGTAGAGCGCAGAGATCTGCTGAAGCAGTGGAATCTAGCCACTGTATTATTTATTTTGTGTATATATATATATATATATATATATATATATATATATATATATATATATATATATATATATATATATATATATATAATCATTATTTTATTTATTTTCTTTGATTATTTATTTATTTATTTATTTTATCATTAACAGTACTATTTTCCCATCAATTTTATCACTTTTTTTAACTGTACTTTATAAATTAGTTTGTTTATATATATATATATATATATATATATATATATATATATATATATATATATATATATATATATATATGATGCATTGTATATATACATGTATGTTTTGTACAATTGCTTTGGCAACACCTGTAAGTTATGCCAATAAAGGACCATTGAATTGGAGAGAGAGAGAGAGAGAGAGAGAGGGAGAGAGGGGCTGTGTGGTCCAGTGGTTAAAGAAATGGTTAAAGAAGAGACTAAAATAGAACTTTACCCCAAAAATTGGCGACAGTACGTTTGGAGAAAAAAAGGGAAAGACTTCAATAAAGAAAATTTTGTAACTACAGTAAAACATGAAGGTGGTTTGGTCATGGTATGGGGCTGTGTAACATAGGAGGTCAGTGCTGGCTATCGGGCGCATGCATGCTCCTGCAGAGGGGCGGGATCAATCCGATCCGGGATCTGTAGGACCTGCCTGTCAATCATGGCGATGACACAGAGAGGTTGGGTGAGGGTGTGTCGCGTCTCTCTCTCTCTGAGTGGTTGAGAGATGGGTCTTGGGGGGACGGTTGATCAATTAAACTGATGCTCTGCTATTCCTTCGCTCTTGCCCTTCTAGGAGAAAGCGGTTTTTGGGGAAAAAAACGAATGGCGGAAGGTCTATAATTACGCCGGCTTGTTCTATTAGTAACGCCCTTTTTGGGGCATATTTATTCATCGGAGTGGGAGTTTGAGGGAGTCTACTTTCCTTACCTGTCTGCTGTTCCGGTTAGACGTCAGGTTCCAGCTCGGCTTGGTGTCCTTTTCTCAAATGGTTGCCATATGGGTGTTCATAATAGTTTTTTAGTCAGGTTGCTTTCAATGCAAGAGCGTGTGATTATTTTTGACAGGTTTTTTGTACAGTGTTTCTTGTAAAAACGAGTATTACACTGAAGCAGCGGGGCTGGCTAATAGATTCAGGAGCGGACTTTCTCTTCCTGTTCTGGAGTGATGCAGCAGCGGAACCTTGCTAGAGTTTAAAATACAACGATTCATCGCGTCGTTTCAAGTTCAACATCGGGTGAGATCCAATTGTTTTTTTTTTCATTCCATTATACTCGAGACATTTTTGTGGTTTTTTGTTTGTTTCACCCAAGGAACTTATCAAAGGTTTTTTCTCCACTTGGACACAAAGGACATTGTTTTGATGTTTTACAACTTGGATTGTCTGGATGTTATTAGATAATCTACTGTCTAGTTTAGTGTTACTGTGTATTTTTTTGTTTGGTTGTACGAGTTTGATTGCGTGTGATCTCTTGCTAAGTTGAAACAGCTGCTGCTGAGAGTAATCATTGCGAGAACTGTGGTTAAACTTTTAATGGTTGCTGACCTGCCTTAATGTACCAATACAAAGAAACTCTGAAATCAATTGCTGTTGTGCCTAATTGTTTTTTCATTGAGGTTATCCAGTGCCCATTCATGTCTTCATACAGTTACTGCATTTGATGCGCACATTAAACATTGACTTAAAGATTAGAATCAGTGTGACATTGGTTTTTCACGCTGTCAGGCAGCTTTTCTGTTCAAAATATTTCGTTAGTTGTAAATATAGGGCAGTAATTTGAGGTGTTTATCTGGGATCCTTTTCAATTGGTGAATGCTAAAAGTTGCTGTTTTACAGCTGATCAGCAGTCAATAGCAAGCTAGCAAGCCAATAGCAAGGGTCATACGTCTTAACCCTTTGCGGTCCATTTATTCAGCGCGTCTCAGGCGCGTCAGGTCCAATTTATTTTCACACGCACTGTTTATTTTAGACGCGCTGTTTAAAAGTATTTTTTCACAGTAAAACAGGTTTAAAAGGCACTGCATATCAACAGGACACTCAGTACTGCATCTCCAGCCCCGCCCCACCCCTTGTTCACTGTATTTTTCACATACCTCTTCATAGTCGTGCATACTGATAAATCATCTCCTGATCACTCGTTTTATCACCAAACTCCTCAATAATGCAATCCAAGTCATTATTTTCTATAACATCTAAAAAGCTCTGCAAATGTCCGTGATATTCTTTGAGTGCTGGATGCAGAAGCAGCTATCTTGTTTGTTTATGGCCGTGTTACCTCTGTGGTGCCGGGGCAATGTGTGTTGCTCAGATCCGCCCCTTTTTTTTCGGCTTCTTTCAGCTCCTATCGGTCTCACTCGGCCATTGAATGGTTTTCTCGGCTTTTTCCCAGAGAAAAACGACTAGAGACCTGTGTTTTACGCCTTTTGATGATGTCGGCCACGGTAGTCATTTTGATGGTTTTCACTTTTAAAATTTAAATTACTCTGCGGGTGTTAAAGATCAGTGGTTGTCTGTTCTTGACTTTTCCTAAATACATGTATTAAATATACTGACGGCGTTTCAAAGTCAGAATCGCAAAAATGAAAAAGTTATGAGCACTTAGACCTAGAACTGCCAAAAGTAGTCATTTTGATGGCTTGTTACAATACATGCTTTTATTGTTAATATAACCTACAATGCGCTATTTTTTATAAGTATACAAGCCAGTTTGTTATCTCTACCTCCGCTGAGTTTACAGCAGTATGTATTTGAATAGAATATTGCTCTTGACGTCTAGATATGTGTTATTCAAATCTCTTTTGTAATCCTATCAATTCCTTGCAGAACTGCCGTCTGACTGTCTATGTAAGCATTACAGTCTGCTGTCTTATAATATTACTATTACAAGAATTTTTCGAGAAATCTTGATATTTTTGCGTTTTGATTTGAGAGCAACTACAGATATATTTGCCTTGGCATCAGAAATTTGGAACGACTTCATTGAAAACAGTATTGCCGGAGGCTCCCGAGTGGCGCATCCAGTAAAGGAGCTCTGCGTGGAGTGCAGGATGTGCCCTATAGCCTGCAGGTCGCAGGTTCAAATCCAGGCTATGTCACAGCCGACTGTGACTGGGAGTTCCTAGGGGGCGGCGCACAATTGGCTGAGTCGACCTGATCTTATCCAGTTTTTTAACTTTAGCATAACAGAGGCAGAAGTGTTAAAGGGACTAGGAGCTCTTAAAATAAACAAATCCCCTGGGCCGGATGAGATCCTCCCAATAGTACTCAAAGAAATGAAAGAAGTTATTTACAAACCGCTAACCAAGATCATGTAACAGTCTCTTGACACAGGGGTTGTACCGACAGACTGGAGAATTGCAAACGTAATACCGATCCACAAAAAGGGAGACAAAACCGAACCAGGTAACTACAGACCGCCTGACTTCTATTATATGTAAACTTATGGAAACTATAATAAGATCTAAAATGGAAAATTACCTATATGGTAACAATATCCTGGGAGACAGTCAGCATGGTTTTAGGAAAGGGAGATCGTGTCTAACTAACCTGCTTGATTTTTTGAGGATGCAACATCAACAATGGATAACTGCAAAGCATATGACATGGTTTATTTAGATTTCCAGAAAGCTTTTGACAAAATCCTGCATAAAAGATTAATCCTCAAATTGAACGCAGTAGGGATTCAAGGAAATGCATGCACATGGATTAGGGAGTGGTTAACATGTAGAAAACAGAAAGTACTGATTAGAGGAGAAACCTCAAAATGGTTTGTGGTAACCAGTGGTGTACCACAGGGATCAGTATTAGGTCCTCTGCTATTCCTAATCTACATTAATGACTTAGATTCTGGTATAGTAAGCAAACTTGTTAAATTTGCAGACGACACAAAAATAGGAGGAGTGGCAAACACTGTTGCAGCAGCAAGGGTCATTCAAAATGATCTAGACAGCATTCAGAACTGGGCAGACACATGGCAAATGAAATTTAATAGACAAAAGTGTAAGGTTCTTGACTTGTCAATAGCAAGCTGTGACAGGCTGACCGAGGTAAGGAGACTCAAAGTCAGGATATGCAGGGAAAATAAAAGACTTTTAATTAAACAAAATACACAAAACAAAAGGCACAATGGCCAACCAAAAGACAAACACAAAAACAGGCTTTAAACAAACTATACCAAAACAAACCACTCACTCTCTCACACAGGTCTTCTCCCTCTCACAAACACTCACCCACTAACATACCCAACCACTCCCTTTTATACAGGTGCCTGGGCTAATTGGCCCAGGCACATTCCACACATTCCTCACACAAACTCACTCACTCACTGAACCACACCCCAAACTCACTCATATCCACTCTAAAACAATACAAAAAACACAAAACCACCACAAAATAGGCTGCACCCCATCACACAAGCTAACAAGCCAATAGCAAGGGTCATATGTCTTAACCCTTTGCGGTCCATTTATTCAGCGCGTCTCAGGCGCGTCAGGTCCAATTTATTTTCACACGCACAGTTTATTTTAGACGCGCTGTTTAAAAGTATTTTTTCACAGTAAAACAGGTTTAAAAGGCACTGCATATCAACAGGACACTCAGTACTGCATCTCCAGCCCCGCCCCACCCCTTGTTCGCTGTATTTTTCACATACCTCTTCATAGTCGTGCATACTGATAAATCATCTCCTGATCACTCGTTTTATCACCAAACTCCTCAATAATGCAATCCAAGTCATTATTTTCTATAACATCTAAAAAGCTCTGCAAATGTCCGTGATATTCTTTGAGTGCTGGATGCAGAAGCAGCTATCTTGTTTGTTTATGGCCGTGTTACCTCTGTGGTGCCGGGGCAATGTGTGTTGCTCAGATCCGCCCCTTTTTTTCGGCTTCTTTCAGCTCCTATCGGTCTCACTCGGCCATTGAATGGTTTTCTCGGCCTTTTCCCAGAGAAAAAACGACTAGAGACCTGTGTTTTACGTCTTTTTGATGATGTCGGCCACGGTAGTCATTTTGATGGTTTTCACTTTTAAAATTTAAATTACTCTGCGGGTGTTAAAGATCAGTGGTTGTCTGTTCTTGACTTTTCCTAAATACATGTATTAAATATACTGACGGCGTTTCAAAGTCAGAATCGCAAAAATGAAAAAGTTATGAGCACTTAGACCTAGAACTGCCAAAAGTAGTCATTTTGATGGCTTGTTACAATACATGCTTTTATTGTTAATATAACCTACAATGCGCTATTTTTTATATGTATACAAGCCAGTTTGTTATCTCTACCTCCGCTGAGTTTACAGCAGTATGTATTTGAATAGAATATTGCTCTTGACGCCTAGATATGTGTTATTCAAATCTCTATTATAATCCTATCAATTCCTTGCAGAACTGCCGTCTGACTGTCTATGTAAGCATTACAGTCTGCTGTCTTATAATATTACTATTACAAGAATTTTTCGAGAAATCTTGATATTTTTGCGTTTTGATTTGAGAGCAACTTCAGATATATTTGCCTTGGCATCAGAAATTTGGAACGACTTCATTGAAAACAGTATTGCCGGAGGCTCCCGAGTGGCGATCCAGTAAAGGAGCTCTGCGTGGAGTGCAGGATGTGCCCTATAGCCTGCAGGTCGCAGGTTCAAATCCAGGCTATGTCACAGCCGACTGTGACTGGGAGTTCCTAGGGGCGGCGCACAATTGGCTGAGTCGACCTGATCTTATCCAGTTTTTTAACTTTAGCATAACAGAGGCAGAAGTGTTAAAGGGACTAGGAGCTCTTAAAATAAACAAATCTCCTGGGCCGGATGAGATCCTCCCAATAGTACTCAAAGAAATGAAAGAAGTTATTTACAAACCGCTAACCAAGATCATGTAACAGTCTCTTGACACAGGGGTTGTACCGACAGACTGGAGAATTGCAAACGTAATACCGATCCACAAAAAGGGAGACAAAACCGAACCAGGTAACTACAGACCTGACTTCTATTATATGTAAACTTATGGAAACTATAATAAGATCTAAAATGGAAAATTACCTATATGGTAACAATATCCTGGGAGACAGTCAGCATGGTTTTAGGAAAGGGAGATCGTGTCTAACTAACCTGCTTGATTTTTTGAGGATGCAACATCAACAATGGATAACTGCAAAGCATATGACATGGTTTATTTAGATTTCCAGAAAGCTTTTGACAAAATCCTGCATAAAGATTAATCCTCAAATTGAACGCAGTAGGGATTCAAGGAAATGCATGCACATGGATTAGGGAGTGGTTAACATGTAGAAAACAGAAAGTACTGATTAGAGGAGAAACCTCAAAATGGTTTGTGGTAACCAGTGGTGTACCACAGGGATCAGTATTAGGTCCTCTGCTATTCCTAATCTACATTAATGATTTAGATTCTGGTCTAGTAAGTAAACTTGTTAAATTTGCAGACGACACAAAAATAGGAGGAGTGGCAAACACTGTTGCAGCAGCAAAGGTCATTCAAAATGATCTAGACAGCATTCAGAACTGGGCAGACACATGGCAAATGAAATTTAATAGAGAAAAGTGTAAGGTACTGCATGCAGGCAATAAAAATGTGCATTATAAATATCATATGGGAGATACTGAAATTGAAGAAGGAATCTATGAAGAAGACCTAGTAGTTTATGTTGACTCAGAAATGTCTTCATCTAGACAATGTGGGGAAGCTATAAAAAAGGCCAACAAGATGCTCGGATATATTGTGAAAAGTGTTGAATTTAACACTAGAACGCCATGGTAGTCATTTCGACGGTTTTCACTTTTAAAATTTAAATTACTCTGCATGTGTTAAAGATCAGCGGTTGTCTGTTCTTGACTTTTCCTAAATACATGTATTGAATATACTGACGACGTTTGAAAGTCAGAATCGCAAAAATAAAAAGTTAATAGACCAACAGTACAGCTGTATCTTGTATCGCTATATTTTGTAAATATATTTAGGAATTTCTTTATAATCCACAAATTTTACTGATTATATCGACTTACTAAAGTTAGATTAGTTCTGTTGAAGGGAAAATAAGAAAGTTTTAAAAATCTTATTTATCAAAGATACCTAAAGTTTTTCTAGTTGTTTTTTGTTTGGGTGCTTAAAGAAAAAGAAGCTGCGAGCGGAGAGCAGTATTTGTAAGTATGGTACAGCTGTGCAGTGTTTTGTTTGACTATATTTTTGTAAATAAGTTTAGAATTGTTTTAATATCCGCATTTTTTTCTTTATATAAATATAATAAAGGTCAAGAATGAGAAATTTAATAGAATTGTGTGTTTTTGAGTGTGTGAGTTAAGTGTACTGTACCCACGGTTTATGTCCATTTGCTTCAAATCGTCAGGAATTCAGGCATAAACTTTCTCATTTTTGACACACGACTCCAGATCTTCCTGAACACTTCTATCTGCCCACAGAGAAACTAGAGCCTGCACTTCCTCAGTGTCCCAAGCTGTACTTTTCTCTCATCACACTCGTTGTCTGCCAGGTTTGTTTTTCTTTCTGGAGAGTACTGGCTGTTGCAACGTAATAATGAAAATCCTTAACCCCGCCCCTGGCTCGGCTCGCAGCCTGATTCTGATGTCCAGTGAGGCCAGAGTTTCAGAGAACCACCAGTACCTGTACCGTACCCTCACCCTCACAGGTCGGATGTGCCAGTGGAGAAGGGGTATGAGAGAGGAGGGACCACAACAGGTAAGAATCAGATGCTTTTATTTTTCAACACACAATACTGCACAAACAACAGCACAGCAGAAATCAATTTTGACTAAAAGCCTCAAGGCGGCCAGGGCACTAACTATCGAATAGAAAAGACAATATAAAACTAACTCATATTTAATACCTTAAAAAGCCGCTATTATTCTTAAAACCATAAATACAAATCTCAATTTTACACTATTAATACCTAAAACCTTATATTATAATTAGGCTTGCTACTATTCGAGTTTATTTTTTAAGTATTGTGCACAATATTCATTAAGTGTTTTCCTCTTGGGCCCCATTTTCAAAACAAACTAGTAACTCACCGTATTAACTATAGCAAAAGCTTACCTACATCTTACCCGCTAATTTCAAAGTAGGCGCTTTGAATGACAGGCTGTAGCTGGCAAATGAAAGTGCACAGTCGGTGCAGGTCTTGATGATTGACAGTCATTTAAGCGAATGAGACCATTGTAGCGCTGCTTCAGTCAACGAGATCTGTCACAACAGGGTGAAATGACTGACAGTGATATTACAGTACTAACGGACCACTGAGATGACTGACAGCGACCCCAGCCATTCAGAGCGGATCAGAGATGGTACAGACAGCAAATATAAAAACTACACAAGCTAGAGAGGATTTCTGAATGATTATTTTTGATAAGAAAATAAAGAATAGAGAGTGGTTTTACCAACGTTTATCCTATATAAAATTTATTTCAGCCTAACTCAGATTTTTTGGGAATTCAACATTTAAGCACAATATATTCCATAAGTTTAAATTGTGGCTCTGCCCCATTTAGACATGATGATCAGAACATCAATCCACCAATCACACAAACGCTTCCCACTAAAAACTTGGACCACACAGGTAGGACAAAAACAAAGCAATTTGATTATGAACAATATTCCTATTTGGGTGAAGGTCAAATGAGTTTGCAGCTACATTAAAGTCCCAAGCATCAATGAACCCCACTTTCACCCCCTGAAACACCTCCCTCAGAGCCAGGTTTTGGAGGTGACCGTGCCAGTCACTCGCCCAGATGATCTCAGAGTTGAGCTCTCTGGTGTTCTCTGATTTAATAAACACCCTGGTTAAAGGGCTTCTCTGAAGAAGTCTTGTGACAGCCTGCTTGATGTTCATCAGTCTTGTAACATAGAGCTTCAAAGGGAAAGGACGAAGGTGCTGACCAACAGAGATAGCTATAACAGTGTTCTCCCCACCAGCGAGTCTGTCCAGTTCTTGAGCAATATACAGCCCACCATCCATGAAGCATGGAGAGGATGAAATGCAAGGGAATCCGTGCATCTTCCAGGACATGGTTATGTTTCTCTTCTTGTCAATAGCAAGCTTGGGTGCATGGGTCTCTGTTTTACTTGTGTACTTCAGGTCTGTGAAGGAAGAAAAGAGATTAATGGATATTTTAATATAGAATTTGAATTTTGCTAACTTTTAAGGTGAATTTTGCAAATTAAATGTCTTTGTTGCAAGCTGCAATACCATTTGGAGACGAGACATCTTGGACTGAAGGATAAGCCACTTGACTTTACATCATTACATCAACAAAAAGTGCTGTAAGCAAGCATTCCATGGTGTCTGCCAAGTGTTTAAGGCTTCTTATGCCGTGTCACACTAGGTTGCTATACTTTCTAAGCCTCACAACATAGCTGAGACCCTGGTTTTGCCAGCTGCAAAGGACATTAAGTGCACAAATAATAAACAGAAATCAGAAAAGTCAGAAAGTAAATGTCTTAGTCTCTGAGCACAAAACACAATTCAAAACTCACAACTCAACTTGACTAGCAGGCAATTGAAATATGACACCGTCTGTCTCCTCACACACCAGCACTCGAGCAAGCAAGCAGGCTGTGACGTAGTAGCTTGCTCACACACACACACACACACACACACACACACATACACACGCCCACATCCAAGCACACAGCCTCAACTGATATGATGCAGACAATCTTAGGATATATCACATTAAGCTTACTAATGGTATATAGATTAAGTATATGGCAAGTATACTTTTAAAGAAATTCTTCATACAACAATATGAGGTAGATTACTTATAGTTACTTCATCAAGTTTCACTAAAAGTTATTTCACACGCAAAGTGTGCAAACTAAATAATTAACAGTTCAATTCTATGTGAATGTGTTACAATTAATAATTTTATTCCATGAAAGGAAAATGCAACTGGAATTATACACAACGGTTCCTTGAAGCTTAGACTTTTGGTCCGTTGTTTTGGAAACTCAATCTGTTGAAGTGTCCAGTACAAAAACTCTCCCCTCCGCAACAAAGTCTTCAATCCTACAGTGGATCAAACTCGGTAACAAAGCTTTCAATTCTGATAGAATCAACAAACAGCTCAACAAAGTCTTCAGTCCTCGGTATAGGATCCACAACAACGCCCATCCGCTCTGTCCTCTTCGCTGAATCTTTTAGCTACGCAGGTAGCATACTGTGGTTGTAGGTGTACAGCAGACCCAGACCCAGACCCAGACTTGTTTTACGGCAATCCTTCAGCTGGGCCTCAGTCTCATTGCTTGTGGTCGTTGACTCGCTTGCAGCTTGCTTCCTCGTCTTGGGTCTGTTTTCAGGCAGAGTCCCATCTTGATTCCATTTTTAGGCAGAGTCCCGGAGTTGCAGCTTTGCGTAGCAGAGTGACAGCACCTTGTTTAGCATTCAATGTGGAGCACAAAATGTTCAGTTTTGCTTGGATATTTATAGTCTTTCTCACTCTGCTAGCTAGCCACTTTCATGAGATCATTTGTGTATCTTGCCTTTTTTTAAAACTCACAGTCCTTTATGTTCTTTTCCACTGGGACATCTCAAGTTTTCCTTGCGTCAAAACGATTGTTGTTGCACGTGTGAATTATCTGTACATAATTCAACTGTACACTCAACCAGGAACCAAGGGGCCCTGTTTTTTAAGACACAGCAGTTTGCTTTTTTCTTAAGACAAAGCAGTTTCATTAATTAGTCCAGTTATATCATTAATACACGTTCATGTATTATCATATTCAGGGAATATGTCCCACATCTAATAGATTTATCACTGTCAGCAACCAGACAGTTTAGGGGAGGAATTTAAAAAGAATGGCAAAGGCATTCAGAATGCTTGGATATGTAGTCATGTTATGTGGCTCACTAGTGGGAGATTATGGAAAGGGCAGCAATGCAAGAAGGTATTAGAATGTGCATTTCTTACCAATCTTCTATTTTCCATCTGATCTAACAAAAGGTTGTAAACCAGGAACATGGGAAGTGAGGGTGCTGGGGTGTGACCGCATATGCGAGGGAGGGGTGAGGTGGTGGTGCTGACCGCACCGTCAACTTTTCTTGTTAACTTTAGTTTATGAATGAGAATTTTGCACTGCCTGCAAGAAAGTCATGAAACTACTGTTTCAACCAATTAGTATTGCCACGTCGGTGCTGGCATTTAGTGTTTCAACCAATTAGCACTAGGCATTGCTGTGCAAGGGAGGAGGTTCATTGTTTCAACCTATCACTAATAGTGTCAGCCCCAAGCCTGTCATGCTAGAGACAGCGTTTACTTTACAAATGTGTCCTGACCAATGCAGCTAATTTCGCTATGATAACTGTGCTTAACAATGTCAGTTGGCAAAACATTAAAAATAAATCTCTGTATCTTCCAGAACCATATTTAAAACAGTCGTGAATAAAGGATATTTAACTGTTAACATATGTTGATAAACATGTGAAAACTACTGTATATTACTGTACTACTAACAGATAAAATAATTCAAATCAAAATCAGAACAAATCAATTTACAGCGATATTGATTTCAATCTTTCTTTCACTCTAAAGAATTACTCCCAGAATAAAGCAATGCGCTGGCTAACTAGCTCATCGCTCTAACAGGTGTATTGGTGTGAATCACCAGATTACAATTTAAACAGCGCCCCTGTTAATGCAAACACATCAAATAAATGTCAAAATCTACCAACCCTATATTCATAAGTAAGGCCCTGTGAAAACTGCAGAAATTTTCTTTAAAATTAAAGGCTGTGTTACGGGTAAAGTATCGTATTTTGCGGAATGTGCACGGAAATATGATAAATTACGTGTACAGATTTTGTTTTTTTTAAAACAGCAAATATACAGATAAATGCAATGACATAAAAATTAACATCAAAGTTACTCAAGCACTTTATAATAGCTTGTGAAACGGTGTTGTAATTAACAGCCTGTAGGTAAAGTGGATCTGCAAGGATAGCTTTCAGTTCTAGTATGTCAGATGTATGTTCACCATTTAGGTCTTGCAAAACCAATACAATGTGTAACCCATACTGATCTTGGGCATCAGTCGACTCGTCAGTGTGACCACTGACAAGCAAGCAGACTGTTTTACCAATTCCATAATCTCCTGTTACTTAGGGTTAACTGTCAAACTAAATGAACACAGCCCCCTACACACGTTACAAAATGCAACAGCAATATACAAGACATGCACATTATTTAACAGAATGGTGAAGCAACACCAAATTACTCGGCGACTTGTGTCTGATTCAGGTTTTTTTCAAGAGCTCGAACAATTTCCAACTTTGTGTAGAAGGAGAAACAGCAGCACATTTTCCAGTTTGTTTACATACAATTTTGTAGCGTGCATTCGTGGAAATCAGAATACAAAATAATAAACTAACCAGTCTCCCTCAAGACACTCTCGCGATGACAAATCTCTTTTTACAAAACAGTGCAGTATCCATCGTGAATGAATCGCTATCGGTGCCAAGAAGGTGTTCTTTAAAGCGAAGTTCCTGTTCCTTTAGCGGAGCATTTACAATGGGAAAATCTGTTACACCACAAGGGTGTTCCTTTAGGCGAAGTGTTCTCTTAGGACGTGTTCCTATACACAGAGACTACTGTACCAGAATACTAAAAAGAAATCTTCTACTTACATGAAGCTGTTCTTCAGTTCAGGTACCTCGTATACAAACGTAAACATGGTTTGTGAACTGTTTGTAAAACATGTAAAAGAATGAAAGTACTGTAACTTTGTATTTTATAAATAAGATTTGAGTGCCGCTTCATGTATTTGTGTACATTTCAGTATTTAATTTTTTAATATTTGTTATAGCATATAAATCTGCTTTTATTTTCAGAGGATGGCATCACAAGGGATTTCTAATTGTTAAATTACTTAATAACTTGAATAAACATCTAGCCATATACATCAAGCTATCTATCCCCATTACAATACTGTATTTGTAATGTACATTTAAACAGCTGAAACTGATTTGCTATTTCTCAGGGAGGTCAGTTAAATATACTTATGGGTTTATTTTCAGAAGACGGTAAGTGGGTTTATATTGAGTTTGTAGGGATGATTTTTTTTAAACCTGAAAATACTTTTTTCAAAAGTTTCTGTCTGCTTTGTTTATATGTCTGGTTGGAGCATAGTCTATCAAGAGAGCTACACATTTTCGCCCTTTTTAAATTCCATGCAAATGCCCCTTCTTTTGCCTGTCTTTCAAACGTTGAATTAACAAGGCGAGAATAATTCTGGTACAACTGATTCTATTGAGAAGAGAGTTCCTGTTGCTGAACTAGAGGATACTCCATTCACTTGCATGAAATAAACACAAGACATACTATAGGTAAACTGCTGTTTAAATAGAAAGTATAATGTGTAGTCAAATGAAGTGTTCAAAGCAAAATTAAACAGCTGAAATATCAAGCTCTGCATCTGCTTATCAAGATATTTCTGTCATTCAAGTTAGTCAAAGCAAAACCTTTTTACCGTTTAGTTTGTATGTGGAATATTCAATCCACTGGCGTATTGTAGAGTCGCCCCGCAGGTAAACCTGTTTCCCCTGAAGGCACTGGTTCATGTCGCTCATATTTTGGAAGCTTCTCATTCTGCAATAGGAAGAACTCCACCTGTCTGAATGGAAAAATCCACTGGGAGTAGGAGAGCTCATTCCCAGCTCACACTTCTCAGCAGCTTGTGGACCACGATCTAAAACAGAAAACATTCTATTTACAGAGCCTGACAGTATTATTAAAATGTTTCTAGATTTAGAAAAAAAGACCAAAACTACGATGGCTCATTAAGGACAGGGAAAAAATAGTAACAGATTTGTTATGTCGAGATCACAAGATACATTATCTCTCGATCCAGATGTTTCACACTGGCATCTCATGCCAAGATCACAAGAGCAACACAATTCTGTTGTGTATCAAGATCTTAACAATAATAATGAAGTAAGACTATGCAGGCTGCTGTAACAACTGACCCCCAAACACAGAACAATACGTTTGTTATTATGGTGTTTCATACAAATTAATTGGTATTTCTGTGGTTTATATTTTTGACTTCTAGTTCTACCAAAGCTTTCAGTATATAATACATTCACTGTGTTTCAAATTAACACAATGTTTTTTTTGTTTTTTTGCTTGTGCTAGTAAACACTTTAAAATTCGCTGCATTTCGCCCTTTCTATTCAGCACATGATAAGAACATTTCATTCCTGTGTTATACTTACTGTACATTTTATAATACATCTTGACTTACTGGGTTTTGCGAGAAAAAAAACAGTGTTTTGTTTTATTGACTTATTTAAAAATTATGTGGTACAAACGTCCAGCCTTGTTCTGTGAGCATTAGGATACAACAAAAACATATTCATTGCATGTAAAAAAATATTCACCAAACAAACATTTAGGCATCCTTTATGTTGCTGTTTTTCAAAAAGTATCTAGTTAATTGGCCCGTGGTTTATATCCCATACCAAATAGCTGTTGATGTCAGTGTCATGTTGTGCTATTTTAACTTAAGAATTCAAATCACTTACATAATGAATCACAAAGTAACCTTACCTTTACAGGTAACCACTGTAATGTCTTGGAACTTATTCTGGATTGTCACACCAACCTTAGACCTTCAGAAGAAAAGAAAACCTCTTCATTACATTTGTATAGTTTTAGGAGGCTGTGTGGTCCAGTGGTTAAAGAAAAGGGCTTGTAACGAGGAGGTCCCCGGTTCAAATCCCACCTCAGCCACTGACTCATTGTGTGACCCTGAGCAAGTCACTTCACCTCCTTGTGCTCCGTCTTTCGGGTGAGACGTAGTTGTAAGTGACTCTGCAGCTGATGCATAGTTCACACACCCTAGACTCTGTAAGTCGCCTTGGATAAAGGCGTCTGCTAAATAAACAAATAGTAATAATGTTTTATAGAGGCATGAATAAACACACAGAGACCATGTATATTGCAGTATTTGCATGGAGAGTACCTGTTATTGCTCTGGGGCGAATGGATGAAAATGCTATACAATAGGAGTTTTATTTCCATCCCTGTGTGCGTGGGCATCTCTCTCTCTCTCTCTATCACCTACCCCATCTGAGGAATGTGCAGGCGAGTTTGGGCATTGTAGAATGTATCTATTGTGGGCTGGGGTGGGGTTTGGAGTTTATGTATTGTTACAATGTTAAACTCACAGTTGGAAAACGCAGGAGAGGAGAAACCCTGCTAATAGAGCTAACAGATAAGTATTTTACTTTGTATCAGGGTTAATTCATAAACTCTGGCAGTAGTGAATTTCTCTGTATAATTCTACCTCTATGTTAATAATAAAACCTGATTACTGTAATTTGAAATTCTTTGTCGTGCCTTGTAATTTTTAATCTCAGGTCTCAATAGATATTACGAAATCATTAGGCCTTTGTTTTCTTACACTGTCAATGCACGAGGCTTTTCCAGATTTTGGAAATGCGCGTTCCAAGTGCAGAACGCCTGGAGGGAGGCCGGTGCCAGTTTGGTATGACTAACATTGTTCCAGTGGTTGAAATACATCAAATTCAAGGGACAAACTAAAGAATGATCACCTTACTGAGGCAGAAATACACTTCCTTAACTCCTGTAATCTCATTGCAAATTTCATGTTACATGAACAAATAACGAGAACCCATGGAACTCGCTGTAAAAAAAAAAAAAGTATGCCAACCAAGGAAAGGGCACAGATCTACATCATTACGTCCCTATGCAAATTGTTTTATAAATATAAATGCAAATACAGACTACACATTAAAGAGAAACCAAACCTCTTCAGGAGCTGTTCCTCAGCGTCGGTTAGACAGGCAGCTTTACTGTTCCTTGATCTTGTGTAATGCAGGGTCTCACACGGCAATGTTTTAGGTTTGAAACAGAAAAACGATTCCTGGTTCCTCTCGTCTTTGAATTCGCAGAGAGTTTCATTTGTGCTCAGATGAATGTCACATCTAGATGTCTCCTGTAGTGTGCCATTACGAAAGGTGCCTGTGAAAATAAATTTATCAGTTCCAAACTTTCTGGTTCGCCATAGCGGAAACCACCTCACTTGAATGTATCAGAAGCACCGAAACTTTCACGCTGCCCGCCAAAACAAGGTGAAGTTGACGCGGTAGGTCCCGTTGTTGAAATCCTCAAGCACGCCGCCGCTCCTGCTTTCAGCTCTGGAGAAAGGATCCGAGCCAGAACGAAGTCTCCTCCGTGATGTCTTGGGTTTGCCGTGGTAGTCATTCATTTCCACTCGGACACTGATGATCTCTCCCACACAGTAATTCTCCTTCGGGTTCATTAAGGTGACCAGGCTGTGTGCGCCACTGCTGGTGAGTTCCAACTGAGTTTGATTTACTGCAGGTACATGTTTTTGAGCTCTTGCAATATTTTGTTGACTTTTGCTTCAGTAAGTCTGGCTGTGTTATGTAATCTTGGGTTGGGAGGTAACAGGTGTGACCTGTCAAACCACTTACCAGGCTGCAAGAGTGAAATGATAGGAGTCATTCTCCACTATTGGAGCTGCAATGGGGGATTCTATCATATTCCAGTATTTTCATTTTAACGAATGCACACACACACACACACACATGATAGAAACTCAGGTTTTAACATGAAGTTTTAATTACTATTTGTAGAATATTTATTGTATGTAACTTTCATTTCAATCCGGTGCTTGCATTTATCTAGGATTAAATAAAAAATGTTTGAGCTAGTCCTATTGTGTCTACGGGTTTCTCTGTTTAATTATTTTGGTGTTTCTGTATTTCAACAGTTTTTCCATTGATGTCTTTATCTGTTTGTTTAGACAAGCAGTCCAGTTCTTGCCAAATGGAAGATGAATGAATACAAACATAATTTGACCAACCACAGCTGAAATATTTAAAAGGTTTATTTACTTTAAATCTGAGCATTTGGTTCCAAAGCCATACCCATTCATACAACAGATGCATAAACGGCAAGTACTTTCAGAGCTCTAGGTTTCTTAGAACAATGTGTTATCTGTGTCTAAACTTTGTTATGAATTTTGCTAAAATACATTAGAGGGGAGCCTCCTTAAAAAATGTGTACTATTTTATAAAGTCAGCAAAAATGTGTGTCATAGAAATGGATGAATGTACGGACAGACACCCCCAAATATCCCCAGAATCTTATACTCCAATAACCTCTCCTAAATAATTGTAATGCCAAGTTTCATGACAATTGGATAAGCGGTTCTCCAGGTCTATGGAGAAATGTGACGTGTGATATACATACATACGACCACCTCCACTATATCCCCTTCAATGATAAAATACAGGGGGAGCTTTGATTTACTGGACAGAGTGAAAGACAATCTTACCTGCAGCCAGGATATCAAGATGACACAAGGCAAGAGAAGCAGAAATAAAATTATCTTCTTATTAGAAGACGGGAGAGGAGGTTTCCTGTTGAGGGTGATTTTTGCTGCAGCCATGTCCAGTCCTCTGAAGAGGGGTTAATCGGGTCCTGATCGTACACTAATGTACCTGGATTGAGAAACAAAGCAACAGGAGAAGAAGCAGCAATAGAAATGCAGCAGCTCACCAAAACTCTCTCCAGATATTATGCAGCACCTGTTAGGTAAGAGGGAGGTAGGCAGGGTCACATTATGCAGGACCAGTTAGGTATTTGTTCCACATTGCTCTACTAGGCTGTGAAACCAGTTAGACTGGGTGTATTTATTTTTGACAAGACTAAGCAATAAGCTAATTAGTTAAGTTCCGCAGGATATAATAAATACCCCTGTGGCAGGGTGACTGGGCGGTGACGTCAGGCAGAAGCAGGAAGGTAAACACACCAGTACTGCAGATTCAAAATAAATGATGCGGCGGTGCCGTTTATTTAAAAACAAAAATAAATCAAATATTTGAACAGAAAACACTGTGCTCACAGAGCAAACAAAACAGTCAAACAAGACAAGAACATAAAATATAAGCACAGGTCAGGCTGGGCAGATTGCCTTCACTGTTCCTATGCTTAATTTTTCGTCTCGCTGCTCGCTCTCTCCTCTCTACACCCACCACCCGAGTGCCGAGATCTGCAGGCTTTTATATTAGTGACCGAGGGATTAATTATTTAATAATCCCCTGGTCAGTATTCTGCATGGGTTTTCTAATTACTGGGGCTTCCCATCCACGCTACTTAATACAAAACAAAACAAACTCGGCCATGCCGTCATCTATAAATACATTTCTAAATAAATACAAATAAACACACAGCGCCTCGCCATCATAAATACAATAATAAATAAACCATAATACTACGAATAATAATAATAATAATAATAATAATACAAATACAAAATAATACAGGGGCGGAGGGGGGCCCCGTTCTAAAATAAAAACTTCATTTCCCATAGTTCCTTGCAACCACCCTCTGTTCATCCTCTCTCCCCATTGGCTCATTCAGATTTCCACCCCTCCAATCTCAGAGCTCCTTAGTAGCCATCACTTGTATTAAAGCTGGCTAATCAGGCCTGAGGGGGACTCCCTTTCTCAGAGGAATCCATTAAACTACAGCATTTTCTCTACTTAAATTTCAGTGAATCCATTACCATCCTTAGATAATTCCAGTGCATCCTTTCATTTTCTTTTGTTTGCTGCTTTGTCTAAACTGCTCTTTTTGTTTTCACTGTTACTTGTTTAAGTTTAGCTGTTTTCTAGGTCTGTTTAGTGTTTGTTGTTTTATGTGTGACAGCCTCCATTTTTCCTGATCCTCCTGATTTTTCCAAACAACTGTTCACCATTCAACTCAACACTACTGGACAGTCTCAACAATTTCAGCGTACTCAATGTTTTCAACCTTCTACAATCACCATCATTTCGGGACACTTTGCTGGACTGCCTTATTTGTGGGTGAGATCATTTCTTTTGTTTGGCTTTTTTCTATTTTAATTTGATACTTTGTTTCCTGTATTTTTCTGTTACTTTGTTATTTTGTTACTTTGTATGGATTTCAATTCCCCTGCTATTACTGGACTTGTTGGGCCTACCTCTCATTCTCCCACCATTGCCACAGAGACTGTTAAATGTAATTGTTTTCACAAGACACTGTTTTCATCTGTATCTATTTATTTATCTTTTGTCTATCTGTGTGGGTTGTGTTTGTGAGTGTGGGTTTATTGGAGACCCTCCGGACACCATTCATTTCCACTTTGTGAAACTGTTTAGCCTTCTGTTTGTCCCTACATGCTTATCTGTACCATCTTACTTCTTATCTGTTACCTGCAATTATTTGAATTCCTGTCTTATCATTATTCATTTAATTCAGTTGTTCATTTTCATTTGTTGACATTATTGTTCAGAATAATAAACCGGTTGTTCGAGAAATTGACACCTCTGACGTCCCTGCTTTTGCTGTCTGTCACTCTTGCTGACTTATTTAACTATAGGAATAGGGCCAGTAGTATCTCCTTAGGGAGGACAGTGCAACTGCCTCTCAGTTGTGCAGAGTGATCGTTACAGAATTGGTGGCCCGTCGGGGACCCTTTGTGTCATTAAATTCAAATCTAAATTCATCAGTTTAAATTGTTGGGAACTTAATGTCAGAAATGGAAGATCAGACCTTGACTTCGCTAAACTTCTCTGAGATTGGAGATGGACCCCATGTGACTATCAGAGAGCCTATCACAGAGAGAACTACCGCCTTAGTGATCTGTACATTACCCAAGACGGGCAGAGCTTTGTGGAGGCGATGATGATGAAGGAACCTTACTGACAGTGTTGCGATAGGGCAATTGACTGAGCACTGTTCCCATCTCACCAACCGTGATTTACAGGAAAGGTAGTCTGAATCTATTGTACCTGATGCACTCTCCAGAGCTCCGCTTGTACCTCCTTCAACTCCTTCTGCATCAGTGTGTGCTGGCAATGCCCCTGCGAGTAGCATGGTTCTTCCCACCACCATGGACCAGATTGCGGCCGCTCAGTCCAAAGACCCAGCTATCGCTGATATCATCAATGACATTGCTTCCAATACTGCCAATGATAACCGCATCTCCTTCATCCAACAGCAGGGACTTGTGTATCGCCGGGTGCCCATTCCTAAACAAGGATTCCGATACCAGCTGGTTATTCCGGAACAGCTAACGGAGTCCTTCCTCCACCACTACCATGACAACCCTTTGGGAGGTCACCTGGGCAGGATGAAGACCTTGTTGCGCATGCTGGAGGTTGCATGGTGGCCCTCCATCCGTAAAGATACGTGGCACCACATAAAGGAGTGTCAAACCTGCCAGAAGTACAAACCGTCCAACACCAAACCTGCAGGTCAACTCCAGTCCACTACTGTGAAGGAGCCCGGAGAGATGCTGGGTCTGGACCTAATGGGACCTTTCCTGTAAATAACGGTAAAAGTGAATTGTTGTAGGCGAAGAGTCCAGCGGGTCAGTCTGGAAGAGGTTTTTGGGTTATTCAATGCCCAGGAGAGTGCAGCGTGGTCAGTGACAACCTCAAACTCCATCCCCTCCAGATAATGCCGCCATTTTTCTACTGCCCACACGACAGCGAGACACTCCTTTTCAGATGTGGAGTAGTTTTTTCGGCAGAGTTCAGTAATTTGGAGGCGTAGGCTATTACTTTCTCATCCTCTCCTTCTAGCTGGGTCAGAACTGCTCCTAGTCCTACATCGCTGGCATCAGTGAAGACTCGGAACGTCTTGTTGATGTCTGGGTGAGCAAGGACTGGCGGACTGATCAAAGCTTCTTGGAGGAGTTTGAAACTCTTCTGGCACTCTCCTGTCCATTTCCAGGGGACATCTTTCTTTTCAAGTTGTTAAGTGGGGCAGCAATATCCGCAAACCTGGGGATGTACTTGTGGTACCACCCTGCCAAACCTAGGAACCGTTGAACCTCCTTCAAGCTGGTAGGAATGGGATATTCCTGGATGGCTTGGAGCTTGTGGGGATCAGCAGCTACACCCTCACCTGAAACCACATGACCAAGGAAATGGAGAGTGTGTTTAAAGAAGTGGCATTTTTAAGATTGAGAGTAAGACGGGCCAGATGAAGTTTGTGGAAGACAGCTTCGAGGTCTTGAAGATGCTGCGCTGAGTTTGGTGAATAGACAATGATGTCATCTATGTAGACGAAACAGATCTTCCCTCGGAGGTCTCCTAACACTCTCTCCATCAGCCGTTGAAAAGTGGCTGCAGCATTTTTTAACCCAAATGGCATTACTTTAAACTGATAGAACCCAAAGGGTGTGGAAAATGCAGTCTTCGCTCTACTTCCTGAGTCCATCGCCACTTGCCAGTAACCCGGCGTAGATCAAGGGAACTGAATACCGCAGCTCCACTCAGGGACCAACCTGACAGAACGCTGTGAACCGCACCTTAAAGACCATGGTTGCATCTTTCGTCGGGAAAACCATCAGCTGTGGGATCAGTGGCTACCCGAAGTTTCGTTTAGCCCTCAACACCGCCAAACATGAAACCACTGGCTTCTCTCCTGCAGTACTAGCCCGGAAGGACCATCAGAGGCCCATTGGACCGATTAATCGCTGTTGCTCCTGCTCCATCCACCGATCCCTACCAACTGCTAGATCGCCAGCAGCAGATTGTCAAGAGGTGAGGGATCACGCTGCCAAAGCTCAGAAACGGCAAGCTCGGAATTACAATGCCCGGAGAGCCCACTGTCAGTATGAAGAAGGTGAGTTAGTCTGGATAAGATCTCACCTTATCTGATGCCTCCGAAAGTTTTCTGCAAAACTTGCCCCTAAATGGTTTGGGCCAGCTCTTGTCACCAAGAGACTTGGACCCAACAACTACAAAGTCAAGTGGGGGAGCCAGATTATGTCAAAGAGGATACCATCAATATTGTTAATTTAAAACGCTACTATGGCGTTCGGTCCCTTGCACCTCCAGTGTGGGGGATATGTAGCAATTCTCATGCTACATAATGTGGGTGTAAGTCTCGCCCACCTGTCCCTTTAATTAGGGTCAGTAGCCTGGCCAGGTTAAAACTTCATTTCCCATAGTTCCTTGCAACCACCCTCTGTTCATCCTCTCTCCCATTGGCTCATTCAGATTTCCACCCTCCAATCTCAGAGCTCCTTAGTAGCCATCACTTGTATTAAAGCTGGCTAATCAGGCCTGAGGGGGACTCCTTTCTCAGAGGAATCCATTAAACTACAGCATTTTCTCTACTTAAATTTCAGTGAATCCATTACCATCCTTAGATAATTCCAGTGCATCCGTTCATTTTCTTTTGTTGCTGCGCTTTGTCTAAACTGCTCTTTTTGTTTTCACTGTTACTTGTTTAAGTTTAGCTGTTTTTCTAGGTCTGTTTAGTGTTTGTTGTTTTATGTGTGACAGCCTCCATTTTTCCTGATCCTCCTGATTTTTTCCAAACAACTGTTCACCATTCAACTCAACACTACTGGACAGTCTCAACAATTTCAGCGTACTCAATGTTTTCAACCTTCTACAATCACCATCATTTCGGGACACTTTGCTGGACTGCCTTATTTGTGGGTGAGATCATTTCTTTTTGTTTGGATTTTTCTACTTTAATTTGATACTTTGTTTCCTGTATTTTTCTGTTACTTTGTTATTTTGTTACTTTGTATGGATTTCAATTCCCCTGCTATTACTGGACTTGTTGGGCCTACCTGTCATTCTCCCACCATTGCCACAGAGACTGTTAAATGTAATTGTTTCCACAAGACACTGTTTTCATCTGTATCTATTTATTTATCTTTTGTCTATCTGTGTGGGTTGTGTTTGTGAGTGTGGGTTTATTGGAGACCCTCGGACACCATTCATTTCTACTTTGTGAAACTGTTTAGCCTTCTGTTTGTCCCTACATATTTATCTGCACCATCTTACTTATCTGTTACATGCAATTATTTGAATTCCTGTCTTATCATTATTCATTTAATTCAGTTGTTCATTTTTTCATTTGTTGACATTATTGTTCAGAATAATAAACCGGTTGTTCGAGAAATTGACACCTCTGACGTCCCTGCTTTTGCTGTCTGTCACTCTTGCTGACTTATTTAACTATAGGAATAGGGCCAGTAGTATCTCCTTAGGGAGGACAGTGCAACTGCCTCTCAGTTGTGCAGAGTGATCGTTACAATTTGTATGTCACACATTTTGCTGGCTTTTTAAAAATAGTTTACTAATTTTGTCTAATCTTTATGGCCACATTTTATCTAAATTTTGAACAAAGTTTAGACACAGATAACACGTTGCTCTAAGCAACCTAGACCTCTGAAAGTGCCTGTCGTTTATGAATCTGTTGTATGATTAAAGTAAATAAAAACTTTCATATATTGCTATGGTTGGTCAAACTGTGTCTTTATATATTCATCTTCCATATGACAAGAGTAGAATCCCCATTGCATCTCCAGTAGTGGAGAATGACTCATATATCATTTCAATCTTGCAGCCTGGCAAGTGGTTTGACAGACCACCCCTGTTACCTCCCAACCCAAGATTACATGATACAGCCAGAGCTACTAAAGCAGAAGTCAAAGAAATATTGCAAGCTGAAAAGACACGTACCTGCAGTAAATCAAACTCAATTGGAACTCGCCAGCAGTGGTGCACACAGCCTGGCCACCTTAATGAACCCAAGGAGAATTACTGTGTGGGAGAGATCGTCAGTGTCCGAGTGGAAATGAATGACTACCGGGCAAACCCAAGACATACGGAAGAGACTTCGTTCTGGCCCGGATCCATTCGCAAAGCTGAAAGCAGGAGCGGCCGGCGTGCTTGAGGATTTCAACAACGGGACCTATCGCGTCAACTTCACCTTGTTTTGGCGGGCAGCGTGAAAGTTTCGGTGCTTCTGATACATTCAAGTGAGGTGCTCTCGGCATTATGGCAAGCTAAAGAGTATTGCAATGATAAATTTATTTTCACAGGCACCTTTCGTAACGGCACACTACAGGAGACATCTAGATGTGACATTCATCTGAGCACAAAAGAAACTGTCTGCGAATTCAAAGACGAGGGGAACCAGGAATCGTTTTTCTGTTTCAAACCTAAAACACTGCTGTGTGAGACCCTGCATTGCTTAAGCTCGGATAACACAAAACCATCCTGTCTGGCCCAAGCTGAGATTCAAATTCTGGGAGGTTTGGTTTCTCTTTACTGTATATTCTGTATTTCTAATTTATGTTACTAAATAAAAATGTGCATGGGGATGTAGATGTGTGCCCTTTCCCTGGTTCGCATACTTTTTAGTTCTTTTGGCTCTATGTTATTTGTTCTCAAGTTGTGCGATAAGCATTTAACACAAAACGAGATTACAGGAGATAAGGAAGTGCATTTCTGTCTCGATGACGATTCTTCAGCTTGTCCCTTAAATTTGATGTATTTTGACTGCTCGAACAATGTTAATCATAGAAAATTGACACTGGCCTACCCCTCCAGGTACATTTCCAAAATCAAGAAAAGCATATTACGTTGACAATATGATGAAATCAAAATTCTACAAAAGAAGGCTCCATTTTGGGTGTCAAAAGACTGAACAAAAACTCCAAATGAATGCTCCAAAAGTCCTTATAAAAATGGCCAGTATTGTAAACAGTGTAATGAAACTAATATAATGTCTGTACATAAGTGTGCACAATACCAATTGATGTGTTAGTAAGTTTCTTTTATTGATACCAATATTGTAAAGTTACACACACATAGCTTGAACATTATCATTATACACAACAATGTAGCACCTATTCATAACAGAAATCACATAGTGATCAGTTACCTTATTCCGGGAGAAGCCTTCAGGTACAGCGATGGTCTGCCATCAGGAGACCCAAATGGGCCAACCTGCAATTATAGGTACTCTCCATGCAAATACTGCAATATACATGGTCTCTGTGTGGTTATTCATGCCTCTTTAAAACATAAAACTATACAAATGTAATGAAGAGGTTTTCTTTTCTTCTGAAGGTTTAAGGTTGGTGTGACAATCCAGAATGAGTTCCGAAACATTACAGTGGTTACCTGTAAAGGTAAGGTTAGTTTGTGATTGAATGTGTAAGTGATTTGAATTCTTAAATTAAAATAGCACAACATGACACTGACATCAACAGCTATTTGGTATGGAATATAAACCACGGGGCCAATTAACTAGATACTTTTTGAAAAAACAGCAACATAAAGGATGCCTAAATGTTTGTTTGGTGAATTTTTTTTACATGCAATGAATATGTTTTTGTTGTATCGAAATGCTCACAGAACAAGGCTGGATGTTTGTACCACAAAACTTTTTAAATAAGTCATTAAAAAACAAAACCCTGTTTTTTATCTCACAAAACCCAGTAAGTCAAGATGTATTATAAAATGTACAGTAAGTAGAACACAGGAATGATCATGTGCTGAATAGAAAGGGGCAAAATGCAGCAAATTATAAAGAAATGTCAAGTGTTTACTAGCATGAGTAAAAAAGTAGCTTGAATACTCTTCCTTCATTATTATTATTAAGACCGTGATACATAGCAGAATTGTGTTGATCTTGACATGACATACCAGGGTGAAATATTGGGGTCGAGAGATGTGTCTTCTGATCTTGACATAACAAATCTAATTTATGTTTTCCCTAACTTTAATGAGCCATCGTAGTTTTGGTCTTTTTTTCTAAATCTAGAAACATTTTAATAATACTGTCAGACTCTGTAAATAGAATGTTTTCTGTTTTAGATCGTGGTCCACAAGCTGCTGGGAAGTGTGAGCTGGGAATGAGCTCTCCTACCCCAGTGGATTTTTCCATTCAGACAGGTGGAGTTCTTCCTATTGCAGAATGAGAAGCTTCCAAAGTGTGAGCGACATGAACCAGTGCCTTCAGGGGAAACAGGTTTACCTGTGGGCGACTCTACAATACGCCAGTGGATTGAATATTCCACATACAAACTAAACGGTAAAGATTTTGCTTTGACTAACTTGAATGACATAAATATCTTTAAGCAGATGCAGAGTTTTTAGCCAGAAAGGAAACCCTCACCACATTGTGACTGATAATAGACCGCAGTTCACTTCCATCGACATTGCAGCTTTTCTGAAAAACAGAGATTCAACACATTTGTTCATCAGTGTACTACCCACAAGCAAATGGGGCTGTGGAGAGATTTAAGAGAGATCAAGGAATGCATACTGAATGTAGGCAAACCTTGGAAGCCAACTGTAACTGAATTCCTACACAATTAAAGAAAAGTACTTGGTCAAAACTAGGGATGCACCGAATCCAAGTTTTTATGATTCAGCCAAATACAGAATCCATCTCAAAAGATTTGGCCGAATACCAAACCGAATACTGAATCCTACAAAAATTGTCAAGAAAACTGAATGAAACTATTGAATGAAAAGCAGACTGGCAGCTACTAACAAGGGACACGTACAATCTATAGTTTTGAGCCTTTTAGTTTATAGTATTTTTATTAATGAAATATATCCCTGAATAAGATTTTAGTTTGAAACTTACACAAGTTACCACTAGCCCCCCCCCCAACCCCAGAAATGTCAAAATACCATTTTCTTTACCTTTACAAGAAAGGAGAGCTGCATCTTTAGTGATGTGTGTCTGGCCGGATTTAGGATTCGGTTCACCGAATCCTAAGTATTCGGCCGAATCCGAACCCTGCTCAAAAAGTAGGTATTTGGGCCGAATCTGAAACCGAATCCTGGATTCGGTGCATCCCTAAAACTGACGGGTTTCATTTGTTTTGTTATTGCTGCCTTTGCCATTCTGTTTGAATTGCTCCCCTAAACTGTGTGGCTGCTGACAGTGATGAATCTATTACAACACCAAGGTTTTTCTCTTGGTGGCCTATTCTAGTTCTATACCACCCATTCGCTAGTTGAATCCTACATGTTTGTAACTGGTATGCAACCTCCATATCAAAGATAAATAAAGGGAGGACAACTGTATGTTTTAGATAATTAAGTTAGCCATCAATCTCTTTTCTTCCTTCACAGACCTGAAGTACACAAGTAAAACAGCACCCCAGGCACCCAAGCTTGCTATTGACAAGAGGAGAAACATAACCATGTCCTGGAAGATGCATGGATTCCCTTGCATTTCAAATGCTCCATGCTTCATCAGTGGTGGCATATATATTGTTCGAGAACTGGACAGACTAGCTGGAGGGGAGAACACTGTTGTAGTTACCTCGATTGGTCAGCACCTTCGTCCTTTCCCCTTGAAGCTCTACGTTACAAGAATGGTGACCATCAAGCAGGCTGTCACAAGACTTCTTCGGAGAAGCCCTTTAACCAGGGTGTTTGTTAAATCAGAGAACACCAGAGAACTCAACTCTTACATGATCCAGATGAACAACTGGCATGGTCACCTCCAAAACCTGGCTCTGAAGGAGGTGTTTCGGGGTGAAAGTGGGGTTCATTGACGCTTGGGACATGACTGTAGCTGCAAACACATTTGAAGTTCACCCGAATAGGAATATTGTTCATGATCAAATTGCTTTGTTTTTGTCCTACCTGTGTGGTCCAAATTCTTAGTGGGGAATGTTTGTGTAATTTGGTGCATTGATGTAACTTCACATTAGCATACACCTTGTAACGCACCCTGTATACCACACAGTATGGGCTAAATGGAGTGCCAGTTCACAACAAGGTGCCTCTGTATGAGATATCCATCGTGAAATACAGAATCCTACATATAGAATCCTGTTCTACATTTATTAGGGATGCACCAAATCCAGGATTCGGTTTTGGATTCGGCCTAAATACCTACCTTTTGAGCAGAATTCTGATTCGGCCGAATACATTTTAATACATCCCCCGTATGCAACACAGCAACGTCACATCATACTTTTCATGGAGTAAAGTTATCCAGTAAACCTGTAATATATAGTAATGGCAAATGGCAGACTTTTGTGCTTTGTTGCTTTGCCTGTGAAACATGTTCTAGAGATCATACTCAGATAAAAAATAAAAACTTGCACAGAAATATATATTTTGTAACATTACAACTGTCGGATGTGCAAGACGTTGTTGAACAATATGCGTTAGTAAATTACATTTTACGTTATTGTAATGTGCCAATACATGTTCTACCATTTGTTAACTGCTGTGTTTTATTAAAATAATTATATAACTATTTTGTAGCCTATTTGATAGGTGTTACACACACGGTGCATTTAAATCAGTGTGGGTTTTATTTCACGGGGAGATTCAGGTCACTCACTGTCATTTTTTCCTCATAGCTCTCAGATCAGTTGAAACGGCTTGACCATCGACCCAAGGGAAGTTTTTAAATGCTTTTAACCTGTATTTGAATAGATTCTATTGTGGGGTGGGATTTTGTACTATGAGGGGACCTTTTAATTGCTTAGTTAATTACTGTAATTACTCATATTTAGAACTATTAACTATATAACTATTGTAATTTCCACTATTTAAAACTTAGTTATATTGCACAGTACATATACTGGTTCAATAGGCGTGACTTATCTATTGGTTACATGTTTTGAAGATGAACTTATGTTTTTATATTGAGTGTTTGATTTGATATTGTGTTGATTTGAAGGATTCACTTAATTGTTTGCTGTGTGTATTTTTAGATTTGTTAAATGTTTTGCTTTACTGTTTGCCGTGTGCACTCGTAGATCATTTTATGCATTTGTGTCATTAATTGTAGCTAATTGATTGCTATGCAGCCTTATTGATCCTGAATAGGAAACACGCCCTAATTAAGATTATTGTTGATTTTGTTTCTACAGACATTTGTATATGACAATTTTAAAAGTTTCTTTTCCCTTGTGAATAAATAAGGGGTCCACAGTACTCTACGTAAATCCAGTTATTACTCTACCCTACCTAGGAAAGTGTTTTTATTACACAAAGCAGCACATGAATGAATAAATAAATAAATATTTGGTACAGATGACCAATGTACTTTCCCACAATATTTAGGGCAGCAGTGTGGAGTAGTGGTTAGGGCTCTGGACTCTTGACCGGAGGGTCGTGGGTTCAATCCCAGGTGGGGGGACACTGCTGCTGTACCCTTGAGCAAGGTACTTTACCTAAATTGCTCCAGTAAAAACCCAACTGTATAAATGGGTGATTGTATGTAAAAATAATGTGATATCTTGTAACAATTGTAAGTTGCTCTTGATCAGGGCGTCTGCTAAGAAATAAATAATAATATTTTTTACTTCCAATTAAATGGTTGGTGTGTAGCTCCCGACATTTCATATATTCAGAAACCAGAATCAATCTACAGTAATGCCTGCAATAGTAATCTTAACCTGATTTAATTTAACTATTATTATTATTATTATTATTTCTTAGCAGACACCCTTACCCAGGGCAACTTACAGTTGTCACAAAATATATTTCAATTGAAACTGAAGCAATTTGTGATGTACCTTTCAGAAATGGGCTACCGTGTTCAGTTTTTAAACACCGTTCCTGTCACAATCTAAAGTTGATTACTGTTCCTTCCCTGAAAGCAAGTTGTACTGTCTGTCTGTTTCTTGCTGTTGTGTGCTCCTCCTATGAGCTCCCTGCTACTGTACTAGCCATCACAATGCTAGCCTAACAGCCTTTCATACAGCAGGCTATCAACAAAACTAAATTACAATAAAGCGGACCCCATGCACAGGGAGTTCTATTTGGACGGCTGCCCTTGGCATACTGGAAGATGACAGTCTCACCAGCATTTTTCAGGACAGCAGAAGGACCACATATCTTGAGAATTGCTCAGTATGTTTCTGTGCCATGCAGTAAGGCATTCATGGAGCGAGTTTTCAGTTTAATGTCAAACCTTCGGACTGACGAAATGAATCGCCTGGGTGTTGAAGTGGTCAAAAGTGAGCTTTGCATGAATTCCAAACCACATGTTCACATTCAAGTGTCTAGTTTAGATTATAGAATCGATGCAGTTTGGGAATAAAATAATCTCAATGAAGAGGGACACACAAAGCAGTTTGGAGCTTAACACAAGTGCATGAGACCCTACATATTGACCATGCAAATTTAAATGACTTCTTGTCAAGAATCACACAGAGATTTGGCAGTACTTGGTTGATACCAATAACCTTCGTTTGGGTGTATGGAGTGTGGTTTGGCTTTTTTACCACTATGTAGAGAGTCTAAAGTAGAAGAGTTTCCAAAACTAGGTATGTTAGATTCTTCTTTATTTAGCAGGTGTTCAGAAAAAAAGTTGGCTTGCCATTCCTTACAGGACATTTTCAAACCAGTCATAAAAATGGGAATTATTTCAACATTGCCCAAAATGGATTTTAATAACTAAAGTTTGGAAGGTTGGACGACCCCTACGTGTTGCGTCATCTAATCCTAACCAATTAAAACATATCCTGTCCCAGATTATCCACCTAAACCCCCAGCGCCCCTGCAGTTTACACTGCTCAATCTCTCAATTCCTCTGTGAGTTTCCAGCCCTGCAGTTCTCCAAGTCGCTTTCCTATCAGACCTGAGACATTCCACCCACGAATGAGTTGACCAGCGGAAGACTCGCGATCAGTTTATGAAAAAGGTGACGAACGGACACAGATTTTGGGGTTCTGTGGTAACATAGCCGCAAAGCATGGTGGTACATCGAGCAAAACGTTAAGTGGGTAACGTTTCCAGAGCCTCTGCAAGACGTTACTGTGTTAACGTTTCCCTTGTGAGACCAGGTTGCCGAATAAGACGCCAACTTCAGCTTCAGACATTATCTGACGCTGTCCAGGCCAAAGGGCGAAACATCTCATTTAAAACACGGGTTCATAAAAATACAAGTTCCTTGCAACTGGCCAGCAATGTTGTAATCCTATTTCCTATCAGTTAAAACTTGCCCCAGCTCCAGACTTGTGACATTTCTTCAGCCGAAAGAGGTATTTCACCATCCAATCCAAGCAGAGACCACAGTTTTCCCTACGCTACCTTGACGACCAGGTATGATACGAGACGGCCAGCCAATCACGGGGATCGGACGGGCCTCGCGTCATCTCTCCGCTGTTCTCATTGGCCAGGCTCTAAAATAACTAGCCTATCACAACTCAAACGTGTTGCAGCGCTTGCAGCGCCAGTAATGACGCTCCTTTTCCTTTTTACTGGTCAGTCGGGT
Organism: Acipenser oxyrinchus oxyrinchus; assembly: GCA_030684275.1. Lineage (NCBI taxonomy): Eukaryota > Metazoa > Chordata > Actinopteri > Acipenseriformes > Acipenseridae > Acipenser > Acipenser oxyrinchus. The sequence goes on from CM060304.1 coordinate 2,791,846, forward strand.
TTACGCTATATGGCGATTGGCTCCAATTTCTATCGATCACATCAGCTCGTTGTTTGATTGGGTGGTGGCGGTTGGGAAAGGGCGGGCATCTTCAGTATGTGCACTGCATTTAAATTAAGGTGCAGGGAGAGCGTACCCTGCGTGTTGTTGCTGAATTGGATACAATATTAATAAGTAATAACAACACTTTTAATTATAATTATTAAAGAGTTCGATTTAACTAACGGCAATCTGTATGTATTTAGAACATTACATTAACAAAGAATTGGGCGTGCAAATATACATTGTTCATACGGAAGTAGATACTGACTACTAAACACGATTTTATTTTTTTTAAAGCGAAAGCCTGAACACAGGTTAATATTAACGGTACAAACTTTTCATTTGCATACAATTTATATACGTCTGCCGACAGTCGCATTAAAACGACACACGCTCGACCCTCTGCAACACGAATTACAACATTGTTATAGACACTTCCGTCCCTGACAGAACAGAAGACGGTCTATACGAAAGAGGTAAGATATATGATAAACTTGACACTTTAAGGATGCACTATATATTAAACACAAATATTAATAGTTAATTTATTTGTATTTTAGTTAATAATAATAGTTAATAGGCACACTAAAATCACGATACGATATGCAGGTTTCGATACAAATAATGCGTCACCATACACGTGATGGTCCTGATGAGCTACTGTTATGATGCATAATCTGATCAAATGATTATTTAATGACGGACTATTTCGTTGGAAGACAAAAATAAAATCCATTAGGGAGAGGATGCGCTAATACCAACTATAAAACACACATCTTCATTCAAGAAGCACAAGGTGAGCTACAATGAGCTAGCTGTGGTCCTCCATGATGATAAGTCAGGTCCACCCCTAATGATAAACAGACAGGTGCAGGATGGGAATATGACTCCAATTGCACAGCAGTTTGATCCATTCCTAGTTTTACTATATGCGTTTAATAAGACACACTTGAGCTTGTTACCTATCATTATTAATTCATTATTTTCATTATTAATTTCTTAGCAGACACCCTTATCCAGGGTGACTTATAACTGTTACAAGATATCACATTATTTTTACATATAATTACATTATTTTGTACACATTATTTGTTACTCACAATTACCCATTTATACAGTTGGGTTTTACTGGAGCAATCTAGGTAGGCAATCTTATGGGCAGCAGTGTGGAGTAGTGGTTAGGGCTCTGGACTCTTGACCGGAGGGTCGTGGGTTCAATCCCAGGTGGGGGACACTGCTGCTGTACCCTTGAGCAAGGTACTTTACCTAGATTGCTCCAGTAAAACACTGCTGCTCCACACTTGTACACTCTGTGGCAATACTAGCTCGTAGTAAAACCTGGAAGGGGTGAAACTGCTATGCAATAGGATTCTTATTTCGATCCCTGAGGTGTGTGTTTGTCTCAGTTGTAACTCTGCTGTCTGTTTGATTTACGCAGTGATGGAGAGTGCAGACCACCCTTACTGGCCTCGCTCCCTGTCTATCCCAGGGTACCGGCCCAATGACCGCAGCATGGCTGAGATCCTGACCTTCCTCTTCTCCGTGTCGGGGGCCCTGCTCCTGGGGGCGTGGCTGCTGTCGGGCTGGGCTGGTCTGAGACTGGGCACGGGGCGCAGGCTGGCCCTGTGCTGGTTCTCGGTGTGTGGCTTCATCCATGGAGTCAGTTCAGTTCACCCTCTTCCACCTTCAGATCCCTGCGGACCAGCACTTCCTCTCCCAGCTCTGTGAGTAAATCTCTACAGTGCCCCCTACTGCCCAGGTACCCGGTGAGCTGAAAGCAGACACTCAAATTCTCACATGCACTGCTGAGCTCCTGGGTGTAAAGAGGTTGCTGGCTTGGGGACCGGAGGAAACCCACTGACCTTCAGTTCTCCTGAGCTGTTGTGGGGAATTGATGCGTTGATGGGCATTCCAAATTGGGAAGCAAATTTAATTTGGCAGGCTAAATTTAAAAAAAAAAAAAAAAATACAAAAAGGCACAACAGACAGTAATGTTTGCCTTAGATCTCTCTAAACACACTTAATTTCCAGAGATCAATATCTATTATAGATAAATAGCAAGATTAATTCTGAATAAAGGGAATATAAGAGGCTGTGTGGTCCAGTGGTTAAAGAAAAGGGCTTGTAACCGGAGGTCCCCGGTTCAAATCCCACCTCAGCCACTGACTCATTGTGTGACCCTGAGCAAGTCACTTAACCTCCTTGTGCTCCGTCTTTCGGGTGAGACGTAATTGTAAGTGACTCTGCAGCTGATGCATAGTTCACACACCCCAGTCTCTGTAAGTCGCCTTGGATAAAGGCGTCTGCTAAATAAACAAATAATAATAATAAAAATAAGGCCATTCAGTCTGTTGTGATCATCCGGTTCCCAGTAGCTGATTGATCTCAGCACGAAAACATCAAGTCTTCATGATTTTTTTTGTCTCTGTTTTCAGGGAAGGAGTATTCCAAGGGGACAGCAGATATGTCATGTGAGTCAAACTTCAACTTCAGCAGCTCGCTGTAGGATCCTAAGAGTCTGTTGTAAAGATCTAGTTAAATGGACACTGAAAATGAAGAAATGGTTGTGGGTCACTGTATGCGTTCGTTGGATGTCTGATTTGGGAGTGCACAGGCCAGGGTTGAATCCATTTATTTTTCCAATTCCTTCTTTAAAATTAATTTCCAATTCCCATAAGTATTTTTTATTATGTATTCTGCTTAGAGATACATGTATAAGAACGCGTTATTCTGTGACCTGAGGGAGCTTACAATACTTACTGAAAGTTTTGTTGAAAAATATTTATTTGGGCAAATTAGAAGACAGTGATTGCAAAGACATAATACTCGTTTATTCTCAGGGTCTTTATAGCAATAATGGACACTATGCTTGATTATTTTTTTCAAAATAAATATTTATAAATAAAATCTTAAATTTAATCTTAAAGGGTTAATGACTCATTTCTGCTCAGTAATGCATGCTTTCCTTGCATGGTGCTAGACTGAAGCTCTTACATTTATGTTTTGTGAAATGTCAGATTCTCCAGGTGACCCAAGTGCAACGCTATCTGCAAACAAAGATTTCTTTAACCTAGTGTAGCACATAGACCTACTGTATATAGTGCATATATGTGGATTGTGTGGGACATTTATCTTATGATTTGTCAAGGCACGTTAAAACACTGTAGAAGACCTAGTAACAGACTAACCCTGATCTCTCTCTCGTTCGTTCGTTCTCTCCACAGAGCTGATAACTTCACAGTGTGCATGGAGACAATCACAGCCTGGGCGTGGGGTCCTCTCAGTGTGTGGACTGTCTACGCCTTCCTTCAACACAAACACTATCGCTTCGTGCTGCAGCTCATCATATCGCTGGGTAAGAGGGGGCGATGGAGGAGGGTCAGTGCATCACGCTCTAAACAAGGACTGAACTGGAGTCTCAGAGTGCCAGTTCCAACAGAGTGGGGACAGGGTCAGCTCTATGTGGACGTGCTGTATTATACTAACCAGTCTCTTCCCCTTCACCCTCTCTCTCTCTCAGGTCAGCTCTATGGGGACGTGCTGTATTTCTACACTGAGTATCGGGAGGGTTTCTCTCACAGTGAGAAGGGACACCCCCTGTATTTCTGGTTCTACTTCGTCTTCATGAATGCTCTCTGGATTGTGATCCCATCTCTGCTCATAGTGGACGCCTTCCGCCACTTAGTGGCAGCGAGAGCCATGCGGACAAGTCCAAAGAGCCACGACAGAGGAGCCACATCGATTAGAGACACGAGAACAACAGAACACTCGCAGTCACTCTGGGAATGTGACGTCCTTGACATTTTAACTAGGCTCACAAAACACCATACTCCTACGTTTTAGAGTGACATATTTTTTGACTGTTCTGTATTGAAACGTTATAAAACCGGTTCATTGTGCACCGGGTTGCAGGGCGTTGCTACTCGGTGCGATTGTTTTCGATTTTGCTTTTTGGGGTGGAGGTAGCCAAGCTGAGGAGAATCGCAGAAAGCCAAACGGGTGTCAGTCATACCTGACACTTTCCTATTGTTGAGTTTGGATAGCTCTGCCCCACTCAATCACTACATGTCATTTCTCTAAAAAGGTGTGTGATTCGTTACGGTATTCTGGGAGCCCCTGAAAAAGCATATATATATATATATATAAAATATAATTACACACACACACACACACACACACACAGTTGATCCTGTATAAAAGTCTCCTCTCGTGAACGCTTCAGAGGTGAAGAGGACAAGAAGATCTTATACCAAATAAGTGGGTCAACTGTACATACTAACAATGAATCATGTGTTTTAACCAGAAATGCAATACTTCCAGCTATGGTCAAAAGTTTTGCATCACCCAATGCAATTAACTAATTGTGCTTCAGAAATAATGAATAATGTTGCGTTAACAAGTTGAATCGCATACCGCTTTGTAGTTTTCAATATATTTAATGATTTATTATTTTTAAATGTAACATTTTCATGAATACTGTACCTGTGTTTTACTAGACTTTTGTGATTTAGCATTGTGTAGTTTCTTTGATTACACGATGTTAAATAAAAGATCTAAATTATATTTATATAGATTTATTTTTTGCCTCAATCCTAAAATTCTAGGTGATGTAAAACCTTTGGTCAAAGCTGTAATTAACACTGTAATCCATGAATTTATCAGCCAGTAACTTTGTGCATAAAACGACACTCAGGGCAAAATAAGATGCATTGCAATGTTCTGTAATCAGTCTGTTTGATTGGAACAGTGGGATTATCTTTAATTCTTTTTTATTGTTGTTTTTTTAATCCAGAAACATTTTAGTGGCGTATCCTATTGAACTGATATTTTCAACACATTTTAAATGAATAAAAATAAATTTGAAAAAGCAGTGTTGTTAATGATTGTGGTTGTATTGTAATGTATGCATATATCTGTACAAGCACTTATTCCATTGTCATGAAACATGGTATTAGCATGAGGGAATCAGATACTGGGCATGTAGGGTGTGTATATCTGTACATCCGCCATCTGTGTGTCCCACTTACATTTTCACATATATCTAGAGAACCAGTTTCCCAATTGTGATCAAACATTTGGTCAATAGTTCTTATTCTATACTATTCTGGTCATCCATGTTTTCATCTCACTGGTACTGCAGCTCAGGTTTTGAATGCACAGCTGTGGCGATGATGGGTAGATGTTACTGACAGGTTTGTTTATGTTAGTTGTCTTTATGCAGCCTGTTTTAAATTTGTTCAATTTTTAAAAATCTAAATTACAGAAAAAAAACACACAGCGTTGGTTTGCATGTTGAGACATCATTTAAAATAGGTGTGATGCATATGGGTTGAGATGATGTCCTTAGAAACTTATTTTCACTAAACATCTTTGTTTTCCTATTTTGCAATCAAAATTGCATTTTCTTTTGTTTTTTATATTCTAATTTGTATTACATTTTCATTTTAGACTCTTAATTGTTCTATTTCTACAAGCTAGATTTTTTCAATTAAAACCACTTTTTTTTTTCTCGGGTTTTTAAATTTCTGTTTTATCAAATTCTGTATTAAACAGTTTTATGGTGTGATCGTTTATTTATTTTTTGGTGTGTGAAGTGCTTTGGGATCCTTGAAATGTGAATTGTTGTTGTTGTTGTTAATACTGAACACAGGGATTGCGTTAATAACAGTGGGGGTGGTGGTAAGGACACACACCCCACATCCAGGCTTCTCTTCTCAGCCACAGAGAAGGAGAAACTGCTGAGCCTGGCAGGGTCCAGAAACGCCCCTGGTCTGGGCTGAGTCTCTAAAGTGGGAGTGACCATCAACGAGGGAAAGGGTTGCTCTGAAACAGTGAAGCACAACACCCCGTCCGGTTGACGCACAACTTGGGCTGACAGTGCTGAGAAAAGCTGATCCGAATGATGAAATAAATTAGAAACAGAAGAAACTGAGGATTCTGAGTAGACCCAAGGCGGCTAAGATGCAGATGATCTCCATAGGTAGATCCTGTATGGGGAGAAGTGGCGTTTCCGAAGAGTAGAATGAGCAAATGGAGAATGTTCATTGATGTAGACAGGCAGAACGGAAAGCTCTGAAGAATCCCACAGAGGGTCAGGTGAACTGCTGGTATGGAGAGAATGGGGGAGAGAGAGAGAATCCCTAGCGTGGACGATGAAAGCCAGGATCTGGTTTGATTGAAGGAATAGGATGAATCCGATTCTGGCTCAGAACGTTGAAAACACTGACCAAGCTGTAGAATATGAAGCTCTCGAAGAAGGGCGAGAGCTGCAGACATGAAATGCTGAGCAAATTGAAGGAGGTTACTGAGAGTAGGATTCAGTCAGATAGAAGCTGGGGAGTCTGGAGGGGGGGAGTCAGCAGACGGGACCAGCTGACAGAACTTGGATACCGAAAGTAGGCAGAAGGAGAGCTGGAACTGACGGTTGAGGTAGCAGCTGGAACTAAACAAACGTGTAAATCGACTGCTGGGGAACCTCAGCACCCTTTGTGCTCCATTTTCTGGAAACGAGGGCAGAGATGAGATGTTGACCATCCTATGTGTTAGTTAATACGGGATCGATCAGCGGTTTGCTACCATCATGTCTGCTTGGAATGGAAAAGGTGAACTCACATTCAGAGATTTGGGTTTCACAACTCCTTAACTCATAATCAAGACAGATTTCCAGTCTCATACCACGTCTCTAACCATGTATTAATGCTGTAATATTTGAGAGGATGTGCGGACATATGAATAGATTGCTGAGAAAGTCAAGCACCTCGTATTTTTGATTAAATGGGGATTAGCATTAGCCTTGATTGCAGAATGCTGCCACGATCTGCGTATTGGAGGAAAGCGGGAGCGTTGGAAGCTCTGGAGAAGTGCAGTTACAGATTTAGACTGTAAACTAAAGCAACTTTGCATGCTATAATAGTGAGTAGCTCTGAAGAGGGAGCAGAGATCTGCTGTAGTGAGGAGCGATTAACAGAAGAGGACAGGATCTGCTGAACGGTGCAGAGATCTGAGGAAGTAACAATGAAGTGCTGTCAATAATGAGCAGTGGTCTGCTGCAGAGCGCAGAGATCTGCTGAAGCAGTGGAATCTAGTCACTGTATTATTTATTTTGTGTATATATATATATATATATATATATATATATATATATATATATATATATATACATTATTTTATTTATTTTCTTTGATTATTTATTTATTTATTTATTTTATCATTAACAGTACTATTTTCCCATCAATTTTATCACTTTTTTAACTGTACTTTATAAATTAGTTTGTTTATATATATATATATATATATATATATATATATATATATATATATATATATATATATATATATATATGATGCATTGTATATATACATGTATGTTTTGTACAATTGCTTTGGCAACACCTGCTATTGTAAGTTATGCCAATAAAGGACCATTGAATTGGAGAGAGAGAGAGAGAGAGAGAGAGGGAGAGAGGGGCTGTGTGGTCCAGTGGTTAAAGAAATGGTTAAAGAAGAGACTAAAATAGAACTTTACCCCAAAAATTGGCGACAGTACGTTTGGAGAAAAAAAAGGGAAAGACTTCAATAAAGAAAATTTTGTAACTACAGTAAAACATGAAGGTGGTTTGGTCATGGTATGGGGCTGTGTAACATAGGAGGTCAGTGCTGGCTATCGGGCGCATGCATGCTCCTGCAGAGGGGCGGGATCAATCCGATCCGGGATCTGTAGGACCTGCCTGTCAATCATGGCGATGACACAGAGAGGTTGGGTGAGGGTGTGTCGCGTCTCTCTCTCTCTGAGTGGTTGAGAGATGGGTCTTGGGGGACGGTTGATCAATTAAACTGATGCTCTGCTATTCCTTCGCTCTTGCCCTTCTAGGAGAAAGCGGTTTTGGGGAAAAAACGAATGGCGGAAGGTCTATAATTACCGCTTGTTCTATTAGTAACGCCTTTTGGGGCATATTTATTCATCGGAGTGGGAGTTTGAGGGAGTCTACTTTCCTTACCTGTCTGCTGTTCCGGTTAGACGTCAGGTTCCAGCTCGGCTTGGTGTCCTTTTCTCAAATGGTTGCCATATGGGTGTTCATAATAGTTTTTAGTCAGGTTGCTTTCAATGCAAGAGCGTGTGATTATTTTTGACAGGTTTTTGTACAGTGTTTCTTGTAAAACGAGTATTACACTGAAGCAGCGGGCTGGCTAATAGATTCAGGAGCGGACTTTCTCTTCCTGTTCTGGAGTGATGCAGCAGCGAACCTTGCTAGAGTTTAAAATACAACGATTCATCGCGTCGCTTCAAGTTCAACATCGGGTGAGATCCAATTGTTTTTTTTCATTCCATTATACTCGAGACATTTTGTGGTTTTTGTTTGTTTCACCCAAGGAACTTATCAAAGGTTTTTCTCCACTTGGACACAAAGGACATTGTTTTGATGTTTTACAACTTGGATTGTCTGGATGTTATTAGATAATCTACTGTCTAGTTTAGTGTTACTGTGTATTTTTTGTTTGGTTGTACGAGTTTGATTGCGTGTGATCTCTTGCTAAGTTGAAACAGCTGCTGCTGAGAGTAATCATTGCGAGAACTGTGGTTAAACTTTAATGGTTGCTGACCTGCCTTAATGTACCAATACAAAGAAACTCTGAAATCAATTGCTGTTGTGCCTAATTGTTTTTTCATTGAGGTTATCCAGTGCCCATTCATGTCTTCATACAGTTACTGCATTTGATGCGCACATTAAACATTGACTTAAAGATTAGAATCAGTGTGACATTGGTTTTTCACGCTGTCAGGCAGCTTTTCTGTTCAAAATATTTCGTTAGTTGTAAATATAGGGCAGTAATTTGAGGTGTTTATCTGGGATCCTTTTCAATTGGTGAATGCTAAAAGTTGCTGTTTTACAGCTGATCAGCAGTCAATAGCAAGCTAGCAAGCCAATAGCAAGGGTCATACGTCTTAACCCTTTGCGGTCCATTTATTCAGCGCGTCTCAGGCGCGTCAGGTCCAATTTATTTTCACACGCACTGTTTATTTTAGACGCGCTGTTTAAAAGTATTTTTTCACAGTAAAACAGGTTTAAAAGGCACTGCATATCAACAGGACACTCAGTACTGCATCTCCAGCCCCGCCCCACCCCTTGTTCACTGTATTTTCACATACCTCTTCATAGTCGTGCATACTGATAAATCATCTCCTGATCACTCGTTTTATCACCAAACTCCTCAATAATGCAATCCAAGTCATTATTTTCTATAACATCTAAAAAGCTCTGCAAATGTCCGTGATATTCTTTGAGTGCTGGATGCAGAAGCAGCTATCTTGTTTGTTTATGGCCGTGTTACCTCTGTGGTGCCGGGCAATGTGTGTTGCTCAGATCCGCCCTTTTTTTCGGCTTCTTTCAGCTCCTATCGGTCTCACTCGGCCATTGAATGGTTTTCTCGGCCTTTTCCCAGAGAAAAACGACTAGAGACCTGTGTTTTACGTCCTTTTGATGATGTCGGCCACGGTAGTCATTTTGATGGTTTTCACTTTTAAAATTTAAATTACTCTGCGGGTGTTAAAGATCAGTGGTTGTCTGTTCTTGACTTTTCCTAAATACATGTATTAAATATACTGACGGCGTTTCAAAGTCAGAATCGCAAAAATGAAAAAGTTATGAGCACTTAGACCTAGAACTGCCAAAAGTAGTCATTTTGATGGCTTGTTACAATACATGCTTTTATTGTTAATATAACCTACAATGCGCTATTTTTTATATGTATACAAGCCAGTTTGTTATCTCTACCTCCGCTGAGTTTACAGCAGTATGTATTTGAATAGAATATTGCTCTTGACGCCTAGATATGTGTTATTCAAATCTCTATTATAATCCTATCAATTCCTTGCAGAACTGCCGTCTGACTGTCTATGTAAGCATTACAGTCTGCTGTCTTATAATATTACTATTACAAGAATTTTTCGAGAAATCTTGATATTTTTGCGTTTTGATTTGAGAGCAACTTCAGATATATTTGCCTTGGCATCAGAAATTTGGAACGACTTCATTGAAAACAGTATTGCCGGAGGCTCCCGAGTGGCGATCCAGTAAAGGAGCTCTGCGTGGAGTGCAGGATGTGCCCTATAGCCTGCAGGTCGCAGGTTCAAATCCAGGCTATGTCACAGCCGACTGTGACTGGGAGTTCCTAGGGGCGCACAATTGGCTGAGTCGACCTGATCTTATCCAGTTTTTAACTTTAGCATAACAGAGGCAGAAGTGTTAAAGGGACTAGGAGCTCTTAAAATAAACAAATCCCCTGGGCCGGATGAGATCCTCCCAATAGTACTCAAAGAAATGAAAGAAGTTATTTACAAACCGCTAACCAAGATCATGTAACAGTCTCTTGACACAGGGGTTGTACCGACAGACTGGAGAATTGCAAACGTAATACCGATCCACAAAAAGGGAGACAAAACCGAACCAGGTAACTACAGACCTGACTTCTATTATATGTAAACTTATGGAAACTATAATAAGATCTAAAATGGAAAATTACCTATATGGTAACAATATCCTGGGAGACAGTCAGCATGGTTTTAGGAAAGGGAGATCGTGTCTAACTAACCTGCTTGATTTTTTTGAGGATGCAACATCAACAATGGATAACTGCAAAGCATATGACATGGTTTATTTAGATTTCCAGAAAGCTTTTGACAAAATCCTGCATAAAAGATTAATCCTCAAATTGAACGCAGTAGGGATTCAAGGAAATGCATGCACATGGATTAGGGAGTGGTTAACATGTAGAAAACAGAAAGTACTGATTAGAGGAGAAACCTCAAAATGGTTTGTGGTAACCAGTGGTGTACCACAGGGATCAGTATTAGGTCCTCTGCTATTCCTAATCTACATTAATGATTTAGATTCTGGTCTAGTAAGTAAACTTGTTAAATTTGCAGACGACACAAAAATAGGAGGAGTGGCAAACACTGTTGCAGCAGCAAAGGTCATTCAAAATGATCTAGACAGCATTCAGAACTGGGCAGACACATGGCAAATGAAATTTAATAGAGAAAAGTGTAAGGTACTGCATGCAGGCAATAAAAATGTGCATTATAAATATCATATGGGAGATACTGAAATTGAAGAAGGAATCTATGAAGAAGACCTAGTAGTTTATGTTGACTCAGAAATGTCTTCATCTAGACAATGTGGGGAAGCTATAAAAAAAGGCCAACAAGATGCTCGGATATATTGTGAAAAGTGTTGAATTTAACACTAGAACGCCATGGTAGTCATTTCGACGGTTTTCACTTTTAAAATTTAAATTACTCTGCATGTGTTAAAGATCAGCGGTTGTCTGTTCTTGACTTTTCCTAAATACATGTATTGAATATACTGACGACGTTTGAAAGTCAGAATCGCAAAAATAAAAAAGTTAATAGACCAACAGTACAGCTGTATCTTGTATCGCTATATTTTGTAAATATATTTAGGAATTTCTTTATAATCCACAAATTTTACTGATTATATCGACTTACTAAAGTTAGATTAGTTCTGTTGAAGGGAAAATAAGAAAGTTTTAAAAATCTTATTTATCAAAGATACCTAAAGTTTTTTCTAGTTGTTTTTTGTTTGGGTGCTTAAAGAAAAAGAAGCTGCGAGCGGAGAGCCGTATTTGTAAGTATGGTACAGCTGTGCAGTGTTTTGTTTGACTATATTTTTGTAAATAAGTTTAGAATTGTTTTAATATCCGCATTTTTTTTCTTTATATAAATATAATAAAGGTCAAGAATGAGAAATTTAATAGAATTGTGTGTTTTTGAGTGTGTGAGTTAAGTGTACTGTACCCACGGTTTATGTCCATTTGCTTCAAATCGTCAGGAATTCAGGCATAAACTTTCTCATTTTTGACACACGACTCCAGATCTTCCTGAACACTTCTATCTGCCCACAGAGAAACTAGAGCCTGCACTTCCTCAGTGTCCCAAGCTGTACTTTTCTCTCATCACACTCGTTGTCTGCCAGGTTTGTTTTTCTTTCTGGAGAGTACTGGCTGTTGCAACGTAATAATGAAAATCCTTAACCCGCCCCTGGCTCGCTCGCAGCCTGATTCTGATGTCCAGTGAGGCCAGAGTTTCAGAGAACCACCAGTACCTGTACCGTACCCTCACCCTCACAGGTCGGATGTGCCAGTGGAGAAGGGGTATGAGAGAGGAGGGACCACAACAGGTAAGAATCAGATGCTTTTATTTTTCAACACACAATACTGCACAAACAACAGCACAGCAGAAATCAATTTTGACTAAAAGCCTCAAGGAGGCCAGGGCACTAACTATCGAATAGAAAAGACAATATAAAACTAACTCATATTTAATACCTTAAAAAGCCGCTATTATTCTTAAAACCATAAATACAAATCTCAATTTTACACTATTAATACCTAAAACCTTATATTATAATTAGGCTTGCTACTATTCGAGTTTATTTTTTAAGTATTGTGCACAATATTCATTAAGTGTTTTCCTCTTGGGCCCCATTTTCAAAACAAACTAGTAACTCACCGTATTAACTATAGCAAAAGCTTACCTACATCTTACCCCGCTAATTTCAAAGTAGGCGCTTTGAATGACAGGCGCTGTAGCTGGCAAATGAAAGTGCACAGTCGGTGCAGGTCTTGATGATTGACAGTCATTTAAGCGAATGAGACCATTGTAGCGCTGCTTCAGTCAACGAGATCTGTCACAACAGGGTGAAATGACTGACAGTGATATTACAGTACTAACGGACCACTGAGATGACTGACAGCGACCCCCAGCCATTCAGAGCGGATCAGAGATGGTACAGACAGCAAATATAAAAACTACACAAGCTAGAGAGGATTTCTGAATGATTATTTTTGATAAGAAAATAAAGAATAGAGAGTGGTTTTACCAACGTTTATCCTATATAAAATTTATTTCAGCCTAACTCAGATTTTTTGGGAATTCAACATTTAAGCACAATATATTCCATAAGTTTAAATTGTGGCTCTGCCCCATTTAGACATGATGATCAGAACATCAATCCACCAATCACACAAACGCTTCCCACTAAAAACTTGGACCACACAGGTAGGACAAAAACAAAGCAATTTGATTATGAACAATATTCCTATTTGGGTGAAGGTCAAATGAGTTTGCAGCTACATTAAAGTCCCAAGCATCAATGAACCCCACTTTCACCCCTGAAACACCTCCCTCAGAGCCAGGTTTTGGAGGTGACCGTGCCAGTCACTGCCCAGATGATCTCAGAGTTGAGCTCTCTGGTGTTCTCTGATTTAATAAACACCCTGGTTAAAGGGCTTCTCTGAAGAAGTCTTGTGACAGCCTGCTTGATGTTCATCAGTCTTGTAACATAGAGCTTCAAAGGGAAAGGACGAAGGTGCTGACCAACAGAGATAGCTATAACAGTGTTCTCCCCACCAGCGAGTCTGTCCAGTTCTTGAGCAATATACAGCCCACCATCCATGAAGCATGGAGAGGATGAAATGCAAGGGAATCCGTGCATCTTCCAGGACATGGTTATGTTTCTCTTCTTGTCAATAGCAAGCTTGGGTGCATGGGTCTCTGTTTTACTTGTGTACTTCAGGTCTGTGAAGGAAGAAAAGAGATTAATGGATATTTTAATATAGAATTTGAATTTTGCTAACTTTTAAGGTGAATTTTGCAAATTAAATGTCTTTGTTGCAAGCTGCAATACCATTTGGAGACGAGACATCTTGGACTGAAGGATAAGCCACTTGACTTTACATCATTACATCAACAAAAAGTGCTGTAAGCAAGCATTCCATGGTGTCTGCCAAGTGTTTAAGGCTTCTTATGCCGTGTCACACTAGGTTGCTATACTTTCTAAGCCTCACAACATAGCTGAGACCCTGGTTTTGCCAGCTGCAAAGGACATTAAGTGCACAAATAATAAACAGAAATCAGAAAAGTCAGAAAGTAAATGTCTTAGTCTCTGAGCACAAAACACAATTCAAAACTCACAACTCAACTTGACTAGCAGGCAATTGAAATATGACACCGTCTGTCTCCTCACACACCAGCACTCGAGCAAGCAAGCAGGCTGTGACGTAGTAGCTTGCTCACACACACACACACACACACACACACATACACGCCCACATCCAAGCACACAGCCTCAACTGATATGATGCAGACAATCTTAGGATATATCACATTAAGCTTACTAATGGTATATAGATTAAGTATATGGCAAGTATACTTTTAAAGAAATTCTTCATACAACAATATGAGGTAGATTACTTATAGTTACTTCATCAAGTTTCACTAAAAGTTATTTCACACGCAAAGTGTGCAAACTAAATAATTAACAGTTCAATTCTATGTGAATGTGTTACAATTAATAATTTTATTCCATGAAAGGAAAATGCAACTGGAATTATACACAACGGTTCCTTGAAGCTTAGACTTTTGGTCCGTTGTTTTGGAAACTCAATCTGTTGAAGTGTCCAGTACAAAAACTCTCCCTCCGCAACAAAGTCTTCAATCCTACAGTGGATCAAACTCGGTAACAAAGCTTTCAATTCTGATAGAATCAACAAACAGCTCAACAAAGTCTTCAGTCCTCGGTATAGGATCCACAACAACGCCCATCCGCTCTGTCCTCTTCGCTGAATCTTTTAGCTACGCAGGTAGCATACTGTGGTTGTAGGTGTACAGCAGACCCAGACCCAGACCCAGACTTGTTTTACGGCAATCCTTCAGCTGGGCCTCAGTCTCATTGCTTGTGGTCGTTGACTCGCTTGCAGCTTGCTTCCTCGTCTTGGGTCTGTTTTCAGGCAGAGTCCCATCTTGATTCCATTTTTAGGCAGAGTCCCGGAGTTGCAGCTTTGCGTAGCAGAGTGACAGCACCTTGTTTAGCATTCAATGTGGAGCACAAAATGTTCAGTTTTGCTTGGATATTTATAGTCTTTCTCACTCTGCTAGCTAGCCACTTTCATGAGATCATTTGTGTATCTTGCCTTTTTTAAAACTCACAGTCCTTTATGTTCTTTTCCACTGGGACATCTCAAGTTTTCCTTGCGTCAAAGCGATTGTTGTTGCACGTGTGAATTATCTGTACATAATTCAACTGTACACTCAACCAGGAACCAAGGGGCCCTGTTTTTAAGACACAGCAGTTTGCTTTTTCTTAAGACAAAGCAGTTTCATTAATTAGTCCAGTTATATCATTAATACACGTTCATGTATTATCATATTCAGGGAATATGTCCCACATCTAATAGATTTATCACTGTCAGCAACCAGACAGTTTAGGGAGGAATTTAAAAGAATGGCAAAGGCATTCAGAATGCTTGGATATGTAGTCATGTTATGTGGCTCACTAGTGGGAGATTATGGAAAGGGCAGCAATGCAAGAAGGTATTAGAATGTGCATTTCTTACCAATCTTCTATTTTCCATCTGATCTAACAAAAGGTTGTAAACCAGGAACATGGGAAGTGAGGGTGCTGGGGGTGTGACCGCATATGCCGAGGGAGGGGTGAGGTGGTGGTGCGACCGTACCGTCAACTTTTCTTGTTAACTTTAGTTTATGAATGAGAATTTTGCACTGCCTGCAAGAAAGTCATGAAACTACTGTTTCAACCAATTAGTATTGCCACGTCGGTGCTGGCATTTAGTGTTTCAACCAATTAGCACTAGGCATTGCTGTGCAAGGGAGGAGGTTCATTGTTTCAACCTATCACTAATAGTGTCAGCCCCAAGCCTGTCATGCTAGAGACAGCGTTTACTTTACAAATGTGTCCTGACCAATGCAGCTAATTTCGCTATGATAACTGTGCTTAACAATGTCAGTTGGCAAAACATTAAAAATAAATCTCTGTATCTTCCAGAACCATATTTAAAACAGTCGTGAATAAAGGATATTTAACTGTTAACATATGTTGATAAACATGTGAAAACTACTGTATATTACTGTACTACTAACAGATAAAATAATTCAAATCAAAATCAGAACAAATCAATTTACAGCGATATTGATTTCAATCTTTCTTTCACTCTAAAGAATTACTCCCAGAATAAAGCAATGCGCTGG
Source organism: Acipenser oxyrinchus oxyrinchus (assembly GCA_030684275.1). Taxonomy (NCBI): domain Eukaryota; kingdom Metazoa; phylum Chordata; class Actinopteri; order Acipenseriformes; family Acipenseridae; genus Acipenser; species Acipenser oxyrinchus. The sequence goes on from CM060304.1 coordinate 2,807,954, forward strand.
CTAACTAGCTCATCGCTCTAACAGGTGTATTGGTGTGAATCACCAGATTACAATTTAAACAGCGCCCTGTTAATGCAAACACTCAGTTAAATGCACAATCAAATCAACTAGGTGTCAAAATCTACCAACCCTATATTCATAAGTAAGGCCCTGTGAAAACTGCAGAAATTTTCTTTAAAATTAAAGGCTGTGTTACGGGTAAAGTATCGTATTTTATGGAATGTGCACGGAAATATGATAAATTACGTGTACAGATTTTGTTTTTTTAAAACAGCAAATATACAGATAAATGCAATGACATAAAAATTAACATCAAAGTTACTCAAGCACTTTATAATAGCTTGTGAAACGGTGTTGTAATTAACAGCCTGTAGGTAAAGTGGATCTGCAAGGATAGCTTTCAGTTCTAGTATGTCAGATGTATGTTCACCATTTAGGTCTTGCAAAACCAATACAATGTGTAACCCATACTGATCTTGGGCATCAGTCGACTCGTCAGTGTGACCACTGACAAGCAAGCAGACTGTTTTACCAATTCCATAATCTCCTGTTACTTAGGGTTAACTGTCAAACTAAATGAACACAGCCCCCCTACACACGTTACAAAATGCAACAGCAATATACAAGACATGCACATTATTTAACAGAATGGTGAAGCAACACCAAATTACTCGGCGACTTGTGTCTGATTCAGGTTTTTTTCAAGAGCTCGAACAATTTCCAACTTTGTGTAGAAGGAGAAACAGCAGCACATTTTCCAGTTTGTTTACATACAATTTTGTAGCGTGCATTCGTGGAAATCAGAATACAAAATAATAAACTAACCAGTCTCCCTCAAGACACTCTCGCGATGACAAATCTCTTTTTTACAAAACAGTGCAGTATCCATCGTGAATGAATCGCTATCGGTGCCAAGAAGGTGTTCTTTAAAGCGAAGTTCCTGTTCCTTTAGCCGGAGCATTTACAATGGGGAAAATCTGTTACACCACAAGGGTGTTCCTTTAGGCGAAGTGTTCTCTTAGGACGTGTTCCTATACACAGAGACTACTGTACCAGAATACTAAAAAGAAATCTTCTACTTACATGAAGCTGTTCTTCAGTTCAGGTACCTCGTATACAAACGTAAACATGGTTTGTGAACTGTTTGTAAAACATGTAAAAGAATGAAAGTACTGTAACTTTGTATTTTATAAATAAGATTTGAGTGCCGCTTCATGTATTTGTGTACATTTCAGTATTTAATTTTTAATATTTGTTATAGCATATAAATCTGCTTTTATTTTCAGAGGATGGCATCACAAGGGATTTCTAATTGTTAAATTACTTAATAACTTGAATAAACATCTAGCCATATACATCAAGCTATCTATCCCCCATTACAATACTGTATTTGTAATGTACATTTAAACAGCTGAAACTGATTTGCTATTTCTCAGGGAGGTCAGTTAAATATACTTATGGGTTTATTTTCAGAAGACGGTAAGTGGGTTTATATTGAGTTTGTAGGGATGATTTTTTTTTTAAACCTGAAAATACTTTTTTCAAAAGTTTCTGTCTGCTTTGTTTATATGTCTGGTTGGAGCATAGTCTATCAAGAGAGCTACACATTTTCGCCCTTTTTAAATTCCATGCAAATGCCCCTTCTTTTGCCTGTCTTTCAAACGTTGAATTAACAAGGCGAGAATAATTCTGGTACAACTGATTCTATTGAGAAGAGAGTTCCTGTTGCTGAACTAGAGGATACTCCATTCACTTGCATGAAATAAACACAAGACATACTATAGGTAAACTGCTGTTTAAATAGAAAGTATAATGTGTAGTCAAATGAAGTGTTCAAAGCAAAATTAAACAGCTGAAATATCAAGCTCTGCATCTGCTTATCAAGATATTTCTGTCATTCAAGTTAGTCAAAGCAAAACCTTTTTACCGTTTAGTTTGTATGTGGAATATTCAATCCACTGGCGTATTGTAGAGTCGCCCCGCAGGTAAACCTGTTTCCCTGAAGGCACTGGTTCATGTCGCTCATATTTTGGAAGCTTCTCATTCTGCAATAGGAAGAACTCCACCTGTCTGAATGGAAAAATCCACTGGGAGTAGGAGAGCTCATTCCCAGCTCACACTTCTCAGCAGCTTGTGGACCACGATCTAAAACAGAAAACATTCTATTTACAGAGCCTGACAGTATTATTAAAATGTTTCTAGATTTAGAAAAAAGACCAAAACTACGATGGCTCATTAAGGACAGGGAAAAATAGTAACAGATTTGTTATGTCGAGATCACAAGATACATTATCTCTCGATCCAGATGTTTCACACTGGCATCTCATGCCAAGATCACAAGAGCAACACAATTCTGTTGTGTATCAAGATCTTAACAATAATAATGAAGTAAGACTATGCAGGCTGCTGTAACAACTGACCCCCAAACACAGAACAATACGTTTGTTATTATGGTGTTTCATACAAATTAATTGGTATTTCTGTGGTTTATATTTTTGACTTCTAGTTCTACCAAAGCTTTCAGTATATAATACATTCACTGTGTTTCAAATTAACACAATGTTTTTTTTTTTGGTTTTTTTGCTTGTGCTAGTAAACACTTTAAAATTCGCTGCATTTCGCCCCTTTCTATTCAGCACATGATAAGAACATTTCATTCCTGTGTTATACTTACTGTACATTTTATAATACATCTTGACTTACTGGGTTTTGCGAGAAAAAAAAAACAGTGTTTTGTTTTATTGACTTATTTAAAAAATTATGTGGTACAAACGTCCAGCCTTGTTCTGTGAGCATTAGGATACAACAAAAACATATTCATTGCATGTAAAAAAAATATTCACCAAACAAACATTTAGGCATCCTTTATGTTGCTGTTTTTTCAAAAAGTATCTAGTTAATTGGCCCCGTGGTTTATATCCCATACCAAATAGCTGTTGATGTCAGTGTCATGTTGTGCTATTTTAACTTAAGAATTCAAATCACTTACATAATGAATCACAAAGTAACCTTACCTTTACAGGTAACCACTGTAATGTCTTGGAACTTATTCTGGATTGTCACACCAACCTTAGACCTTCAGAAGAAAAGAAAACCTCTTCATTACATTTGTATAGTTTTAGGAGGCTGTGTGGTCCAGTGGTTAAAGAAAAGGGCTTGTAACGAGGAGGTCCCCGGTTCAAATCCCACCTCAGCCACTGACTCATTGTGTGACCCTGAGCAAGTCACTTCACCTCCTTGTGCTCCGTCTTTCGGGTGAGACGTAGTTGTAAGTGACTCTGCAGCTGATGCATAGTTCACACACCCTAGACTCTGTAAGTCGCCTTGGATAAAGGCGTCTGCTAAATAAACAAATAGTAATAATGTTTTATAGAGGCATGAATAAACACACAGAGACCATGTATATTGCAGTATTTGCATGGAGAGTACCTGTTATTGCTCTGGGGCGAATGGATGAAAATGCTATACAATAGGAGTTTTATTTCCATCCCTGTGTGCGTGGGCATCTCTCTCTCTCTCTATCACCTACCCCATCTGAGGAATGTGCAGGCGAGTTTGGGCATTGTAGAATGTATCTATTGTGGGCTGGGGTGGGGTTTGGAGTTTATGTATTGTTACAATGTTAAACTCACAGTTGGAAAACGCAGGAGAGGAGAAACCCTGCTAATAGAGCTAACAGATAAGTATTTTACTTTGTATCAGGGTTAATTCATAAACTCTGGCAGTAGTGAATTTCTCTGTATAATTCTACCTCTATGTTAATAATAAAACCTGATTACTGTAATTTGAAATTCTTTGTCGTGCCTTGTAATTTTTAATCTCAGGTCTCAATAGATATTACGAAATCATTAGGCCTTTGTTTTCTTACACTGTCAATGCACGAGGCTTTTCCAGATTTTGGAAATGCGCGTTCCAAGTGCAGAACGCCTGGAGGGAGGCCGGTGCCAGTTTGGTATGACTAACATTGTTCCAGTGGTTGAAATACATCAAATTCAAGGGACAAACTAAAGAATGATCACCTTACTGAGGCAGAAATACACTTCCTTAACTCCTGTAATCTCATTGCAAATTTCATGTTACATGAACAAATAACGAGAACCCATGGAACTCGCTGTAAAAAAAAAAAAAGTATGCCAACCAAGGAAAGGGCACAGATCTACATCATTACGTCCCTATGCAAATTGTTTTATAAATATAAATGCAAATACAGACTACACATTAAAGAGAAACCAAACCTCTTCAGGAGCTGTTCCTCAGCGTCGGTTAGACAGGCAGCTTTACTGTTCCTTGATCTTGTGTAATGCAGGGTCTCACACGGCAATGTTTTAGGTTTGAAACAGAAAAACGATTCCTGGTTCCTCTCGTCTTTGAATTCGCAGAGAGTTTCATTTGTGCTCAGATGAATGTCACATCTAGATGTCTCCTGTAGTGTGCCATTACGAAAGGTGCCTGTGAAAATAAATTTATCAGTTCCAAACTTTCTGGTTCGCCATAGCGCGGAAACCACCTCACTTGAATGTATCAGAAGCACCGAAACTTTCACGCTGCCCGGCCAAAACAAGGTGAAGTTGACGCGGTAGGTCCCGTTGTTGAAATCCTCAAGCACGCCGGCCGCTCCTGCTTTCAGCTCTGGAGAAAGGATCCGAGCCAGAACGAAGTCTCCTCCGTATGTCTTGGGTTTGCCGTGGTAGTCATTCATTTCCACTCGGACACTGATGATCTCTCCCACACAGTAATTCTCCTTCGGGTTCATTAAGGTGACCAGGCTGTGTGCGCCACTGCTGGTGAGTTCCAACTGAGTTTGATTTACTGCAGGTACATGTTTTTTGAGCTCTTGCAATATTTTGTTGACTTTTGCTTCAGTAAGTCTGGCTGTGTTATGTAATCTTGGGTTGGGAGGTAACAGGTGTGACCTGTCAAACCACTTACCAGGCTGCAAGAGTGAAATGATAGGAGTCATTCTCCACTATTGGAGCTGCAATGGGGGATTCTATCATATTCCAGTATTTTCATTTTAACGAATGCACACACACACACACACACATGATAGAAACTCAGGTTTTAACATGAAGTTTTAATTACTATTTGTAGAATATTTATTGTATGTAACTTTCATTTCAATCCGGTGCTTGCATTTATCTAGGATTAAATAAAAAATGTTTGAGCTAGTCCTATTGTGTCTACGGGTTTCTCTGTTTAATTATTTTGGTGTTTCTGTATTTCAACAGTTTTTCCATTGATGTCTTTATCTGTTTGTTTAGACAAGCAGTCCAGTTCTTGCCAAATGGAAGATGAATGAATACAAACATAATTTGACCAACCACAGCTGAAATATTTAAAAGGTTTATTTACTTTAAATCTGAGCATTTGGTTCCAAAGCCATACCCATTCATACAACAGATGCATAAACGGCAAGTACTTTCAGAGCTCTAGGTTTCTTAGAACAATGTGTTATCTGTGTCTAAACTTTGTTATGAATTTTGCTAAAATACATTAGAGGGGAGCCTCCTTAAAAAATGTGTACTATTTTATAAAGTCAGCAAAAATGTGTGTCATAGAAATGGATGAATGTACGGACAGACACCCCCAAATATCCCCAGAATCTTATACTCCAATAACCTCTGCTAAATAATTGTAATGCCAAGTTTCATGACAATTGGATAAGCGGTTCTCCAGGTCTATGGAGAAATGTGACGTGTGATATACATACATACGACCACCTCCACTATATCCCCTTCAATGATAAAATACAGGGGGAGCTTTGATTTACTGGACAGAGTGAAAGACAATCTTACCTGCAGCCAGGATATCAAGATGACACAAGGCAAGAGAAGCAGAAATAAAATCTTCTTCTTATTAGAAGACGGGAGAGGAGGTTTCCTGTTGAGGGTGATTTCTGCTGCAGCCATGTCCAGTCCTCTGAAGAGGGGTTAATCGGGTCCTGATCGTACACTAATGTACCTGGATTGAGAAACAAAGCAACAGGAGAAGAAGCAGCAATAGGAACGCAGCAGGTCACCAAAACTCTCTCCAGATATTATGCAGCACCTGTTAGGTAAGAGGGAGGTAGGCAGGGTCACATTATGCAGGACCAGTTAGGTATTTGTTCCACATTGCTCTACTAGGCTGTGAAACCAGTTAGACTGGGTGTATTCATTTTTGACAAGACTAAGCAATAAGCTAATTAGTTAAGTTCCGCAGGATATAATAAATACCCCTGTGGCAGGGTGACTGGGCGGTGACGTCAGGCAGAAGCAGGAAGGTAAACACACCAGTACTGCAGATTCAAAATAAAAGATGCGGCGGTGCTGTTTATTTAAAAACAAAAATGAATCAAAAATTTGAACAGAAAACAAAACAGAGCAAACAAAACAGTCAAACAAAACAAGAACATAAAATATAAGCACAGGTCAGGCTGGGCAGATTGCCTTCACTGTTCCTATGCTTAATTTTTCGTCTCGCTGCTCGCTCTCTCCTCTCTACACCCACCACCCGAGTGCCGAGATCTGCAGGCTTTTATATTAGTGACCGAGGGATTAATTATTTAATAATCCCCTGGTCAGTATTCTGCATGGGTTTTCTAATTACTGGGGCTTCCCATCCACGCTACTTAATACAAAACAAAACAAACTCGCCATGCCGTCATCTATAAATACATTTCTAAATAAATACAAATAAACACACAGCCTCGCCATCATAAATACAATAATAAATAAACCATAATACTACGAATAATAATAATAATAATAATAATAATACAAATACAAAAATAATACAGGGGGAGGGGCCCGTTCTAAAATAAAACTTCATTTCCCATAGTTCCTTGCAACCACCCTCTGTTCATCCTCTCTCCCCATTGGCTCATTCAGATTTCCACCCTCCAATCTCAGAGCTCCTTAGTAGCCATCACTTGTATTAAAGCTGGCTAATCAGGCCTGAGGGGACTCCCTTTCTCAGAGGAATCCATTAAACTACAGCATTTTCTCTACTTAAATTTCAGTGAATCCATTACCATCCTTAGATAATTCCAGTGCATCCTTTCATTTTCTTTTGTTTGCTGCTTTGTCTAAACTGCTCTTTTTGTTTTCACTGTTACTTGTTTAAGTTTAGCTGTTTTCTAGGTCTGTTTAGTGTTTGTTGTTTTATGTGTGACAGCCTCCATTTTTCCTGATCCTCCTGATTTTTCCAAACAACTGTTCACCATTCAACTCAACACTACTGGACAGTCTCAACAATTTCAGCGTACTCAATGTTTTCAACCTTCTACAATCACCATCATTTCGGGACACTTTGCTGGACTGCCTTATTTGTGGGTGAGATCATTTCTTTTGTTTGGCTTTTTTCTATTTTAATTTGATACTTTGTTTCCTGTATTTTTCTGTTACTTTGTTATTTTGTTACTTTGTATGGATTTCAATTCCCCTGCTATTACTGGACTTGTTGGGCCTACCTCTCATTCTCCCACCATTGCCACAGAGACTGTTAAATGTAATTGTTTTCACAAGACACTGTTTTCATCTGTATCTATTTATTTATCTTTTGTCTATCTGTGTGGGTTGTGTTTGTGAGTGTGGGTTTATTGGAGACCCTCCGGACACCATTCATTTCCACTTTGTGAAACTGTTTAGCCTTCTGTTTGTCCCTACATGCTTATCTGTACCATCTTACTTCTTATCTGTTACCTGCAATTATTTGAATTCCTGTCTTATCATTATTCATTTAATTCAGTTGTTCATTTTCATTTGTTGACATTATTGTTCAGAATAATAAACCGGTTGTTCGAGAAATTGACACCTCTGACGTCCCTGCTTTTGCTGTCTGTCACTCTTGCTGACTTATTTAACTATAGGAATAGGGCCAGTAGTATCTCCTTAGGGAGGACAGTGCAACTGCCTCTCAGTTGTGCAGAGTGATCGTTACAGAATTGGTGGCCCGTCGGGGACCCTTTGTGTCATTAAATTCAAATCTAAATTCATCAGTTTAAATTGTTGGGAACTTAATGTCAGAAATGGAAGATCAGACCTTGACTTCGCTAAACTTCTCTGAGATTGGAGATGGACCCCATGTGACTATCAGAGAGCCTATCACAGAGAGAACTACCGCCTTAGTGATCTGTACATTACCCAAGACGGGCAGAGCTTTGTGGAGGCGATGATGATGAAGGAACCTTACTGACAGTGTTGCGATAGGGCAATTGACTGAGCACTGTTCCCATCTCACCAACCGTGATTTACAGGAAAGGTAGTCTGAATCTATTGTACCTGATGCACTCTCCAGAGCTCCGCTTGTACCTCCTTCAACTCCTTCTGCATCAGTGTGTGCTGGCAATGCCCCTGCGAGTAGCATGGTTCTTCCCACCACCATGGACCAGATTGCGCCGCTCAGTCCAAAGACCCAGCTATCGCTGATATCATCAATGACATTGCTTCCAATACTGCCAATGATAACCGCATCTCCTTCATCCAACAGCAGGGACTTGTGTATCGCCGGTGCCCATTCCTAAACAAGGATTCCGATACCAGCTGGTTATTCGGAACAGCTAACGGAGTCCTTCCTCCACCACTACCATGACAACCCTTTGGGAGGTCACCTGGGCAGGATGAAGACCTTGTTGCGCATGCTGGAGGTTGCATGGTGGCCCTCCATCCGTAAAGATACGTGGCACCACATAAAGGAGTGTCAAACCTGCCAGAAGTACAAACCGTCCAACACCAAACCTGCAGGTCAACTCCAGTCCACTACTGTGAAGGAGCCGGAGAGATGCTGGGTCTGGACCTAATGGGACCTTTCCTGTAAATAACGGTAAAAGTGAATTGTTGTAGGCGAAGAGTCCAGCGGGTCAGTCTGGAAGAGGTTTTTGGGTTATTCAATGCCCAGGAGAGTGCAGCGTGGTCAGTGACAACCTCAAACTCCATCCCCTCCAGATAATGCCGCCATTTTTCTACTGCCCACACGACAGCGAGACACTCCTTTTCAGATGTGGAGTAGTTTTTTCGGCAGAGTTCAGTAATTTGGAGGCGTAGGCTATTACTTTCTCATCCTCTCCTTCTAGCTGGGTCAGAACTGCTCCTAGTCCTACATCGCTGGCATCAGTGAAGACTCGGAACGTCTTGTTGATGTCTGGGTGAGCAAGGACTGGCGGACTGATCAAAGCTTCTTGGAGGAGTTTGAAACTCTTCTGGCACTCTCCTGTCCATTTCCAGGGGACATCTTTCTTTTCAAGTTGTTAAGTGGGGCAGCAATATCCGCAAACCTGGGGATGTACTTGTGGTACCACCCTGCCAAACCTAGGAACCGTTGAACCTCCTTCAAGCTGGTAGGAATGGGATATTCCTGGATGGCTTGGAGCTTGTGGGGATCAGCAGCTACACCCTCACCTGAAACCACATGACCAAGGAAATGGAGAGTGTGTTTAAAGAAGTGGCATTTTTAAGATTGAGAGTAAGACGGGCCAGATGAAGTTTGTGGAAGACAGCTTCGAGGTCTTGAAGATGCTGCGCTGAGTTTGGTGAATAGACAATGATGTCATCTATGTAGACGAAACAGATCTTCCCTCGGAGGTCTCCTAACACTCTCTCCATCAGCCGTTGAAAAGTGGCTGCAGCATTTTTTAACCCAAATGGCATTACTTTAAACTGATAGAACCCAAAGGGTGTGGAAAATGCAGTCTTCGCTCTACTTCCTGAGTCCATCGCCACTTGCCAGTAACCCGAGCGTAGATCAAGGGAACTGAATACCGCAGCTCCACTCAGGGACCAACCTGACAGAACGCGTGAACCGCACCTTAAAGACCATGGTTGCATCTTTCGTCGGGAAAAACCATCAGCTGTGGGATCAGTGGCTACCCGAGTTTCGTTTCGCCCTCAACACCGCCAAACATGAAACCACTGGCTTCTCTCCTGCAGTACTAGCGCTCGGAAGGACCATCAGAGGCCCATTGGACCGATTAATCGCTGTTGCTCCTGCTCCATCCACCGATCCCTACCAACTGCTAGATCGCCAGCAGCAGATTGTCAAGAGGTGAGGGATCACGCTGCCAAAGCTCAGAAACGGCAAGCTCGGAATTACAATGCCCGGAGAGCCCACTGTCAGTATGAAGAAGGTGAGTTAGTCTGGATAAGATCTCACCTTATCTGATGCCTCCGAAAGTTTTCTGCAAAACTTGCCCCTAAATGGTTTGGGCCAGCTCTTGTCACCAAGAGACTTGGACCCAACAACTACAAAGTCAAGTGGGGGAGCCAGATTATGTCAAAGAGGATACCATCAATATTGTTAATTTAAAACGCTACTATGGCGTTCGGTCCCTTGCACCTCCAGTGTGGGGGATATGTAGCAATTCTCATGCTACATAATGTGGGTGTAAGTCTCGCCCACCTGTCCCTTTAATTAGGGTCAGTAGCCTGGCCAGGTTAAAACTTCATTTCCCATAGTTCCTTGCAACCACCCTCTGTTCATCCTCTCTCCCATTGGCTCATTCAGATTTCCACCCTCCAATCTCAGAGCTCCTTAGTAGCCATCACTTGTATTAAAGCTGGCTAATCAGGCCTGAGGGGGACTCCTTTCTCAGAGGAATCCATTAAACTACAGCATTTTCTCTACTTAAATTTCAGTGAATCCATTACCATCCTTAGATAATTCCAGTGCATCCGTTCATTTTCTTTTGTTGCTGCGCTTTGTCTAAACTGCTCTTTTTGTTTTCACTGTTACTTGTTTAAGTTTAGCTGTTTTTCTAGGTCTGTTTAGTGTTTGTTGTTTTATGTGTGACAGCCTCCATTTTTCCTGATCCTCCTGATTTTTTCCAAACAACTGTTCACCATTCAACTCAACACTACTGGACAGTCTCAACAATTTCAGCGTACTCAATGTTTTCAACCTTCTACAATCACCATCATTTCGGGACACTTTGCTGGACTGCCTTATTTGTGGGTGAGATCATTTCTTTTTGTTTGGATTTTTCTACTTTAATTTGATACTTTGTTTCCTGTATTTTTCTGTTACTTTGTTATTTTGTTACTTTGTATGGATTTCAATTCCCCTGCTATTACTGGACTTGTTGGGCCTACCTGTCATTCTCCCACCATTGCCACAGAGACTGTTAAATGTAATTGTTTCCACAAGACACTGTTTTCATCTGTATCTATTTATTTATCTTTTGTCTATCTGTGTGGGTTGTGTTTGTGAGTGTGGGTTTATTGGAGACCCTCGGACACCATTCATTTCTACTTTGTGAAACTGTTTAGCCTTCTGTTTGTCCCTACATATTTATCTGCACCATCTTACTTATCTGTTACATGCAATTATTTGAATTCCTGTCTTATCATTATTCATTTAATTCAGTTGTTCATTTTTTCATTTGTTGACATTATTGTTCAGAATAATAAACCGGTTGTTCGAGAAATTGACACCTCTGACGTCCCTGCTTTTGCTGTCTGTCACTCTTGCTGACTTATTTAACTATAGGAATAGGGCCAGTAGTATCTCCTTAGGGAGGACAGTGCAACTGCCTCTCAGTTGTGCAGAGTGATCGTTACAATTTGTATGTCACACATTTTGCTGGCTTTTTAAAAAATAGTTTACTAATTTTGTCTAATCTTTATGGCCACATTTTATCTAAATTTTGAACAAAGTTTAGACACAGATAACACGTTGCTCTAAGCAACCTAGACCTCTGAAAGTGCCTGTCGTTTATGAATCTGTTGTATGATTAAAGTAAATAAAAACTTTCATATATTGCTATGGTTGGTCAAACTGTGTCTTTATATATTCATCTTCCATATGACAAGAGTAGAATCCCCCATTGCATCTCCAGTAGTGGAGAATGACTCATATATCATTTCAATCTTGCAGCCTGGCAAGTGGTTTGACAGACCACCCCTGTTACCTCCCAACCCAAGATTACATGATACAGCCAGAGCTACTAAAGCAGAAGTCAAAGAAATATTGCAAGCGCTGAAAAGACACGTACCTGCAGTAAATCAAACTCAATTGGAACTCGCCAGCAGTGGTGCACACAGCCTGGCCACCTTAATGAACCCGAAGGAGAATTACTGTGTGGGAGAGATCGTCAGTGTCCGAGTGGAAATGAATGACTACCGGGGCAAACCCAAGACATACGGAAGAGACTTCGTTCTGGCCCGGATCCATTCGCGAAAGCTGAAAGCAGGAGCGGCCGGCGTGCTTGAGGATTTCAACAACGGGACCTATCGCGTCAACTTCACCTTGTTTTGGCCGGGCAGCGTGAAAGTTTCGGTGCTTCTGATACATTCAAGTGAGGTGCTCTCGGCATTATGGCAAGCTAAAGAGTATTGCAATGATAAATTTATTTTCACAGGCACCTTTCGTAACGGCACACTACAGGAGACATCTAGATGTGACATTCATCTGAGCACAAAAGAAACTGTCTGCGAATTCAAAGACGAGGGGAACCAGGAATCGTTTTTCTGTTTCAAACCTAAAACACTGCTGTGTGAGACCCTGCATTGCTTAAGCTCGGATAACACAAAACCATCCTGTCTGGCCCAAGCTGAGATTCAAATTCTGGGGAGGTTTGGTTTCTCTTTACTGTATATTCTGTATTTCTAATTTATGTTACTAAATAAAAATGTGCATGGGGATGTAGATGTGTGCCCTTTCCCTGGTTCGCATACTTTTTTAGTTCTTTTGGCTCTGCGTTATTTGTTCTCAAGTTGTGCGATAAGCATTTAACACAAAACGAGATTACAGGAGATAAGGAAGTGCATTTCTGTCTCGATGACGATTCTTCAGCTTGTCCCTTAAATTTGATGTATTTTGACTGCTCGAACAATGTTAATCATAGAAAATTGACACTGGCCTACCCCTCCAGGTACATTTCCAAAATCAAGAAAAGCATATTACGTTGACAATATGATGAAATCAAAATTCTACAAAAAGAAGGCTCCATTTTGGGTGTCAAAAGACTGAACAAAAACTCCAAATGAATGCTCCAAAAGTCCTTATAAAAATGGCCAGTATTGTAAACAGTGTAATGAAACTAATATAATGTCTGTACATAAGTGTGCACAATACCAATTGATGTGTTAGTAAGTTTCTTTTATTGATACCAATATTGTAAAGTTACACACACATAGCTTGAACATTATCATTATACACAACAATGTAGCACCTATTCATAACAGAAATCACATAGTGATCAGTTACCTTATTCCGGAGAAGCCTTCAGGTACAGCGATGGTCTGCCATCAGGAGACCCAAATGGGCCAACCTGCAATTATAGGTACTCTCCATGCAAATACTGCAATATACATGGTCTCTGTGTGGTTATTCATGCCTCTTTAAAACATAAAACTATACAAATGTAATGAAGAGGTTTTCTTTTCTTCTGAAGGTTTAAGGTTGGTGTGACAATCCAGAATGAGTTCGAAACATTACAGTGGTTACCTGTAAAGGTAAGGTTAGTTTGTGATTGAATGTGTAAGTGATTTGAATTCTTAAATTAAAATAGCACAACATGACACTGACATCAACAGCTATTTGGTATGGAATATAAACCACGGGCCAATTAACTAGATACTTTTTGAAAAACAGCAACATAAAGGATGCCTAAATGTTTGTTTGGTGAATTTTTTTTACATGCAATGAATATGTTTTTGTTGTATCGAAATGCTCACAGAACAAGGCTGGATGTTTGTACCACAAAACTTTTTAAATAAGTCATTAAAAACAAAACCCTGTTTTTATCTCACAAAACCCAGTAAGTCAAGATGTATTATAAAATGTACAGTAAGTAGAACACAGGAATGATCATGTGCTGAATAGAAAGGGGCAAAATGCAGCAAATTATAAAGAAATGTCAAGTGTTTACTAGCATGAGTAAAAAGTAGCTTGAATACTCTTCCTTCATTATTATTATTAAGACCGTGATACATAGCAGAATTGTGTTGATCTTGACATGACATACCAGGGTGAAATATTGGGGTCGAGAGATGTGTCTTCTGATCTTGACATAACAAATCTAATTTATGTTTTCCCTAACTTTAATGAGCCATCGTAGTTTTGGTCTTTTTTTCTAAATCTAGAAACATTTTAATAATACTGTCAGACTCTGTAAATAGAATGTTTTCTGTTTTAGATCGTGGTCCACAAGCTGCTGGGAAGTGTGAGCTGGGAATGAGCTCTCCTACCCCAGTGGATTTTTCCATTCAGACAGGTGGAGTTCTTCCTATTGCAGAATGAGAAGCTTCCAAAGTGTGAGCGACATGAACCAGTGCCTTCAGGGGAAACAGGTTTACCTGTGGGCGACTCTACAATACGCCAGTGGATTGAATATTCCACATACAAACTAAACGGTAAAGATTTTGCTTTGACTAACTTGAATGACATAAATATCTTTAAGCAGATGCAGAGTTTTTAGCCAGAAAGGAAACCCTCACCACATTGTGACTGATAATAGACCGCAGTTCACTTCCATCGACATTGCAGCTTTTCTGAAAAACAGAGATTCAACACATTTGTTCATCAGTGTACTACCCACAAGCAAATGGGGCTGTGGAGAGATTTAAGAGAGATCAAGGAATGCATACTGAATGTAGGCAAACCTTGGAAGCCAACTGTAACTGAATTCCTACACAATTAAAGAAAAGTACTTGGTCAAAACTAGGGATGCACCGAATCCAAGTTTTTATGATTCAGCCAAATACAGAATCCATCTCAAAAGATTTGGCCGAATACCAAACCGAATACTGAATCCTACAAAAATTGTCAAGAAAACTGAATGAAACTATTGAATGAAAAGCAGACTGGCAGCTACTAACAAGGGACACGTACAATCTATAGTTTTGAGCCTTTTAGTTTATAGTATTTTTATTAATGAAATATATCCCTGAATAAGATTTTAGTTTGAAACTTACACAAGTTACCACTAGCCCCCCCCCCAACCCCAGAAATGTCAAAATACCATTTTTACCTTTACAAGAAAGGAGAGCTGCATCTTTAGTGATGTGTGTCTGGCCGGATTTAGGATTCGGTTCACCGAATCCTAAGTATTCGGCCGAATCCGAACCCTGCTCAAAAAGTAGGTATTTGGGCCGAATCTGAAACCGAATCCTGGATTCGGTGCATCCCTAAAACTGACGGGTTTCATTTGTTTTGTTATTGCTGCCTTTGCCATTCTGTTTGAATTGCTCCCCTAAACTGTGTGGCTGCTGACAGTGATGAATCTATTACAACACCAAGGTTTTTCTCTTGGTGGCCTATTCTAGTTCTATACCACCCATTCGCTAGTTGAATCCTACATGTTTGTAACTGGTATGCAACCTCCATATCAAAGATAAATAAAGGGAGGACAACTGTATGTTTTAGATAATTAAGTTAGCCATCAATCTCTTTTCTTCCTTCACAGACCTGAAGTACACAAGTAAAACAGCACCCCAGGCACCCAAGCTTGCTATTGACAAGAGGAGAAACATAACCATGTCCTGGAAGATGCATGGATTCCCTTGCATTTCAAATGCTCCATGCTTCATCAGTGGTGGCATATATATTGTTCGAGAACTGGACAGACTAGCTGGAGGGGAGAACACTGTTGTAGTTACCTCGATTGGTCAGCACCTTCGTCCTTTCCCCTTGAAGCTCTACGTTA
Source organism: Acipenser oxyrinchus oxyrinchus (assembly GCA_030684275.1). Classification (NCBI taxonomy): domain Eukaryota; kingdom Metazoa; phylum Chordata; class Actinopteri; order Acipenseriformes; family Acipenseridae; genus Acipenser; species Acipenser oxyrinchus. Next base: position 2,823,573 of record CM060304.1, read on the forward strand.
CAAGAATGGTGACCATCAAGCAGGCTGTCACAAGACTTCTTCGGAGAAGCCCTTTAACCAGGGTGTTTGTTAAATCAGAGAACACCAGAGAACTCAACTCTTACATGATCCAGATGAACAACTGGCATGGTCACCTCCAAAACCTGGCTCTGAAGGAGGTGTTTCGGGGTGAAAGTGGGGTTCATTGACGCTTGGGACATGACTGTAGCTGCAAACACATTTGAAGTTCACCCGAATAGGAATATTGTTCATGATCAAATTGCTTTGTTTTTGTCCTACCTGTGTGGTCCAAATTCTTAGTGGGGAATGTTTGTGTAATTTGGTGCATTGATGTAACTTCACATTAGCATACACCTTGTAACGCACCCTGTATACCACACAGTATGGGCTAAATGGAGTGCCAGTTCACAACAAGGTGCCTCTGTATGAGATATCCATCGTGAAATACAGAATCCTACATATAGAATCCTGTTCTACATTTATTAGGGATGCACCAAATCCAGGATTCGGTTTTGGATTCGGCCTAAATACCTACCTTTTGAGCAGAATTCTGATTCGGCCGAATACATTTTAATACATCCCCCGTATGCAACACAGCAACGTCACATCATACTTTTCATGGAGTAAAGTTATCCAGTAAACCTGTAATATATAGTAATGGCAAATGGCAGACTTTTGTGCTTTGTTGCTTTGCCTGTGAAACATGTTCTAGAGATCATACTCAGATAAAAAATAAAAACTTGCACAGAAATATATATTTTTGTAACATTACAACTGTCGGATGTGCAAGACGTTGTTGAACAATATGCGTTAGTAAATTACATTTTACGTTATTGTAATGTGCCAATACATGTTCTACCATTTGTTAACTGCTGTGTTTTATTAAAATAATTATATAACTATTTTGTAGCCTATTTGATAGGTGTTACACACACGGTGCATTTAAATCAGTGTGGGTTTTATTTCACGGGGAGATTCAGGTCACTCACTGTCATTTTTTCCTCATAGCTCTCAGATCAGTTGAAACGGCTTGACCATCGACCCAAGGGAAGTTTTTAAATGCTTTTAACCTGTATTTGAATAGATTCTATTGTGGGGTGGGATTTTGTACTATGAGGGGACCTTTTTAATTGCTTAGTTAATTACTGTAATTACTCATATTTAGAACTATTAACTATATAACTATTGTAATTTCCACTATTTAAAACTTAGTTATATTGCACAGTACATATACTGGTTCAATAGGCGTGACTTATCTATTGGTTACATGTTTTGAAGATGAACTTATGTTTTTATATTGAGTGTTTGATTTGATATTGTGTTGATTTGAAGGATTCACTTAATTGTTTGCTGTGTGTATTTTTAGATTTGTTAAATGTTTTGCTTTACTGTTTGCCGTGTGCACTCGTAGATCATTTTATGCATTTGTGTCATTAATTGTAGCTAATTGATTGCTATGCAGCCTTATTGATCCTGAATAGGAAACACGCCTAATTAAGATTATTGTTGATTTTGTTTCTACAGACATTTGTATATGACAATTTTAAAAGTTTCTTTTCCTTGTGAATAAATAAGGGGTCCACAGTACTCTACGTAAATCCAGTTATTACTCTACCCTACCTAGGAAAGTGTTTTTATTACACAAAGCAGCACATGAATGAATAAATAAATAAATATTTGGTACAGATGACCAATGTACTTTCCCACAATATTTAGGGCAGCAGTGTGGAGTAGTGGTTAGGGCTCTGGACTCTTGACCGGAGGGTCGTGGGTTCAATCCCAGGTGGGGACACTGCTGCTGTACCCTTGAGCAAGGTACTTTACCTAAATTGCTCCAGTAAAACCCAACTGTATAAATGGGTGATTGTATGTAAAAATAATGTGATATCTTGTAACAATTGTAAGTTGCTCTTGATCAGGGCGTCTGCTAAGAAATAAATAATAATATTTTTACTTCCAATTAAATGGTTGGTGTGTAGCTCCCGACATTTCATATATTCAGAAACCAGAATCAATCTACAGTAATGCCTGCAATAGTAATCTTAACCTGATTTAATTTAACTATTATTATTATTATTATTATTTCTTAGCAGACACCCTTACCCAGGGCAACTTACAGTTGTCACAAAATATATTTCAATTGAAACTGAAGCAATTTGTGATGTACCTTTCAGAAATGGGCTACCGTGTTCAGTTTTTAAACACCGTTCCTGTCACAATCTAAAGTTGATTACTGTTCCTTCCCTGAAAGCAAGTTGTACTGTCTGTCTGTTTCTTGCTGTTGTGTGCTCCTCCTATGAGCTCCCTGCTACTGTACTAGCCATCACAATGCTAGCCTAACAGCCTTCATACAGCAGGCTATCAACAAAACTAAATTACAATAAAGCGGACCCCATGCACAGGGAGTTCTATTTGGACGGCTGCCCTTGGCATACTGGAAGATGACAGTCTCACCAGCATTTTTCAGGACAGCAGAAGGACCACATATCTTGAGAATTGCTCAGTATGTTTCTGTGCCATGCAGTAAGGCATTCATGGAGCGAGTTTTCAGTTTAATGTCAAACCTTCGGACTGACGAAATGAATCGCCTGGGTGTTGAAGTGGTCAAAAGTGAGCTTTGCATGAATTCCAAACCACATGTTCACATTCAAGTGTCTAGTTTAGATTATAGAATCGATGCAGTTTGGGAATAAAATAATCTCAATGAAGAGGGACACACAAAGCAGTTTGGAGCTTAACACAAGTGCATGAGACCCTACATATTGACCATGCAAATTTAAATGACTTCTTGTCAAGAATCACACAGAGATTTGGCAGTACTTGGTTGATACCAATAACCTTCGTTTGGGTGTATGGAGTGTGGTTTGGCTTTTTACCACTATGTAGAGAGTCTAAAGTAGAAGAGTTTCCAAAACTAGGTATGTTAGATTCTTCTTTATTTAGCAGGTGTTCAGAAAAAAGTTGGCTTGCCATTCCTTACAGGACATTTTCAAACCAGTCATAAAAATGGGAATTATTTCAACATTGCCTAAAATGGATTTTAATAACTAAAGTTTGGAAGGTTGGACGACCCCTACGTGTTGCGTCATCTAATCCTAACCAATTAAAAACATATCCTGTCCCAGATTATCCACCTAAACCCCCAGCGCCCCCTGCAGTTTACACTGCTCAATCTCTCAATTCCTCTGTGAGTTTCCAGCCCTGCAGTTCTCCAAGTCGCTTTCCTATCAGACCTGAGACATTCCACCCACGAATGAGTTGACCAGCGGAAGACTCGCGATCAGTTTATGAAAAAAGGTGACGTAACGGACACAGATTTTGGGGTTCTGTGGTAACATAGCCGCAAAGCATGGTGGTACATCGAGCAAAACGTTAAGTGGGTAACGTTTCCAGAGCCTCTGCAAGACGTTACTGTGTTAACGTTTCCCTTGTGAGACCAGGTTGCCGAATAAGACGTCAACTTCAGCTTCGTACATTATCTGACGCTGTCCAGGCCAAAGGGCGAAACATCTCATTTAAAACACGGGTTCATAAAAATACAAGTTCCTTGCAACTGGCCAGCAATGTTGTAATCCTATTTCCTATCAGTTAAAACTTGCCCCAGCTCCAGACTTGTGACATTTCTTCAGCCGAAAGAGGTATTTCACCATCCAATCCAAGCAGAGACCACAGTTTTCCCTACGCTACCTTGACGACCAGGTATGATACGAGACGGCCAGCCAATCACGGGGATCGGACGGGCCTCGCGTCATCTCTCCGCTGTTCTCATTGGCCAGGCTCTAAAATAACTAGCCTATCACAACTCAAACGTGTTGCAGCGCTTGCAGCGCCAGTAATGACGCTCCTTTTCCTTTTACTGGTCAGTCGGGTTTACGCTATATGGCGATTGGCTCCAATTTCTATCGATCACATCAGCTCGTTGTTTGATTGGGTGGTGGCGGTTGGGAAAGGGCGGGCATCTTCAGTATGTGCACTGCATTTAAATTAAGGTGCAGGGAGAGCGTACCCTGCGTGTTGTTGCTGAATTGGATACAATATTAATAAGTAATAACAACACTTTTAATTATAATTATTAAAGAGTTCGATTTAACTAACGGCAATCTGTATGTATTTAGAACATTACATTAACAAAGAATTGGGCGTGCAAATATACATTGTTCATACGGAAGTAGATACTGACTACTAAACACGATTTTATTTTTTTTAAAGCGAAAGCCTGAACACAGGTTAATATTAACGGTACAAACTTTTCATTTGCATACAATTTATATATCGTCTGCCGACAGTCGCATTAAAACGACACACGCTCGACCCTCTGCAACACTTAATTACAACATTGTTATAGACACTTCCGTCCCTGACAGAACAGAAGACGGTCTATACGAAAGAGGTAAGATATATGATAAACTTGACACTTTAAGGATGCACTATATATTAAACACAAATATTAATAGTTAATTTATTTGTATTTTAGTTAATAATAATAGTTAATAGGCACACTAAAATCACGATACGATATGCAGGTTTCGATACAAATAATGCGCCACCATACACGTGATGGTCCTGATGAGCTACTGTTATGATGCATAATCTGATCAAATGATTATTTAATGACGGACTATTTCGTTGGAAGACAAAAATAAAATCCATTAGGGAGAGGATGCGCTAATACCAACTATAAAACACACATCTTCATTCAAGAAGCACAAGGTGAGCTACAATGAGCTAGCTGTGGTCCTCCATGATGATAAGTCAGGTCCACCCCTAATGATAAACAGACAGGTGCAGGATGGGAATATGACTCCAATTGCACAGCAGTTTGATCCATTCCTAGTTTTACTATATGCGTTTAATAAGACACACTTGAGCTTGTTACCTATCATTATTAATTCATTATTTTCATTATTAATTTCTTAGCAGACACCCTTATCCAGGGTGACTTATAACTGTTACAAGATATCACATTATTTTTACATATAATTACATTATTTTGTACACATTATTTGTTACTCACAATTACCCATTTATACAGTTGGGTTTTTACTGGAGCAATCTAGGTAGGCAATCTTATGGGCAGCAGTGTGGAGTAGTGGTTAGGGCTCTGGACTCTTGACCGGAGGGTCGTGGGTTCAATCCCAGGTGGGGGACACTGCTGCTGTACCCTTGAGCAAGGTACTTTACCTAGATTGCTCCAGTAAAACACTGCTGCTCCACACTTGTACACTCTGTGGCAATACTAGCTCGTAGTAAAACCTGGAAGGGGTGAAACTGCTATGCAATAGGATTCTTATTTCGATCCCTGAGGTGTGTGTTTGTCTCAGTTGTAACTCTGCTGTCTGTTTGATTTACGCAGTGATGGAGAGTGCAGACCACCCTTACTGGCCTCGCTCCCTGTCTATCCCAGGGTACCGGCCCAATGACCGCAGCATGGCTGAGATCCTGACCTTCCTCTTCTCCGTGTCGGGGGCCCTGCTCCTGGGGGCGTGGCTGCTGTCGGGCTGGGCTGGTCTGAGACTGGGCACGGGGCGCAGGCTGGCCCTGTGCTGGTTCTCGGTGTGTGGCTTCATCCATGGAGTCAGTTCAGTTCACCCTCTTCCACCTTCAGATCCCTGCGGACCAGCACTTCCTCTCCCAGCTCTGTGAGTAAATCTCTACAGTGCCCCCTACTGCCCAGGTACCCGGTGAGCTGAAAGCAGACACTCAAATTCTCACATGCACTGCTGAGCTCCTGGGTGTAAAGAGGTTGCTGGCTTGGGGACCGGAGGAAACCCACTGACCTTCAGTTCTCCTGAGCTGTTGTGGGGAATTGATGCGTTGATGGGCATTCCAAATTGGGAAGCAAATTTAATTTGGCAGGCTAAATTTAAAAAAAAAAAAAAAAAATACAAAAAGGCACAACAGACAGTAATGTTTGCCTTAGATCTCTCTAAACACACTTAATTTCCAGAGATCAATATCTATTATAGATAAATAGCAAGATTAATTCTGAATAAAGGGAATATAAGAGGCTGTGTGGTCCAGTGGTTAAAGAAAAGGGCTTGTAACCGGAGGTCCCCGGTTCAAATCCCACCTCAGCCACTGACTCATTGTGTGACCCTGAGCAAGTCACTTAACCTCCTTGTGCTCCGTCTTTCGGGTGAGACGTAATTGTAAGTGACTCTGCAGCTGATGCATAGTTCACACACCCTAGTCTCTGTAAGTCGCCTTGGATAAAGACGTCTGCTAAATAAACAAATAATAATAATAAAAATAAGGCCATTCAGTCTGTTGTGATCATCCGGTTCCCAGTAGCTGATTGATCTCAGCACGAAAACATCAAGTCTTCATGATTTTTTTTGTCTCTGTTTTCAGGGAAGGAGTATTCCAAGGGGGACAGCAGATATGTCATGTGAGTCAAACTTCAACTTCAGCAGCTCGCTGTAGGATCCTAAGAGTCTGTTGTAAAGATCTAGTTAAATGGACACTGAAAATGAAGAAATGGTTGTGGGTCACTGTATGCGTTCGTTGGATGTCTGATTTGGGAGTGCACAGGCCAGGGTTGAATCCATTTATTTTTCCAATTCCTTCTTTAAAATTAATTTCCAATTCCCATAAGTATTTTTTATTATGTATTCTGCTTAGAGATACATGTATAAGAACGCGTTATTCTGTGACCTGAGGGAGCTTACAATACTTACTGAAAGTTTTGTTGAAAAATATTTATTTGGGCAAATTAGAAGACAGTGATTGCAAAGACATAATACTCGTTTATTCTCAGGGTCTTTATAGCAATAATGGACACTATGCTTGATTATTTTTTTCAAAATAAATATTTATAAATAAAATCTTAAATTTAATCTTAAAGGGTTAATGACTCATTTCTGCTCAGTAATGCATGCTTTCCTTGCATGGTGCTAGACTGAAGCTCTTACATTTATGTTTTGTGAAATGTCAGATTCTCCAGGTGACCCAAGTGCAACGCTATCTGCAAACAAAGATTTCTTTAACCTAGTGTAGCACATAGACCTACTGTATATAGTGCATATATGTGGATTGTGTGGGACATTTATCTTATGATTTGTCAAGGCACGTTAAAACACTGTAGAAGACCTAGTAACAGACTAACCCTGATCTCTCTCTCGTTCGTTCGTTCTCTCCACAGAGCTGATAACTTCACAGTGTGCATGGAGACAATCACAGCCTGGGCGTGGGGTCCTCTCAGTGTGTGGACTGTCTACGCCTTCCTTCAACACAAACACTATCGCTTCGTGCTGCAGCTCATCATATCGCTGGGTAAGAGGGGGCGATGGAGGAGGGTCAGTGCATCACGCTCTAAACAAGGACTGAACTGGAGTCTCAGAGTGCCAGTTCCAACAGAGTGGGGACAGGGTCAGCTCTATGTGGACGTGCTGTATTATACTAACCAGTCTCTTCCCCTTCACCCTCTCTCTCTCTCTCAGGTCAGCTCTATGGGGACGTGCTGTATTTCTACACTGAGTATCGGGAGGGTTTCTCTCACAGTGAGAAGGGACACCCCCTGTATTTCTGGTTCTACTTCGTCTTCATGAATGCTCTCTGGATTGTGATCCCATCTCTGCTCATAGTGGACGCCTTCCGCCACTTAGTGGCAGCGCAGAGCCATGCGGACAAGTCCAAAGAGCCACGACAGAGGAGCCACATCGATTAGAGACACGAGAACAACAGAACACTCGCAGTCACTCTGGGAATGTGACGTCCTTGACATTTTAACTAGGCTCACAAAACACCATACTCCTACGTTTTAGAGTGACATATTTTTTTGACTGTTCTGTATTGAAACGTTATAAAACCGGTTCATTGTGCACCGGGTTGCAGGGGCGTTGCTACTCGGTGCGATTGTTTTCGATTTTGCTTTTTGGGGGTGGAGGTAGCCAAGCTGAGGAGAATCGCAGAAAGCCAAACGGGTGTCAGTCATACCTGACACTTTCCTATTGTTGAGTTTGGATAGCTCTGCCCCACTCAATCACTACATGTCATTTCTCTAAAAAGGTGTGTGATTCGTTACGGTATTCTGGGAGCCCCTGAAAAAGCATATATATATATATATATAAAATATAATTACACACACACACACACACACACACACAGTTGATCCTGTATAAAAGTCTCCTCTCGTGAACGCTTCAGAGGTGAAGAGGACAAGAAGATCTTATACCAAATAAGTGGGTCAACTGTACATACTAACAATGAATCATGTGTTTTAACCAGAAATGCAATACTTCCAGCTATGGTCAAAAGTTTTGCATCACCCAATGCAATTAACTAATTGTGCTTCAGAAATAATGAATAATGTTGCGTTAACAAGTTGAATCGCATACCGCTTTGTAGTTTTCAATATATTTAATGATTTATTATTTTTAAATGTAACATTTTCATGAATACTGTACCTGTGTTTTACTAGACTTTTTGTGATTTAGCATTGTGTAGTTTCTTTGATTACACGATGTTAAATAAAAGATCTAAATTATATTTATATAGATTTATTTTTTGCCTCAATCCTAAAATTCTAGGTGATGTAAAACCTTTGGTCAAAGCTGTAATTAACACTGTAATCCATGAATTTATCAGCCAGTAACTTTGTGCATAAAACGACACTCAGGGCAAAATAAGATGCATTGCAATGTTCTGTAATCAGTCTGTTTGATTGGAACAGTGGGATTATCTTTAATTCTTTTTTATTGTTGTTTTTTTAATCCAGAAACATTTTAGTGGCGTATCCTATTGAACTGATATTTTCAACACATTTTAAATGAATAAAAATAAATTTGAAAAAGCAGTGTTGTTAATGATTGTGGTTGTATTGTAATGTATGCATATATCTGTACAAGCACTTATTCCATTGTCATGAAACATGGTATTAGCATGAGGGAATCAGATACTGGGCATGTAGGGTGTGTATATCTGTACATCCGCCATCTGTGTGTCCCACTTACATTTTCACATATATCTAGAGAACCAGTTTCCCAATTGTGATCAAACATTTGGTCAATAGTTCTTATTCTATACTATTCTGGTCATCCATGTTTTCATCTCACTGGTACTGCAGCTCAGGTTTTGAATGCACAGCTGTGGCGATGATGGGTAGATGTTACTGACAGGTTTGTTTATGTTAGTTGTCTTTATGCAGCCTGTTTTAAATTTGTTCAATTTTTAAAAATCTAAATTACAGAAAAAACACACAGCGTTGGTTTGCATGTTGAGACATCATTTAAAATAGGTGTGATGCATATGGGTTGAGATGATGTCCTTAGAAACTTATTTTCACTAAACATCTTTGTTTTCCTATTTTGCAATCAAAATTGCATTTTCTTTTGTTTTTATATTCTAATTTGTATTACATTTTCATTTTAGACTCTTAATTGTTCTATTTCTACAAGCTAGATTTTTTCAATTAAAACCACTTTTTTTTCTCGGTTTTTAAATTTCTGTTTTATCAAATTCTGTATTAAACAGTTTTATGGTGTGATCATTTATTTATTTTTTGGTGTGTGAAGTGCTTTGGGATCCTTGAAATGTGAATTGTTGTTGTTGTTGTTAATACTGAACACAGGGATTGCGTTAATAACAGTGGGGGTGGTGGTAAGGACACACACCGCACATCCAGGCTTCTCTTCTCAGCCACAGAGAAGGAGAAACTGCTGAGCCTGGCAGGGTCCAGAAACGCCCCTGGTCTGGGCTGAGTCTCTAAAGTGGGAGTGACCATCAACGAGGGAAAGGGTTGCTCTGAAACAGTGAAGCACAACACCCGTCCGGTTGACGCACAACTTGGGCTGACAGTGCTGAGAAAAGCTGATCCGAATGATGAAATAAATTAGAAACAGAAGAAACTGAGGATTCTGAGTAGACCCAAGGCGGCTAAGATGCAGATGATCTCCATAGGTAGATCCTGTATGGGGAGAAGTGGCGTTTCGAAGAGTAGAATGAGCAAATGGAGAATGTTCATTGATGTAGACAGGCAGAACAGAAAGCTCTGAAGAATCCCACAGAGGGTCAGGTGAACTGCTGGTATGGAGAGAATGGGGGAGAGAGAGAGAATCCCTAGCGTGGACGATGAAAGCCAGGATCTGGTTTGATTGAAGGAATAGGATGAATCCGATTCTGGCACAGAACGTTGAAAACACTGACCAAGCTGTAGAATATGAAGCTCTCGAAGAAGGGTGAGGGCTGCAAACATGAAATGCTGAGCAAATTGAAGGAGGATTCAGTCAGATAGAAGCTGGGGAGTCTGGAGGGGGGGAGTCAGCAGACGGGACCAGCTGACAGAACTTGGATACCGAAAGTAGGCAGAAGGAGAGCTGGAACTGACGGTTGAGGTAGCAGCTGGAACTAAACAAACGTGTAAATCGACTGCTGGGGAACCTCAGCACCCTTTGTGCTCCATTTTCTGGAAACGAGGGCAGAGATGAGATGTTGACCATCCTATGTGTTAGTTAATACGGATCGATCAGCGGTTTGCTACCATCATGTCTGCTTGGAATGGAAAAGGTGAACTCACATTCAGAGATTTGGGTTTCACAACTCCTTAACTCATAATCAAGACAGATTTCCAGTCTCATACCACGTCTCTAACCATGTATTAATGCTGTAATATTTGAGAGGATGTGTGGACATATGAATAGATTGCTGAGAAAGTCAAGCACCTCGTATTTTTGATTAAATGGGGATTAGCATTAGCCTTGATTGCAGAATGCTGCCACGATCTGCGTATTGGAGGAAAGCGGAGCGTTGGAAGCTCTGGAGAAGTGCAGTTACAGATTTAGACTGTAAACTAAAGCAACTTTGCATGCTATAATAGTGAGTAGCTCTGAAGAGGGAGCAGAGATCTGCTGTAGTGAGGAGCGATTAACAGAAGAGGACAGGATCTGCTGAACGGTGCAGAGATCTGAGGAAGTAACAATGAAGTGCTGTCAATAATGAGCAGTGGTCTGCTGCAGAGCGCAGAGATCTGCTGAAGCAGTGGAATCTAGTCACTGTATTATTTATTTTGTATATATATATATATATATATATATATATATATATATATATATATATATATATATATATATATATATATGATGCATTGTATATATACATGTATGTTTTGTACAATTGCTTTGGCAACACCTGCTATTGTAAGTTATGCCAATAAAGGACCATTGAATTGGAGAGAGAGAGAGAGAGAGAGAGAGAGAGAGGGAGAGAGGGGCTGTGTGGTCCAGTGGTTAAAGAAACGGTTAAAGAAGAGACTAAAATAGAACTTTACCCCAAAAATTGGTGACAGTACGTTTGGAGAAAAAAAAGGGAAAGACTTCAATAAAGAAAATTTTGTAACTACAGTAAAACATGAAGGTGGTTTGGTCATGGTATGGGGGTGTGTAACATGGGAGGTCAGTGCTGGCTATCGGACGCATGCATGCTCCTGCAGAGGGGCGGGATCAATCCGATCCGGGGTCTGTAGGACCCGCCTGTCAATCATGGCGATGACACAGAGAGGTTGGGTGAGGGTGTGTTGCGTCTCTCTCTCTGAGTGGTCGGGAGATGGGTCTTGGGGGGACAGTTGATCAATTAAACTGATGCTCTGCTATTCCTTCACTCTTGCCCTTCTAGGAGAAAGCGGTTCTGTTCGGAAACCTGGATCAAAAACATAAAAGAACGCCAGTGTCTGGAGCGAGAGAAAGGGGCAAGCAAGCCTGACTGAGGGAGATCTGCTACAAAAATAGTGCTTTATTACATACCCCTAGTGGGATGTTTTTAGTTTAGCTGGGGGAATCTTGGCACCCCCGTGAGTGATAGCGAGGGAATAGGACAGTGTCACGGAACAAAACAAAAACAAAATTACCATTGTTGGTATTTTCATCCACGGTACAAGCCATTTATACAATGTTATACAATGACATTCGAAATGCGTGTAGAAAAGGAGAAGCCATACTAATGGGGGATTTCAACTTCCCCCATATAAAATGGGAGAACCCGGTGGGAAGCACGACGGACGAAATTGAAATGGTGGAAATGGAAATGCTTCCTAACGCAATTTGTCAAGGCCCCGACTAGAGGGGAGACATGCCTTGATGTAGTCTTTTCAAATAACAAAGACAGAATAACTAAAACAGAGGTCAGGGAGCCATTGGCAAACTCAGACCACAACATGGTCTCATTTGAAGTGCTTTTTAAAACCCCAAAAGTAATGACTAAAGTTAAGGTTTACAATTTTAGAAAAGCAAACTATGAAGGTATGAAAAAGAGACTAAACAGAAGTAGATTGGAGTAAAATAGAGAAAACATCCACAGAAAAAGGATGGCTGTTTTTTTAAAAATGTAGTACTAGAGGCGCAAAACAATTCCATCCCAAAAGTAGACAAATCTAAATCTAAAAAAAATAGATCAATTAAAAACAAATATTCAGCGAAAAAAGGCACTTTACAGAGCGTTTAAAAGGGACCAAAAACAAAGCACACAGAAAGAGTGCTTGGAACTGCAAATGCAAGTCAAAAAGGAAGTTAGAAAGGCCAAGAGAGAGATAGAAATGAACATTAATAAGGGGGCTAAAACCGATTCCAAAATGTTTTTCCAATATTATGACAGCAAGAGAACATTCAAAGAGGAGGTTAAATGTCTAAGAGATACAAATGGCAAAATCATAGATGAAGAAAAAAAATAGCAAATATATTAAATGATTACTTTTCACAGGTTTTTACAAAGGAGGACACTGACAACATGCCCCACATGCCGACCTGTTCCTATCCAGTTTTAAATATCTTTAGCATAACAGAGGCAGAAGTGTTAAAGGGACTAGGAGCTCTTAAAATAAACAAATCCCCTGGGCCGGATGAGATCCTCCCAATAGTACTCAAAAAAATGAAAGAAGTTATTTAAAAACCGCTAACCAAGATCATGCAACAGTCTCTTGACACAGGGGTTGTACCGACAGACTGGAAAATTGCAAACGTAATACCGATCCACAAAAAGGGAGACAAAACTGCCGACAACTACAGACCAATAAGCCTGACTTCTAACATATGTAAACTTATGGAAACTATAACAAGATCCAAAATGGAAAACTACCTTTATGGTAACAGTATCCTGGGAAACAGTCAGCATGGTTTTAGGAAAGGGAGATCGTGTCTAACTAACGTGCTTGATTAATTTGAGGATGCAACATCGACAATGGATAATTGCAAAGCATATGACATGGTTTATTTAGATTCAGAAAGCTTATGACAAAATCCTGCATAAAAGATTAATTCTCAAACTGAACGCAGTAGGGATTCAAGGAAATGCATGCACATGGATTAGGGAGTGGCTAACATGTAGAAAACAAAAAGTACTGATTTAGAGGAGAAAGCTCAAAATGGAGCGAGGTAAACAGTGGTGTACTACAGGGATCAGTATTAGGTCCTCTGCTATTCCTAATCTACATTAATGATTTAGATTCTGGTATAGTAAGCAAACTTGTTAAATTTGCAGACGACACAAAAATAGGAGGAGTGGCAAACACTGTTGCAGCAGCAAAAGTCATTCAAAATGATCTAGACAGCATTCAGAACTGCGCAGACACATGGCAAAAGTGTAAGGTACTGCACGCAGGCAATAAAAATGTGCATTATAAATATCATATGGGAGATACTGAAATTGAAGAAGGAATCTATGATAAAGACCTAGGAGTTTATGTTGACTCAGTAATGTCTTCATCCAGACAATTTGGGGAAGCTATAAAAATGGCCAACAAGATGCTCAGATATATAGTGAAAAGTATTGAATTTAAATCAAGAGAAGTAAAGTTAAAACTTTACAATGCATTAGTAAGACCTCATCTAGAATATTGTGTTCAGATCTGGTCACCTCGTTACAAAAAGGATATTGCTGCTCTAGAAAGAGTGCAAAGAAGAGCGAGCAGAATTATCCCGGGTTTAAAAGGCATGTCGTATGCAGACAGGCTAAAAGAATTGTATCTATTCAGTTTTGAACAAAGAAGACTACGCGGCGATCTGATTCAGGCATTCAAAATCCTAAAAGGTATTGACAATGTCGACCCAAGGTACTTTTTCAACCTGAAAAAAGAAACAAGGACCAGAGGTCACAAATGGAGATTAGGTAAAGGGGCATTCAGAACAGAAAATAGGAGACACTTTTTACACAAAGAATTGTGAGGGTCTGGAACCAACTCCCCAGTAATGTTGTTGAAGCTGACACCCTGGGATCCTTCAAGAAGCTGCTTGATGAGATTCTGGGATCAATAAGCTACTAAGAACCAAACGAGCAAGATGGGCCGAATGGCCTCCTCTCGTTTGTAAACTTTCTTATGTTCTTATGTTGTTATCTGAATGCTATATAAAGAGTTCAATAGGGTTTTTGTCCCACACATTCACAAGGAGTCAGTTTTTTAGTTTATTTTTTTATTTTGGCATACTCTTAAAGTCTTAAAAACATCCTTCCATAGATACATTGAATAAACTGGAGCAACCTGTCGCTGACAAATGGCAAATTTTTATTTATGTTTTGCTGTAATTTTGACCCAAATAGAAACTTGCGATCTAAATTCCTTTTCAGTTGGGTTCTGGACCTTGGGTTTCTTTTTTTTTTTGGGGGTTCTTGATTAGATCTGACCTTCTACAGAGTTTTTTGTGAAAACTCACCCCAGTTATCACAAAACAGTTGTACGTAATGGACAACACAGTGACAACTATACAGACTTCTATGTGTGGCAATGAAGAGGGTCAGTCCAGCTCACGTTGACCAGTAGAGGGTGCTTGACTTCTTGTGTAAATGTGTTCATATGAAATGATTAGGGCTGGATGATAATGATATTTTCAGTTACCAGATACATTTATCTCGATAACCACCATTTTCTTAAATAATGTTTTCACATAAATTGAGACCTCCTCCCTAATTAGTTGTAGTTTTTTTCTTTTTTGCTTTTTCAAAAGAAAGGCATACCAGTGTTCTCTCCCCCAATAGGGAGAGGGGTCTGTGTTAAAGTCATTTTTTATTTCCCAGTTTAATACATGGCACTTAACACCCCCACCCCCCTCCACGCAGAATCTCTTTATATACAAATTAAGAGGAATAAAATATCTAGGGAGCTGTTGCAGGATTATTAATGATATTATAAATAATACTTTTCTAACACTATAAATAACAAATACATTTCGTATAATACCCCAATAAATCGATTATTGTTCCAACCCTAGGACTGATACTCCAGGTCGTCATCAAGGTCATGAAAACAGGATTGAAATAATTCTGTATCAGGAAAAAAAACCAAAAACCTAAAATTGGTTTGATCGCTGATTTGTAACACTTCCTGACATTGCAGCGTCACTGCTGGAGTGCTTCTCGGGAGAGTCCATCAAATTCTTCAAATAAATGTGATTTATACTTATGAATACATGCTATGCCGTCTCACAAAACAGTCTATCGTCACCGGCATTGTTACTGGTCGTTACTGTACATCATACAAAGAAGAAACAGCAGCCCCATTAGCAGCGTTACATGGGGACGTGTTGGGAGCTGTGCATTGGTCATTGTCACTGGCTGGTTTCCACCAGAGGGTAGGAAAGGTCAGGAGAAAGGCTGCGAAGGGCTCTGGGGTGCCGGGGAGTCAGAGCTGGCCTCGTCCCCTTCCTCCGAGTCCCAGACCTCGCTGTGCAGGTAATCTGCGAACAACGCCTTGGCGCGGTGCAGCACTCTGTTCAGGTTGTGCTTGCGGACCAGCCTGTCGAAATGCATGGCCAGCTCATTGTAATCTAGCCCGTTCTTCACGATGTGATCCCTGTGCTCCAGGAGGATGGACAGGCACAGGAAAAGCATGAAGGGGTTCCCTTTGCCGAATTCCTGGGGGGGCGGCAGGGAAACTGGGGGCTGCTGCTTGTCTTCTTTCTGCTGACGCCCAAACCTGGCCCTCCGGGTAGCAGGGGTGCTTGTCTTGTTGGGGACGGAGGGGAAGGTAGTCTGTTGGACAGGCAGGGAGAGGAAGAAGGGGGAGTAAGTGGAGTTACGACGCCCGGTCGGCGCAGACGGGGACTTCCTATTGGGCAGCGAGAAAGATGCAGTGCGCCAGTTGGGTAGGCAGGGAGAGACTGGGCGCTCTCCTCTTTCTCTGTCGCCGCAGAGGCAAGGAGATCCTACCTTCCCATTGGCCAACAAAGGCGAGGCCAGCTTCCCATTGGCCAGCAAAGGGGAGGCAGGCTTCCCATTGGGTAGAGATGGAGAGCCCACCCTGCCACTGGGTGACGTGGTTCTCCTGGAGACGTTGCTGACTGGGAGGGGGTGGGAGGGAGGCAGCTGATTTGGCAGTTTAATGAGAGGTTCTCTCTCCCCTTCTCCCAGCTCTCCCTCGCTTTCCTCAGTGGGGTGGCGGGAGAGGACAGATGGGCTAGGAGCCTGGCTAGTCTCATCCACTCTGCTGTTTAAAACATTTATCAGATTGATCACATTGTCCAGATTCTTCAAGCTTGTTTTTTCCTCAAGGTCAAAACTCTCGTTCCAGGCGCTGTAGTATTTATACTCCCCGAAACTGGATTGTTTTCCTAGGGGTGTCAGTGGCAGGACACTGTGCCCCACCTCTCCCTCTCCCTCTACTTTGTTCTGTTCTTCTATCAGTAATCCTTCCCCGGTGGATGCTTGCCTTCCTCCCTCTGCTTTCACCGCAAAAGAATCCTCTACGGGCCTCGGTATTACCCCATCCAGTTCTGCTGACGGATTCTCTTTTGGACTTGGTTTGTGTTCTTCTCTCCCTACGTTTCCGGCCCTCTCAGCCTCCTCGGAAGGATTTTCTTCAGGATCCCCTCCCCCCTCTCTCACCCCTCGGTTATTCCACCTCAGTCCTTCTCTCCTCTCTGTCACTCTTGCTTCTATCTCTATCCTCACCCCACTCTCATCTTCCTCCCCCTCACCTTGGGTGTTGGGTCTCTCTGTGTGCCTCCTTTCTTTCTCCACTAACTCACTCTCACCCTTTCTTTGTCTTTCCCTCTCCTCTTCATCTTGGCACGGTCTCAGCATCCTCTCCCTACTATCTCCTGTAATCGTCCCCTCTTTCCTCTCCTCTCTCTCCATCCTATCATCTTCTCTCTGTCTTGTCTCCATCTCCTCCCTCTCTCCTTCCCCCTCCTCTCTCTCATGCTGGGAGGCTGGTCTCAGCCTAAGCGTCTCTGCTCTCCCTTCCCTCTCGCTCTCCTCTCCCTCAACTGGGGTGGTGGGTCTTAACATGACCCTCTCATTCCTCTCTTTCTCCTCCCACCTATCGCCATCCCTGTCACCCTGGTCAGCCGGTCTAAACAAGTGCTTCTTCTTCCATTCTTCACCACTCTCATCTTTGCATCTCTCCATCCTCTCCTCCCCTGTGTCCTCCCTCTCATCTCCGTCACTCGTCTCCCCACTTTTCCTCTCCTCTCCTTCACCGTGGGCGGTGGGCCTTTGCATGTGCTTCTCCCTCCTTTCTCTCCTCTCTTCTCTGTCCACCTCCCCTTCCCCCTCACCTTCACCCTGGGGGGTAGAACTTAGCAAGTGCCTCTCCCTCCTCTCCTTTCGTAACTCCCTCCCCTCTCTAAGCCCTTCTCGCTCCTCTCCCTCACCCTGGACAGTGGGCCTCACCATGTGCCTCTCCCTCCTTTCCTCCCCACTATCCTCTCGCTCCCTCTCGCCCTCCTCCAAGGCAGGCCCCAGCAGCTCCACCTCGGTCTCCGGAGGGTCAGGGGGCAGGGAGCTCCAGGTGACCTCCAGCATCCTCAGGGCGTCCTCAAAGGCAAACTCCCTCTTCAGCTCGAGCAGCAGCCAGCGGTAGCAGAAGAAGAGGTCGTCCGCGCCGCGGGAGACCAGGTAAGCATAGAACTCAGGGTCCGAGTGGCGCAGCAGCAGCTTCAGGTGCTGGAACTTGAGGGACATGAGGCTGCCGTCCGGCCGGAAGTTCCCCTCCAGGCGCTTCATGAGCCCGCAGAAGCAGATGAAGGCGTGGGCCTCGTTATCCATGACAGCCAGGATGGGGGAGGCCAGGTCACTCATACCCTGGCAGTACGAGACCTGAGTGAGAGTGGAGAAGGTGTGAGTGTAAAAAAGAGAGAGAGAGAGAGAGAGAGAGAGGAGGGGGGGTTACCCAAATGCATGTGTGTGTGTGTGTGTGTCAGTTTCCTGCGTGTGTGTTTGTGAGTGTGTGTGCATGGGTCAGGTACCCGCAGGTGTGTGTGCGTGCGTCAGTAGTCTGCGTGTGTGTGTGTGAGTGTCAGTTACCCGCGGGTGTGTGCGTGCGTCAGTAGTCTGCGTGTGTGTGTGTGTGCGTGCGTGTGTGTGCATGTCAGTTACCTGCGGGTGCGTGATGGCGTAGGTAGTGAGCAGGTCGGTCAGCGCGGTGAGGTGGGGGCTGTCCTCGGACCCTGCGTAGTAAGGGTGCGTGCGGTCGGTTCTCAGCACATCTTTCAGCACGTTCCCCCGGATGAACTCCAGGTCCTCAGGGCTGGCCCGCTGGCTCCACTCCCCCTTCAGCTGCTCGTACTCCCGCGTCTTCCTCTTCATGTAGTCCATGCGCTCCTGACCCGTCAGACCGTCCAGGGTGCGTTCAGCAGGTAGCCACACCACCTGGGGGAGGGAGGGACAGAGAGAGAGAGAGAGAGAGAGAGAGAGAGAGCTTGTGAACAACTCTTTCAACCCTGCACATCTCTGCAGACCTGCGGATACTGATATTGTCAATAATTAAGTTTTGGTTTGAATTATTTATCGTACAAAAAAAAACAAGAAAACAACATTCATTTATCATGGAGAGAGGGCTCCATGATAAATCCTCAGTCAGCGCTGTCTCTCTTCTCTCTCTCAGAGCCATGTGAAAGGGGGTACCAACAGTTTCAGTGGACCCTGGCCTGTCTTTGCTTTAATTTTTATATACTTCCCGCTCTATTCTTCTGTCGCGGGGCCCTAGGCTTCAGGTATTTGTATCTGTAACAGATATTGCTTTTTTCCCCCCAAATAATGAATACAGACAAATTATTTTGTGTCTATAGAGGTAGTCAGAAGGCATATACATACAGAGAACTTGGAAGCAAAGCAGACGGGAACTGGAATATCACAAGCAGCATCGTGTAAATAGACGTGTATTTTTATTTTTATTGAAATTACAAAAACATGAATGTTTTATTATGGATTACCTGTCAAATAATATGATTTTCAATGAACTATAAACATGTAGCTATGGTGACCAGTAAATTATGCAAATTAGTACCATCGAAAGTTCGAACCTTCCTTCGGTAATGTCAAAATGTTTATTAATTATTCAAATAAAACAACCAAACTATAACTTTGTTCTTTTACTTTCTTATGTTGATTCAGAAATGTCTTCATCTAGACAATGTGGGGAAGCTATAAAAAAGGCCAACAAAATGCTCAACAAGGGAAGTAATGTTAAAACTCTACAATGCATTAGTAAGACCTCACCTAGAATATTGTGTTCAGTTCTGGTCACCTCGTTACAAAAAGGATATTGCTGCTCTAGAAAGAGTAGTAGAAGAGCAACCAGAATTATCCCGGGTTTAAAAGGCATGTCATATGCAGACAGGCTAAAAGAATTGAATCTATTCAGTCTTGAACAAAGAAGACTACGCGGCGATCTGATTCAAACATTCAAAATCCTAAAAGGTATAGACAATGAGACCCAGGGGATTTTTTTGTCCTGAAAAAAGAAACAAGGACCAGGGGTCACAAATGGAGATTAGATAAAGGGGCATTCAGAACAGAAAATAGGAGGCACTTTTTTACACAAAGAATTGTGAGGGTCTGGAACCAACTCCCCAGTAATGTTGTTGAAGCTGATACCCTGGGATCCTTCAAGAAGCTACTTGATGAGATTCTGGGATCAATAAGCTACTAACAACCAAACGAGCAAGATGGGCTGAATGGCCTCCCCTCGTTTGTAAACTTTCTTATGTTCTTATGTTCTCTCTACCTTGCGGAGGGAGGGCTCCACACCCCCGTGGTAGATCCTCAGTCTCAGATCCTCCGGTCGGGTCAGCTGACCCTGGTGGTTCAGGTAGCTGTGGAACTCTGCGTCGCTCAGTGGTGGCTTGAAGGGCTTCACATCCTCCCCATAGGACCAGCTAAGAGCCTGCTGCACCCGCGACAGGGTCCTGCCAACCTGGGGAGAGACAAGGAGAGAGACAGACAGGGAGACCATTGGACCAGTTGAAAGTCTGCTGCACCTTTGTCCCAGTATTAAGCACTAACACAAATAGATCACATAGACACAGACACTGACATACACACTCACAGACACTGGGAGACGCACACAGACACAGGCAGAGCCATACAGACAGACACACACTCACTGAGAGACACAGACACAGGCAGACAGACACACACACACACACACACACACACAGACAGACACAGAGACACATACACACACAGAGTCATACAGACAGAGACACACACACAGACACAGACAGGCATAGAGACAGAGATCCAAGCACACAGACAGACACTGACCTGGGAGAGAAGGGACTGTGTGAAGGGCAGAGCAGCAGCAGCCAGAGACTTCCTCTCTCCAGGCAGGAGGTCTGTACCAATCACATCCTTCGGGCTGATGATATCCCAGTCCTCCAGCAGGGGGCCTACGAGCATGAGGGAGAGGGAGGAGCAGACGGAGCAGGATAGTTAGTGCCTCCCTCATGTATCACACACCAGTAAAATTAATTCTCACTGTTACAAGCAAAGGAAAAGGGGGGATAGAAACACAGTCTGTGCCAGAGCTAGAAACTCATTCACTCACACTTCAGGATTCAATGCATTTTTCACTTTGATTTGAGTTCGGAAAGCTAGCTCAGGTGTGTCTTATTAAACTCATAGTAAAATCTGTACAAAATAATGTGGCAATTCATCTTGGGCTTCAACTGCAAATCTCTGTGCTCTCTACCAGCTATGGCCAAATGTTTTGAATGAGCTATGGAACCTGCTGAATAATGTTATGTTAACATATTGAATTGCACACCGCTTTGTAGTTTTCCGTATACTTTAACGAAGAAATAGTAAAAAATTGAAAAATGTGACGTTTTTAATTCTAACATGAAATAGGTACTGCTATTAGGGCTTCCGCTAGAATTTTGAAATATCATTTTGTAGTTTCTTTGATGACATGATGTTAAATTAAATATTTAAATTATGTTCATATATTTTTATTTTTATTTTTTTGGAGGGGATTTTTGTTCAACTATATCTCAATCCTAAAATTCGAGATGATGCTAAACTTTTGGCCATAGCTGTACTGTCTCGTTTCAGCCACAGCAGGCTCCTGCAGGGAAGCAGGCTGAGACTCACTGTCCTCGGCTGGCTTGATGTCGATCTTCAGCTGCAGGTAGGGTTTGGAGGCACTGAGGAACGCTGCGTCCAGGTCCCAGTCTGACAGCAGAGACAGGTACAGCTCCACACCCTGCCTGTCCCGGGACAGGTAGCTGATCCCAAAATTCCTCTTCCTGGAAAGAAGGAAGGAAGGAAGGAAGGAAGAGAGGAAGTAGGGCCAAAACCGTCCTGGAAGTACAGAAGTACTCTCCCTTCTCCTCCCTAGTATTGCAGAACCCTCCCCTAATCTCCCTACTGCTCTTCTCAATCCTTCACCTCCCTCTCCCCATGCCTTCCCTCTCTTTCCCCTCACTCTCCTCTCCTTGCTCTAACCTCCCTCCTCTCCTCCTCACTTATTCCCTCCCCCCCTCCTCTTTCTCCTTACTCATTGAGGTCGAAGGCTCTGATCAGGATGTGCTGCAGGACGTCCAGTGAAGTGATCTGTGGGTCCACTGCGAAGGAGCGCAACTCTGGCTGCTGGAACCCTTCACACTTCTGAAGACAAAGACTCAAGAGTGTCAGTATATGGAAGCCATGAAGAGTGGGCTGTCTGTGTGTGTGTGTGTGTGTGTGTGTGTGTATGAAGACACAACTTTGTACAGGCGTGACATATCACCATGGCATAGCGTTACAGGGCAGCGAACGTCTGTGTATGCTGGTAACATCGACAACAGACCGAGACTGAAAACCATTTACAGACCACCTGTACTGAAATAACCCCCCCACACACATTCACTGTCCTAAACTCTACAATATACTACTTTATTGTGAGTATTATTGATACACAAGTTAAAATCCAGCTGTATTTGTTTTTTTTAATCATTACCATCCTTTTTTTTTTATTCCATCGTCAATTTCACTGAAAAGAGGAATGAGAATAATGTTACGTGGATAAGACTGATGGATCTGATTTTGAATTTACTGCCGTGGTTATTGACAAGCTGGTTATGGTTCGTTTTTATTTTGCAAAAGACCCTCCTGCCTGCTGACAAACAGTGAGATGCAGCTTTCTTTCTTTTACTTATTCCAAAATACTTGCACGTTTTCATAAAATACAATGCTATATGGCCAGTGTTCATATATTGGCCTAAACACACACACACACACAAATGTTATTTTTTAATATTAAATATAATTTTCCATTCTTTAAACGTCAGTAAAATACTTATCTTTTCAGCCCTGACGTTAAAGGCTGCAGCCAGTACATTTTCAAATGCTTTTAGTCACTCCAAAATATATATATATTTGCGTGACTCTTAGGCGTGTCATTAGTTAGTGTGTGTACTTAAGGGGCTGAAATATTTAATATATACGTGCATATAGTATAGCCAACACTGTTAGTATGAATGCAACTAACATTAACAAAAGCACCTATGAAATACCGATAATAATAATAATAATAATAATAATAATAATAATAATAATAATAATAATAGATAAAGATAGATAGATTCTATAGGCTACAAAACGCGAACACTCGATGCTAATTTTTTAAAGACGCATTGTTTATTTACAGTACCGCATTGGTTGATACGATCGAGATGGTAAAATGCATTTAAATGAAGAGTACTACATTAAAATCGATTAATTTGCGGCCAGTTAATGCTGTCATAACTGTAAATAGATATTTGAAAGCGTTTAAATCAAACAAAACGTGCAAAATGTGTAACTGCAGCGATGAACCGTAACAGAAAACCAATATTGACACAGGACCAACCGAGGATAGGGAATAATTAATTGGGGTAATTATTAAACGCGTATTTTCGAGCTGTCATTGTCATAAAGGAATATCATACAAAATATGAATGCATACAATTAATTCTTACCTTGACTCTCACACGAACCACTTCCCTGACCTCCTCAGCCGCCATTTCGCTGAGGAGTCGCCGTGAAGCACCTAATCTTTGTAACTGTTTCGTGTAGGTATTATTTCGGTTTCTTTTATTTTGATTTCCAGACGCTTTGTTGTTGTTTTACAGCGGTCTGCCTAACCATCATTTCTCCAGGATCTGACGTAAGCAGCATTACATCATCCAGGAAACGGCAGAGTTGGACCAGAAAGCCGTCACCGTGCGGTTCTGCATTAATTAAAAGGGCAACGCGTGGGACCCTTAAAGCGGCAACGATTTCTTAACTATTGTAAAAAAAAAAAAATTAAAAAAAAAAGTATTTTGTTTTATTTTTTTGATGAAAGCAATCCTGAAACACAAAATGTAATAACAGAATGAGATTTGGCGGCGCGTAGAAAACTGTTTTTCTAGCCCTCGTAAGGACAGTTTTATTAATGAAAAAAGGAGGTGTTTATAAGTTCACCTGAGGAAATAAGTTTGACTTGGCAAAAAGTACACAAAGGATGTTGCTTTGAGCCCTAGTGAGGTGAAAAAACAGCTGGAGGCTGACATTATAGAGCTAGTTACAGCTCTAGAGTCCCAACATAAGCCAGCAAATTCATCCAGCAAATTGAATAACTTAAATTAAAAAGGAATATGTTGCAAGAGTTGTTGGACCTGAGGCTGCAGGGGGCGCTGGTGCGCTCACGAGTCCAACACATACATAACATCGATGCCCCCTCACAGTACTTCTTCAGCCTGGAGAAGAGGGCTGCAGAGCGCAAGCAAATTCATTGATTAAGGACGGATTCAGTGGAAGAACTGTGGCAGCCGGCAGCTATTCGATGCTGTGCTTTGGATTTTTACACTGCAGAGGCTGTCTCACAGGATAAGGAGGCACAGCTACTGTTCCAGCGGCTCCCTGAGGGGGACGAGAGGGCCCTCAGCCGTCCCGTCACACTAAAAGAACATGGGGGTGCGTCAGGGATGTCCCCTGTCAGGCATGCTTTACTCTCTGGCAATCGAACCCATGGTTCACAGACTGCGGTTGCTACTGACCGGAGTGGCGCTACCCCGTTTCACCCTGGAATCAGTGAGTGTGACAGTGATGACATCACTGTCTTCATTACAGGACAGCAGGACGTGTAGAACCTGCACCGCTGTCAAAAGGCTTTTGAGAGAGCATCCTCGGCCAGGATCAATTGGGCCAAGAGCAGCACCGCTCTGCTGGGCAGCTGGCAGGGATAGGGCCCCCCCTGTAATGCCGGGTGGACTGCAGTGGCAGCATGGGGCAGTGTCCTAGACACAGATAGAACAGCATTCCTTATTAATTGGGAGGGGGTGGTGGAGCAGGTGAAGAGGTGCTGCTGGTTACTCCCACAGCTCTCCTATAGAGGTAGAGCTTTGATCATTAATAATCTGGTAGCCTCCATGCTGTGGTAGCGTATGGCCTGTGTGGAGCCGCCTGCCGCGCTGCTCAGGGAGTTACAGAGTGTTGGTGCGGTTCTTTTGGGACAGGTGGCACTGGCTCCGGCAGGATGTCCTGTACCTGCCCTGGGGGGGGCAGGGCAGGGCCTGATTGATCTGGCCAGCAGAGTGGCACTTTTCTGGCTGCAGACCCTGTACTCCAGAGAGCCGGTGAGTTGGAGGCCCTGGGCCTTTGCTTTTTTGAGATAAGGGGCGGGCGGGGGCTGGGGTATGACAAACATATGTCCCTTCTGGACACTGCAAAACTGGACCTAACCCAGCTCCCGCAGTTCTACAGTGGCTCGTTACGTGCCTGGAGCCTGTTTAAAGTGGAGCGGGCTGTGGAGGCGGACAGGGTGTACTGGTGCTTGGAGGAACCCCTGGTTAATAATCCAGCCCTGAGACTGGAGGTGCTGGACCCGCCTAGCTTCTGAGAGCAGGAGTGACCAAACTGAGAGCCCTGCAAGGCCCGGGGATGGTTGGCTGGAGCAGCCCTGAGAACGTGGTGACTCGAATGGGGCTGCGCTCGGTGAGAGTGGTGGGGATATTCTTGGATCAGCTTCGCTCAGCACTATCAGCCCAAGTTGTGCGTCAACCGGACGGGGTGTTGTGCTTTCAGAGCAACCCTTTCCCTCGTTGATGGTCACTCCCACTTTAGAGACTCAGCCCAGACCAGGGGCGTTTCTGGACCCTGCCAGGCTCAGCAGTTTCTCCTTCTCTGTGGCTGAGAAGAGAAGCCTGGATGTGGTGTGTGTGTCCTTACCACCACCCCCACTGTTATTAACGCAATCCCTGTGTTCAGTATTAACAACAACAACAATTCACATTTCAAGGATCCCAAAGCACTTCACACACCAAAAAATAAATAAACGATCACACCATAAAACTGTTTAATACAGAATTTGATAAAACAGAAATTTAAAAACCTGAGAAAAAAAAATGTGGTTTTAATTGAAAAAATCTAGCTTGTAGAAATAGAACAATTAAGAGTCTAAAATGAAAATGTAATACAAATTAGAATATAAAAAACAAAAGAAAATGCAATTTTGATTGCAAAATAGGAAAACAAAGATGTTTAGTGAAAATAAGTTTCTAAGGACATCATCTCAACCCATATGCATCACACCTATTTTAAATGATGTCTCAACATGCAAACCAACGCTGTGTGGTTTTTTTCTGTAATTTAGATTTTTTAAAAATTGAACAAATTTAAAACAGGCTGCATAAAAGACAACTAACATAAACAAACCTGTCAGTAACATCTACCCATCATCGCCACAGCTGTGCATTCAAAACCTGAGCTGCAGTACCAGTGAGATGAAAACATGGATGACCAGAATAGTATCGAATAAGAACTATTGACCAAATGTTTGATCACAATTGGGAAACTGGTTCTCTAGATATATGTGAATATGTAAGTGGGACACACAGATGGCCGGATGTACAGATATACACACCCCTACATGCCCAGTATCTGATTCCCTCATGCTAATACCATGTTTCATGACAATGGAATAAGTGCTTGTACAGATATATGCATACATTACAATACAACCACAATCATTAACAACACTGCTTTTTCAAATTTATTTTTATTCATTTAAAATGTGTTGAAAATATCAGCTCAATAGGATACGCCACTAAAATGTTTCTGGATTAAAAAAAACAACAATAAAAAAAAAGAATTAAAGATAATCCCACTGTTCCAATCAAACAGACTGATTACAGAACATTGCAATGCATCTTATTTTGCCCTGAGTGTCGTTTTATGCACAAAGTTACTGGCTGATAAATTCATGGATTACAGTGTTAATTACAGCTTTGACCAAAGGTTTTACATCACCTAGAATTTTAGGATTGAGGCAAAAAATAAATCTATATAAATATAATTTAGATCTTTTATTTAGCATCATGTAATCAAAGAAACTACACAATGCTAAATCACAAAAAGTCTTGTAAAACACAGGTACAGTATTCATGAAAATGTTACATTTAAAAATAATAAATCATTAAATATATTGAAAACTACAAAGCGGTATGCGATTCAACTTGTTAACGCAACATTATTCATTATTTTTGAAGCACAATTAGTTAATTGCATTGGGTGATGCAAAACTTTTGACCATAGCTGGAAGTATTGCATTTCTGGTTAAAACACATGATTCATTGTTAGTATGTACAGTTGACCCACTTATTTGGTATAAGATCTTCTTGTCCTCTTCACCTCTGAAGCGTTCACGAGAGGAGACTTTTATACAGGATCAACTGTGTGTGTGTGTGTGTGTAATTATATATTTTTTATATATATATATATATATATGCTTTTTTTCAGGGGCTCCCAGAATACCGTAACGAACCACACACCTTTTTAGAGAAATGACATGTAGTGATTGAGTGGGGCAGAGCTATCCAAACTCAACAATAGGAAAGTGTCAGGTATGACTGACACCCGTTTGGCTTTCTGCGATTCTCCTCAGCTTGGCTACCTCCACCCCCAAAAAGCAAAATCGAAAACAATCGCACCGAGTAGCAACGCCCCTGCAACCCGGTGCACAATGAACCGGTTTTATAACGTTTCAATACAGAACAGTCAAATAAATATGTCACTCTAAAACGTAGGAGTATGGTGTTTTGTGAGCCTAGTTAAAATGTCAAGGATGTCACATTCCCAGAGTGACTGCGAGTGTTCTGTTGTTCTCGTGTCTCTAATCGATGTGGCTCCTCTGTCGTGGCTCTTTGGACTTGTCCGCATGGCTCTGCGCTGCCGCTAAGTGGCGCCAGGCGTCCACTATGAGCAGAGATGGGATCACAATCCAGAGAGCATTCATGAAGACGAAGTAGAACCAGAAATACAGGGGGTGTCCCTTCTCACTGTGAGAGAAACCCACCCGATACTCAGTGTAGAAATACAGCACGTCCCCATAGAGCTGACCTGAGAGAGAGAGAGGGTGAAGGGGAAGAGACTGGTTAGTATAATACAGCACGTCCACATAGAGCTGACCCTGTCCCCACTCTGTTGGAACTGACACTCTGAGACTCCAGTTCAGTCCTTGTTTAGAGCGTGATGCACTGACCCTCCTCCATCGCCCCCTCTTACCCAGCGATACGATGAGCTGCAGCACGAAGCGATAGTGTTTGTGTTGAAGGAAGGCGTAGACAGTCCACACACTGAGAGGACCCCACGCCCAGGCTGTGATTGTCTCCATGCACACTGTGAAGTTATCAGCTCTGTGGAGAGAACGAACGAACGAGAGAGAGATCAGGGTTAGTCTGTTACTAGGTCTTCTACAGTGTTTTAACGTGACTTGACAAATCATAAGATAAATGTCCCACACAATGCACATTTATGCACTATATACAGTTGGTCTATGTGCTACACTAGGTTAAAAAAATCTTTGTTTGCAGATAGCGTTGCACTTGGGTCACCTGGAGAATCTGACATTTCACAAAACATAAATGTAAAAGCTTCAGTCTAGCACCATGCAAGGAAAGCATGCGTTACTGAGCAGAAATGAGTCATTAACCCTTTAAGATTAAATTTAAGATTTTATTTATAAATATTTATTTTGAAAAAAATAATCAAGCATAGTGTCCATTATTGCTATAAAGACCCTGAGAATAAACGAGTATTATGTCTTTGCAATCACTGTCTTCTAATTTGCCCAAATAAATATTTTTCAACAAAACTTTCATTAAGTATTGTAAGCTCCCTCAGGTCACAGAATAATGCGTTCTTATACATGTATCTCTAAGCAGAATACATAATAAAAAATACTTATGGGAATTGGAAATTAATTTTAAAGAAGGAATTGGAAAAATAAATGGATTCAACCCTGGCCTGTGCACTCCCAAATCAGACATCCAACGAACGCCACAGTGACCCACAACCATTTCTTCATTTTCAGTGTCCATTTAACTAGATCTTTACAACAGACTCTTAGGATCCTACAGCGAGCTGCTGAAGTTGAAGTTTGACTCACATGACATATCTGCTGTCCCCCTTGGAATACTCCTTCCCTGAAAACAGAGACAAAAAAAATCATGAAGACTTGATGTTTTCGTGCTGAGATCAATCAGCTACTGGGAACCGGATGATCACAACAGACTGAATGGCCTTATTTTTATTATTATTATTTGTTTATTTAGCAGACGCCTTTATCCAAGGCGACTTACAGAGACTAGGGTGTGTGAACTATGCATCAGCTGCAGAGTCACTTATAACTATGTCTCACCCAAAAGACAGAGCACAAGGATGTTAAGTGACTTGCTCAGGGTCACACAATGAGTCAGTGGCTGAGGTGGGATTTGAACCGGGGACCTCCTGGTTACAAGCCCTTTTCTTTAACCGCTGGACCACACAACCTCTTATATTCCTTTTAGTCAGAATTCATCTTGCTATTTATCTATAACAGCTATTGATCTCTGGAAATTAAGTGTGTTTAGAGAGATCTAAGGCAAACATTACTGTCTGTCGTGCCTTTTTGTATTTTTTTTTTTTTTAATTTAATTTAGCCCGCCAAATTAAATTTGCTTCCCAATTTGGAATGCCCATAAACACATCAATTCCCCACAACAGCTCAAGAGAACTGAAGTGTCCTCCGATCCCCAAGCCAGCAACCTCTTTACACCCAGGAGCTCAGCAGTGCACGTGAGAATTTGAGTGTCTGCTTTCAGCTCACCGGGTACCTGGCCAGTAGGGGGCACTGTAGAGATTTACTCACAGAGCTGGGAGAGGAAGTGCTGGTCCGCAGGGATCTGAAGGTGGAAGAGACTGAACCAGCCCTCGATGACTCCATGGATGAAGCCACACACCGAGAACCAGCACAGGGCCAGCCTGCGCCCCGTGCCCAGTCTCGGACCAGCCCAGCCCGACAGCAGCCACGCCCCCAGGAGCAGGGCCCCCGACACGGAGAAGAGGAAGGTCAGGATCTCAGCCATGCTGCGGTCATTGGGCCGGTACCCTGGGATAGACAGGGAGCGAGGCCAGTAGGGGTGGTCTGCACTCTCCATCACTGAGTAAATCAAACAGACAGCAGAGTTACAACTGAGACAAACACACACCTCAGGGATCGAACTAAGAATCCTATTGCATAGCAGTTTCACCCCTTCCAGGTTTTACTACGAGCTAGTATTGCCACAGAGTGTACAAGTGTGGAGCAGCAGTGTTTTACTGGAGCAAACTAGGTAAAGTACCTTGCTCAAGGGTACAGCAGCAGTGTCCCCCACCTGGGATTGAACCCACGACCCTCCGGTCAAGAGTCCAGAGCCCTAACCACTACTCCACACTGCTGCCGATAAGATTGCCTACCTAGATTGCTCCAGTAAAAACCCAACTGTATAAATGGGTAATTGTAAGTAACAAATAATGTGTACAAAATAATGTAATTATATGTAAAAATAATGTGATATCTTGTAACAGTTATAACCTGCATGTCGTATCGTGATATTAGTGTGCCTATTAACTATTATTATGAACAAAAATACAAATAAATTAACTATTAATATTTGTGTTTAATATATATTGCATCCTTAAAGTGTCAAGTTTATCATATATCTTACCTCTTTCGTATAGACCGTCTTCTGTTCTGTCAGGGACGGAAGTGTCTATAACAATGTTGTAATTCGTGTTGCAGAGGGTCGAGCGTGTGTCGTTTTAATGCGACTGTCGGCAGACGTATATAAATTGTATGCAAATGAAAAGTTTGTACCGTTAATATTAACCTGTGTTCAGGCTTTCGCTTTAAAAAAAAAAATAAAATCGTGTTTAGTAGTCAGTATCTACTTCCGTATGAACAATGTATATTTGCACGCCCAATTCTTTGTTAATGTAATGTTCTAAATACATACAGATTGCCGTTAGTTAAATCGAACTCTTTAATAATTATAATTAAAAGTGTTGTTATTACTTATTAATATTGTATCCAATTCAGCAACAACACGCAGGGTACGCTCTCCCTGCACCTTAATTTAAATGCAGTGCACATACTGAAGATGCCCGCCCTTTCCCAACCGTCACAACCCAATCAAACAACGAGCTGATGTGATCGATAGAAATTGGAGCCAATCGCCATATAGCCTAAACCCGACTGACCAGTAAAAAGGAAAAGGAGCGTCATTACTGGCGCTGCAAGCGCTGCAACACGTTTGAGTTGTGATAGGCTAGTTAGTTTAGAGCCTGGCCAATGAGAACAGCGGAGAGATGACGCGAGGCCCGTCCGATCCCCGTGATTGGCTGGCCGTCTCGTATCATACCTGGTCGTCAAGGTAGCGTAGTGAAAACTGTGGTCTCTGTTTGGATTCGATGGTGAAATACCTCTTTTGGCTGAAGAAATGTCACAAGTCTGGAGCTGGGGCAAGTTTTAACTGATAGGAAATAGGATTACAACATTGCTGGCCAGTTGCAAGGAACTTGTATTTTTATGAACCCGTGTTTTAAATGAGATGTTTCGCCCTTTGGCCTGGACAGCGTCAGATAATGTACGAAGCTGAAGTTGACGTCTTATTCGGCAACCTGGTCTCACAAGGGAAACGTTAACACAGTAACGTCTTGCAGAGGCTCTGGAAACGTTACCCACTTAACGTTTTGCTCGATGTACCACCATGGTTTGCGGCTATGTTACCACAGAACCCCAAAATCTGTGTCCGTTACGTCACCTTTTTCCATAAACGGATCGCAAGTCTTCCGCTGGTCAACTCATTCGTGGGTGGAATGTCTCAGGTCTGATAGGAAAGCGACTTGGAGAACTGCAGGGCTGGAAACTCACAGAGGAATTGAGAGATTGAGCAGTGTAAACTGCAGGGGGCGCTGGGGGTTTAGGTGGATAATCTGGGACGGGATATGTTTTTAATTGGTTAGGATTAGATGACGCAACACGTAGGGGTCGTCCAACCTTCCAAACTTTAGTTATTAAAATCCATTTTGGGCAATGTTGAAATAATTCCCATTTTTATGACTTTGGTTTGAAAATGTCCTGTAAGGAATGGCAAGCCAACTTTTTTTCTGAACACCTGCTAAATAAAGAAGAATCTAACATACCTAGTTTTGGAAACTCTTCTACTTTAGACTCTCTACATAGTGGTAAAAAAGCCAAACCACACTCCATACACCCAAACGAAGGTTATTGGTATCAACCAAGTACTGCCAAATCTTCTGTGTGATTCTTGACAAGAAGTCATTTAAATTTGCATGGTCAATATGTAGGGCCTCATGCACTTGTGTTAAGCTCCAAACTGCTTTGTGTGTCCCTCTTCATTGAGATTATTTTATTCCCAAACTGCATCGATTCTATAATCTAAACTAGACACTTGAATGTGAACATGTGGTTTGGAATTCATGCAAAGCTCACTTTTGACCACTTCAACACCCAGGCGATTCGTTTCGTCAGTCCGAAGGTTTGACATTAAACTGAAAACTCGCTCCATGAATGCCTTACTGCATGGCACAGAAACATACTGAGCAATTCTCAAGATATGTGGTCCTTCTGCTGTCCTGAAAAATGCTGGTGAGACTGTCATCTTCCAGTATGCCAAGGGCAGCAGTCCAAATAGAACTCCCTGTGCATGGGGTCCGCTTTATTGTAATTTAGTTTTGTTGATAGCCTGCTGTATGAAAGGCTGTTAGGCTAGCATTGTGATGGCTAGTACAGTAGCAGGGAGCTCATAGGAGGAGCACACAACAGCAAGAAACAGACAGACAGTACAACTTGCTTTCAGGGAAGGAACAGTAATCAACTTTAGATTGTGACAGGAACGGTGTTTAAAAACTGAACACGGTAGCCCATTTCTGAAAGGTACGTCACAAATTGCTTCAGTTTCAATTGAAATATATTTTGTGACAACTGTAAGTTGCCCTGGGTAAGGGTGTCTGCTAAGAAATAATAATAATAATAATAATAATAATAATAATAATAATAATAATAATAATAATAATAATAATAATAATAATAGTTAAATTAAATCAGGTTAAGATTACTATTGCAGGCATTACTGTAGATTGATTCTGGTTTCTGAATATATGAAATGTCGGGAGCTACACACCAACCATTTAATTGGAAGTAAAAAATATTATTATTTATTTCTTAGCAGACGCCCTGATCCAGGGCGACTTACAATTGTTACAAGATATCACATTATTTTTACATACAATCACCCATTTATACAGTTGGGTTTTTACTGGAGCAATCTAGGTAAATTACCTTGCTCAAGGGTACAGCAGCAGTGTCCCCCCACCTGGGATTGAACCCACGACCCTCCGGTCAAGAGTCCAGAGCCCTAACCACTACTCCACACTGCTGCCCTAAATATTGTGGGAAAGTACATTGGTCATCTGTACCAAATATTTATTTATTTATTCATTCATGTGCTGCTTTGTGTAATAAAAACCCTTTCCTAGGTAGGGTAGAGTAATAACTGGATTTATGTAGAGTACTGTGGACCCCTTATTTATTCACAAGGGAAAAGAAACTTTTAAAATCGTCATATACAAATGTCTGTAGAAACAAAATCAACAATAATCTTAATTAGGGTGTGTTTCCTATTCAGGATCAATAAGGCTGCATAGCAATCAATTAGCTACAATTAATGACACAAATGCATAAAATGATCTACGAGTGCACACGGCAAACAGTAAAGCAAAACATTTAACAAATCTAAAAATACACACAGCAAACAATTAAGTGAATCCTTCAAATCAACACAATATCAAATCAAACACTCAATATAAAAACATAAGTTCATCTTCAAAACATGTAACCAATAGATAAGTCACGCCTATTGAACCAGTATATGTATTGTGCAATATAACTAAGTTTTAAATAGTGCAAATTACAATAGTTATATAGTTAATAGTTCTAAATATGAGTAATTACAGTAATTAACTAAGCAATTAAAAAGGTCCCCTCATAGTACAAAATCCCACCCCACAATACAATCTATTCAAATACAGGTTAAAAGCATTTAAAAACTTCCCTTGGGTCGATGGTCGATGGTCAATCCGTTTCAACTGATCTGAGAGCTATGAGGAAAAAATTACCGTCAGTGACATGATTCTCCCTGTGAAATAGAACCCACACTGATTTAAATGCACCGTGTGTGTAACACCTATCAAATAGGCTACAAAATAGTTGTATAATTATTTTAATAAAACACAGCAGTTAACAAATGGTAGAACATGTATTGGCACATTACAATAACGTAAAATGTAATTTACTAACGCATATTGTTCAACAACGTCTTGCACATCCGACAGTTGTAATGTTACAAAAATATATATTTCTGTGCAAGTTTTTATTTTTTATCTGAGTATGATCTCTAGAATATGTTTCACAGACAAAGCAACAAAGCACAAAAGTCTGCCATTTGCCATTACTATATATTACAGGTTTACTGGATAACTTTACTCCATGAAAAGTATGATGTGACATTGCTGTGTTGCATACGGGGGATGTATTAAAATGTATTCGGCCGAATCAGAACCCTGCTCAAAAGGTAGGTATTTAGGCCGAATCCGAAACCGAATCCTGGATTTGGTGCATCCCTAATAAATGTAGAACAGGATTCTATTGTATTTCACGATGGATATCTCATACAGAGGCACCTTGTTGTGAACTGGCACTCCGTTTAGCCCATACTGTGTGGTATACAGGGTGCGTTACAAGGTGTATGCTAATGTGAAGTTACATCAATGCACCAAATTACACAAACATTCCCCACTAAGAATTTGGACCACACAGGTAGGACAAAAACAAAGCAATTTGATCATGAACAATATTCCTATTCGGGTGAACTTCAAATGTGTTTGCAGCAACAGTCATGTCCCAAGCGTCAATGAACCCCACTTTCACCCCCCGAAACACCTCCTTCAGAGCCAGGTTTTGGAGGTGACCATGCCAGTTGTTCATCTGGATCATGAAAGAGTTGAGTTCTCTGGTGTTCTCTGATTTAACAAACACCCTGGTTAAAGGGCTTCTCCGAAGAAGTCTTGTGACAGCCTGCTTGATGTTCACCATTCTTGTAATGTAGAGCTTCAAGGGGAAAGGACGAAGGTGCTGACCAATTGAGATAACTACAACAGTGTTCTCCCCTCCAGCTACTCTGTCCAGTTCTTGAACAATATATATGCCACCACTGATGAAGCATGGAGCATTTGAAATGCAAGGGAATCCATGCATCTTCCAGGACATGGTTATGTTTCTCCTCTTGTCAATAGCAAGCTTGGGTGCCTGGGGCGCTGTTTTACTTGTGTACTTCAGGTCTGTGAAGGAAGAAAAGAGATTGATGGCTAACTTAATTATCTAAAACATACAGTTGTCCTCCCTTTATTTATCTTTGATATGGAGTTTGCATACCAGTTACAAACATGTAGGATTCAACTAGCGAATGGGTGGTATAGAACTAGAATAGGCCACCAAGAGAAAAACCTTGGTGTTGTAATAGATTCATCACTGTCAGCAACCACACAGTTTAGGGGAGCAATTCAAACAGAATGGCAAAGGCAGCAATAACAAAACAACAAATGAAACCCGTCAGTTTTAGGGATGCACCGAATCCAGGATTCGGTTTCAGATTCGGCCCAAATACCTACTTTTTGAGCAGGGTTCGGATTTTGCCAAATACTTAGGATTCGGTGAATCGAATCCTAAATCCGGCCAGACACACATCACTAAAGATGCAGCTCTCCTTTCTTGTAAAGGTAAAGAAAATGGTATTTTGACATTTCTGGGGTTGGGGGGGGGGCTAGTGGTAACTTGTGTAAGTTTCAAACTAAAATCTTATTCAGGGATATATTTCATTAATAAAAATACTATTAACTAAAAGGCTCAAAACTATAGATTGTACGTGTCCCTTGTTAGTAGCTGCCAGTCTGCTTTTCATTCAATAGTTTCATTCAGTTTTCTTGACAATTTTTGTAGGATTCAGTATTCAGTTTGGTATTCAGCCAAATCTTTTGAGATGGATTCTGTATTTGGCTGAATCATAAAAACTTAGATTCGGTGCATCCCTAGTTTTGACCAAGTACTTTTCTTTAATTGTGTAGGAATTCAGTTACAGTTGGCTTCCAAGGTTTGCCTACATTCAGTATGCATTCCTTGATCTCTCTTAAATCTCTCCACAGCCCCATTTGCTTGTGGGTAGTACACTGATGAACAAATGTGTTGAATCTCTGTTTTTCAGAAAAGCTGCAATGTCGATGGAAGTGAACTGCGGTCTATTATCAGTCACAATGTGGTGAGGGTTTCCTTTCTGGCTAAAAACTCTGCATCTGCTTAAAGATATTTATGTCATTCAAGTTAGTCAAAGCAAAATCTTTACCGTTTAGTTTGTATGTGGAATATTCAATCCACTGGCGTATTGTAGAGTCGCCCCGCAGGTAAACCTGTTTCCCCTGAAGGCACTGGTTCATGTCGCTCACACTTTGGAAGCTTCTCATTCTGCAATAGGAAGAACTCCACCTGTCTGAATGGAAAAATCCACTGGGAGTAGGAGAGCTCATTCCCAGCTCACACTTCCCAGCAGCTTGTGGACCACGATCTAAAACAGAAAACATTCTATTTACAGAGCCTGACAGTATTATTAAAATGTTTCTAGATTTAGAAAAAAAGACCAAAACTACGATGGCTCATTAAAGTTAGGGAAAACATAAATTAGATTTGTTATGTCAAGATCAGAAGACACATCTCTCGATCCCAATATTTCACCCTGGTATGTCATGTCAAGATCAACACAATTCTGCTATGTATCACGGTCTTAATAATAATGAAGGAAGAGTATTCAAGCTATTTTTTTACTCATGCTAGTAAACACTTGACATTTCTTTATAATTTGCTGCATTTCGCCCCTTTCTATTCAGCACATGATCATTCCTGTGTTCTACTTACTGTACATTTTATAATACATCTTGACTTACTTGGTTTTGTGAGAAAAAAAACAGTGTTTATTTAAAAAGTTTTGTGGTACAAACATCCAGCCTTGTTCTGTGAGCATTTCGATACAACAAAAACATATTCATTGCATGTAAAAAAAATATTCACCAAACAAACATTTAGGCATCCTTTATGTTGCTGTTTTTTCAAAAACTATCTAGTTAATTGGCCCCGTGGTTTACATCCCATACCAAATAGCTGTTGATGTCAGTGTCATGTTGTGCTATTTTAACTTAAGAATTCAAATCACTTACACATTCAATCACAAACTAACCTTACCTTTACAGGTAACCACTGTAATGTCTTGGAACTCATTCTGGATTGTCACACCAACCTTAAACCTTCAGAAGAAAAGAAAACCTCTTCATTACATTTGTATAGTTTTATGTTTTAAAGAGGCATGAATAAACACACAGAGACCATGTATATTGCAGTATTTGCATGGAGAGTACCTATAATTGCAGGTTGGCCCATTTGGGTCTCCTAATGATGGCAGACCATCGCTGTACCTGAAGGCTTCTCCCTGAATAAGGTAACTGATCACTATCTGATTTCTGTTATGAATAGGTGCTACATTGTTGTGTATAATGATAATGTTCAAGCTATGTGTGTGTAACTTTACAATACTGGTATCAATAAAAGTAACTTACTAACACATCAATTGGTATTGTGCACACTTATGTACAGACATTATATTAGTTTCATTACACTGTTTACAATACTGGCCATTTTTATAAGGACTTTTGGAGCATTCATTTGGAGTTTTTGTTCAGTCTTCATATCATCATCATATTGTCAACGTACTATGCTTTTCTTGATTTTGGAAATGTACCTGGAGGGGTAGGCCAGTGTCAGTTTTCTATGATTAACATTGTTCGAGGAGTCAAAATACATCAAATTTAAGGGACAAACTGAAGAATCGTCATCGAGACAGAAATGCACTTCCTTATCTCCTGTAATCTCGTTGCAAGTTTTGTGTTAAATGCTTATCGCACAACTTGAGAACAAATAACGCAGAGCCAAAAGAACTAAAAAAGTATGCCAACCAGGGAAAGGGCACACATCTACATCCCCATGCACATTTTTATTTAGTAACATAAATTAGAAATACAGAATATACAGTAAAGAGAAACCAAACCTCCCCAGAATTTGAATCTCAGCTTGGGCCAGACAGGATGGTTTTGTGTTATCCGAGCTTAAGCAATGCAGGGTCTCACACGGCAGTGTTTTAGGTTTGAAGCAGAAAAACGATTCCTGGTTCCTCTCGTCTTTGAATTCGCAGACAGTTTCATTTGTGCTCAGATGAATGTCACATCTAGATGTCTCCTGTAGTGTGCCGTTACGAAAGGTGCCTGTGAAAATAAATTTATCATTGCAATACTCTTTAGCTTGCCATAATGTCGAGAGCACCTCACTTGAATGTATCAGAAGCACCGAAACTTTCACGCTGCCCGGCCAAAACAAGGTGAAGTTGACGCGGTAGGTCCCGTTGTTGAAATCCTCAAGCACGCCGGCCGCTCCTGCTTTCAGCTCTGGAGAATGGATCCGAGCCAGAACGAAGTCTCCTCCGTATGTCTTGGGTTTGCCCCGGTAGTCATTCATTTCCACTCGGACACTGACGATCTCTCCCACACAGTAATTCTCCTTCGGGTTCATTAAGGTGACCAGGCTGTGTGCACCACTGCTGGTGAGTTCCAATTGAGTTTGATTTACTGCAGGTACGTGTCTTTTCAGCGCTTGCAATATTTCTTTGACTTCTGCTTTAGTAGCTCTGGCTGTATCATGTAATCTTGGGTTGGGAGGTAAAGGGGTGGTCTGTCAAACCACTTGCCAGGCTGCAAGATTTAAATTATATATGAGTCATTCTCCACTACTGGAGATGCAATGGGGGATTCTACTCTTGTCATATGGAAGATGAATATATAAAGACACAGTTTGACCAACCACAGCAATATATGAAAGTTTTTATTTACTTTAATCATACAACAGATTCATAAACAACAGGCACTTTCAGAGGTCTAGGTTGCTTAGAGCAACGTGTTATCTGTGTCTAAACTTTGTTCAAAATTTAGATAAAATGTGGCCATAAAGATTAGACAAAATTAGTAAACTATTTTTTAAAAAGCCAGCAAAAATGTGTGACATACAAATGGATGATTGTAAAAATAGACACCCCCATATATCACCAGAATATGATACTCCAATAACCTCTGCTTAATAATTGTAATACTAAAGTTTCATGGCAATTATGTAAGTGGTTCTCTGGATATATGACGTGTGACATACGTATGTACGACCGCCTCCACTATATGCAGGGGGAAGCTTTGACTTACTGGATAGAGTAAAATACAATCTTACCTGCAGCAGGTGTATCAAGATGACACCAGCCAAGATAAACAGAAATACAACTTTCTTATTTTTATAATGAAAGGAAGAAGAGAGAGGAAATTTCATGTTAAGGGCGATTTCTGCTCCAGCCATGTCCAGTACTCTGAAGATGAGAAAAGAGGTTAGTAGCCAACTATGTCAGGTGGAGGGGTCCACAGTCACAATAATAATTACAGATTTTAACTTCACATAAAAATTTTTAATACCAGGTTCTTTGAAATAGAGGATGGTGGTTGGTTTGGTCAACAAAATGAAGAGGAGAAATCATGATTTTATTACACAGCCAATTAGTCACAGACTGTGAACGGGAGAGAAGGAACCTGAGCTGCAAATCTACCTCCCGACCAGGAAGGGTGCTGTGCAAGATTGGTGGAACGCTTTCACGGGGATGGGCCAACTCGATGGTAGGAACCGGAAGTCAGCCATCTTGGGAAAGGGCGCAGCTGTAAGCTGCTGAATGACTCTATTGTGATCAGCAGTGTTGTCTGCGGTGATTGGATAGAGCAGGGTGCCGCACTGATCACAGGGAGGAGTTTAGCAGTACAAAGGGGATTCAGCTACGTGAGTACGGCCCTTATGCTGAATCACTAATGCAGCCGGAACGTTGCTGTGCTTTTGTTTTTGTGCTTGTTTGCAGACGAGTAGCAAACTGAGAGCTTAAGCCACAGAGCCGACAAACACGTTCCAGAGCTGATAGAGGGGACAAAACCCATTGCTTTCTGGCGATAAAAATAATAAAACTGGACTGTATACAAGTGTGTTTCTGAATGTGGCCCCTCCCATGAGCTGTAACTAATTTGATTGTTTCTCCTGGTGCTGCTGTTGGCTGTGTCCTGTTGTGATGATTATATATATAGACAGTGAAGACGTAATATATAATTAGCCTTCACGTCACCGCCGGGATGCCTGCCTCGCACCGCCCAAGGATGCCAGCCTCGCTTGCCCAAGGATGCCAGCCTTGCTTCACCCAAAGATGCCAGCCTTGCTTCGCCCAAGGATGCCAGCCTCGCACCGCCTAAGGATGCCAGCCTCGCACCGCCCAAGGATGCCAGCCTCGCACTGCCCAAGGATACCAGCCTCGCACCGCCCAAGGATGCCTGCCTCGCACTGCCCAAGGATGCCAGCCTTGCCCGTTGTGGGCCAATGGAAGCCTCCGTCCCCACCCCTGGAGCATGGGGAGACTTTTGGGACTTTAAGAGGGAGCCATGTGTGCTGCGTACAAAAGGGGGATATGTGACGGGGTTCATCCCTGCCCCTGTATTATTATTATTTGTATATTTGTATGTTTTGTATTACCATTATTATATCATTATTATGATTTATTGTATTATTATTTTTGCGGCGCGGACAAAAGCCGCCACCATTATGTGTTATTGTTTTTGTGTGTTTTTAGAACCTCGTGAAGATGCGTGACTGATCAGCTACTGAGTATTTAATTAGCTGACAATCGCGCATCATTTTTAAACTCGTGCAGACTCTGGCCGAGGAGTAATAAGATAATAACTAGCTAGTTAACCCCTCGGCCAGAATACAAAAGACCTGCAGATTGGCTGCACGGGGTTGGATGTTCAGAGGAGGAACGAGAGCGAGAGCGAAAATTAAAAAAACAAAACAAAACATACAGGATCAGTGAAGGCATGGGCCCAGCCTGACCTGTATTGGCTGTTCGATTTTTGTGTTTGTGATTTTGTTTTGTTTAAATATTTATTTTGCTCTGTGAGCAGTGTTTTTGTGTTTAAACTTTTTATTTCATTTTTTGTATTTAATTAAATGGCGCGCTGCGTCTTTTTGCCCTGCAGTACTGCCTGTGTTTTTTTTCCTGTTCCTGAATCTGACATCACTACCCACACGCCACACAAAGCCATCTGTGACAGTCATTATTATTATTATTATTATTATTATTATTATTATTATTATTATTATTATTATTTATTTCTTAGCAGACGTCCTTACCTAGGGCGACTTACTGTACAGTCATAAACAAGTATTACAAAATACGATTCAATAACGGAGCAGATAACAGTGTCAGTGATAGTTACATCAGGATATAATTAGATACAAAATACTACAGATTAAATAACACTTGTGACAGATTACAGTACTCTAAAGTACAGGATTAAATGCATTCCACCACTGCGGGGCGAGGGTGGAGAAGGAGCGGGCTCTGGAGGCAGGGGAGCGTACAGGAGGTACTGCCAGTCTTCTAGTGCAGGATAATTGTATGTGCTACTTAAATAATATATAGCTGTGAGTGTAGTGCTGTTATGGTGTACGGATTGTTAACTATTTAAATTAAATATATACTTCTAGATCTATGTATTGTATTTAAGGCAAACTGTACAGTTTGCATATTAAGTGTGTTTTAATTACTTGATTCAGTGCTACTATTTATACTCTATATCCTATTCAAAGTATCTAATGCTTTAAATGTGATGTATATTTTAATTGCATTAGGATTTTTGTTGAAGGGAATTGCAACAGGGATGTGACTATCCACTGACAGATAGGTGAGAGACTGGAGGTTTTGGCGTGCAGGATTTGTTTGCAATTATGTATACCATGCAAAACAGCCAACAAAAAGCACTGCTCCCACTGAAAGAGAAACCCCGCTCCAGGAACCTTCTCCGTCTCTCAAACTCAACGAAACTTCAATGGGAATTGAATCCACTGTATGAATCCTTACTTTTACACCTGGGGTTGGTCTACCCCCAGTGAGTGAATTTTTACCTTTAGGTTTATCAAGGAGCCTTCGGGTGTGTGAACAGGATGACATCACTGGCAAGCTGTTTCTGCAGAGATCATTCTGCGCAGAATCTGACCAATGGAGCCAATGATCTTCTAATAATGATCTCCGTGAACGCACCCGTTATAAGTATACACAAAAAATAAAATAAATAAAAAATAAAACAGCTACATGCTGGGCAAAACAGACAGGTTAACTATATATATATATATATATATATATATATATATATATATATATATATATATATATATATATATATATATAATTTTAAAGGCCGTGGTTGTAGACTGAGCCGACACGTTCAATACCACATGTTCACAAACTCCCCTACACCCCAACAATAATTATTTACATATATGTGGAGTAGC
Organism: Acipenser oxyrinchus oxyrinchus; assembly: GCA_030684275.1. Taxonomy (NCBI): domain Eukaryota; kingdom Metazoa; phylum Chordata; class Actinopteri; order Acipenseriformes; family Acipenseridae; genus Acipenser; species Acipenser oxyrinchus. The sequence goes on from CM060304.1 coordinate 2,865,604, forward strand.
GGTTAGGGCTCTGGACTCTTGACCAGAGAGTTGTGGGTTCAATCCCAGGTGGGGGACACTGCTGCTCTACTCTTGAGCATGGTACTTTACCTAGATTGCTCTAGTAAAAAACCCAACTGTATAAATGGGAAATTGTATGTAAAAATAATGTTTAAAAAAAATAATGTAATTGTTTGTAAAAATAATGTGATATCTTGTAACAATTTTAAGTCGCCCTGGATAAGGGTGTCTGCTAAGAAATAAATAATAATAATTATAATAATATTACTCACCTCACAGCACACAAAACCCGCAGCAACATAAATTCTCCAAACTAAATCTAAATTAGCAATTGTGAGCACCTATTTTATACATGCGTGTTTTCTGCGGCTTCCAGCATTGTAAAGCAGGTCAGTTCCAGGTGAGGAGTGCTAGTTCTGTGGAAAAGTTAAACCATGAATGTCATTAAAAGCATGCAAATATAGTCAATATGGAACATTACAGAGGTTTCTGTCATTTGAGCTACTGCCAGGACCACTTTGGGGTAAGTAGCTGAATATAAGATAATAATTGATATAGTTGTAGGTAAGGACTACCTTGACATAAGAGTAATGAATGCTGAAGAATGAATTTCAATTTTACATTTGTTGATTTAATATACAAGTAGTGAACAAGAAAATGCAAACACCTGGGTAAATGAGGGACACCAAGTATATTGAAAGCAAGGGCTTCCACACAGATGTGGCTCATGCGTTAATTAAGCAAATAACATCCCAGCATGCTTAGGGTTGTGTATAAAAATGCTGGACAGGCCTGGTTGCCTATAATTATGGCTAGCATGGCTGCAAGAGGAGACCTCAGTGACTTTGAAGGAGGGGTGATTGTTCGGGTGCGTTTGGCAGGAGCTTCAGTGACCAAGACAGCTCAACTTACTGATGTTTCATGAGCAATGGTGTCTAAGGTGATGTTGGCATGGAACTTCGAGAGAAAGACATCATCAGCAAAGGGCAACAGTGGGCGGAAGCGCATACTCCAGGATCGTGATATCTGTGCATTATTTGAAGTGCAAGGCAAAACAGGCAAGCAACTGCAGATCAATTGACTGCAAATTTCAACCTGGGGCGCAAGCAGTGAGTTTCATCAAAAACGGTCCGCCAAGAACTCCACAGAGCGGGATACCATAGTGGCCCAATGCCCTATTAAGAACATAAGAACATAAGAAAGTTTCCAAACGAGAGGAGGCCATTTAGCCCATCTTGCTCGTTTGGTTGTTAGTAGCTTATTGATCCCAGAAACTCATCAAGCAGCTTCTTGAAGGATCCCAGGGTGTCAGCTTCAACAACATTACTGGGGAGTTGGTTCCAGACCCTCACAATTCTTTATGTAAAAAAAGTGCCTCCTATTTTCTATAAGCAACATCCACCTATTTAGCCCCACTTCCACGTGATCAATAGATTTGATCGCGTGGAAGTGGGGCTAAAATCAATAGATTTTTTATGTAAAAATGTTATTTATGTTGAAATTACGTTATTAAAAAAAAAGGAAAAAAACAGAATTGGTCATTTTGAAAAATGGAAAAATACAGAATTGGTCATTTTGAAAAACCGAATTTGTCATTGCCAAGAATGGAAACTCAGGAGCCCTATTTAAGACCAATCTTTAGAAAATGTAAGACCCATTTTCACAGCAAATATACCAAATGTAAATACTAAAATTGTGACTAGTTCAAATACCACCTAACAATTATTTATTCAAGCTGTACACATTGTAAAAGAATCAAACCTTTTGATGCTTGTACAATACGTGCAGTACCAATGCAGTGATAATAATAGTTGATGACAAGGGAGTTATTGTTCAATCTTTCTTTAATCAATAATTTAATCAGCGACTTCACTCTAGTGTTTTTTTTTTATTAAGCAACATGTATTTAAAAATTACTTAATAGTCACTTCAAATGGCACCCAAAACACTTTGGATTTCAGTTTAGCATTTTATGGTTGCAGAACATGATATTATAACTTATTGTATAGGATACACCTTCCTCTGATCTCTCTATCTCCATTCCTCTGGAATCTACCACACTCTCACCCTCCTCCTCAGCTAAGAACCTCGGAGTCACCCTGGACCCCTGCCTCTCTTATTCCCAGCACATCTCCGCTCTGGCACGCACTTGCTAATTTTTCCTGAGCAACGAAGAATCCAACCCTTCCTCACCAACTACGCCACCCAGCTCCTGGTCCAGGCCCTGGTACTCTCCCGCCTAGACTACTGCAACTCCCTCCTGGCTGACCTCCCTGCGTCCGCCACCAGTCCGCTCCAGCTCATCCAGAACTCCGCTGCTCGCCTGGTGTTCTCTCTGCCTCGCTTCTCCCACGCAACTCCACTGCTCCGCTCACTCCACTGGCTCCCGATCACCGCTCGCATCCAGTTCAAGACTCTTGTACTCACCTACAGATGCCTTGATCAGACTGCACCAAGCTACCTCCAGACCCTCATCTCTCCCTACACCTCCCTCCGCTCCTCCTGCACTAGAGACTGGCTCTACCTCCTCTCGCTCCCCTGCCTCCAGAGCCGGCTCCTTTTCCACCCTCGCCCGCAGTGGTGGAATGACCTTCCTACAGATGTCAGGACTGCCCGGTCCCTGACCACCTTCCGGCCTCCTCAAGACTCACTTCTTCAGACAGCACCTGTAGAACTCCTCTTTTCCCTCTGGACACTTTATCACTCTTCCTTAAATGCTTTACTTGCTCTTATCCCCCCTATTTTACTGCATTTAATCCTGTACTTTAGAGTACTGTAATCTGTCAAGTGTTATGTAATCTGTAGTATTTTGTATTTAATTATATCCTGATGTAACTATCACTGACACTTATCTGCTCCGTTATTGAATCGTATTTTGTCACACTTGTACTTGCTAGAACCGAAGTCATTGTATTTTTATCTTGCTCTTAATTGTATTATTACTTGTACTGTGATTCTTAAAATGTATTTTTGTTTACGACTGGAAATCGCCCTGGATAAGGGTCTGCTAAGAAATAAATAATAATAATAATAATAATAATAATAATAATAATAATAATAATAATAATAATGAGATTCCTTGTAAACTGATTGGTCAACAAGAGTGCCTTAATCCACTTTAATCCAGCCCGAATATACAGTATTCAAACTGTTTAATCACAGTTTCAAATCAATCTACCTGAATGAAACGTAAATTCAGCACAGCATGCATTCGCTTGTGTAATTGACCTTCTTCTGGTTTATAAAAGAAAATCTCTGTTCCCGTTGTACTCATTGTGTGACCCTGAGCAAGTCACTTCACCTCCTTGTGCTCCGTCTTTTGGGTGAGGCGTAGTTGTAAGTGACTCTGCAGCTGATGAATAGTTCACACACCCTAGTCTCTGTAAGTCGCCTTGGATAAAGGCGTCTGCTAAATAAATAATTAATAACGCTATCTGGCAATGTGGCATATACCAAACTAAAAATTTCCAAGAAAAAGGGACAGGAATCTCAAGCATTCTTCAACAAAATTCTCTAGTTCAAAATATAAACCTTTCTAAACCTAGACTAAAATATAACCTTTCCCCCAAAATTGTCTACAGTATGTTAGCTGACATGTGTTTGCTGCTCATTGATTACCACACCTCCACTAAGTTTTTAGACTGAAGCACTGACTTCTCATTTTATTTCTCTCTCTCTCTCTCTCTCTCTCTCTCTCTCTCTCTCTCTCTCTCTCTCTCTCTCTCTCTCTCTCTCTCAATTCATTATTGCCAAATTGTTAATTGCAAAAATAAGTAAAATAAATAAATAAATTGAATAAAGTCAGAGTTAAAATTCTAAATGAATAGCTAGCACATGGAATAATGGTAAAGGTAGAAAACATGGTAAATTAATAAGTAACATAACCATGACCGTAGGTAAATAAAATGTAAAACTGAACTTTGCTTAACCCCCAAAGCAGTGCAGAGTGCTCACTCCACGTCCCTCAGGCTGGGACAGGCGGCTACATATTGAGCAGCCAGTGTGGCTGAGTGTCCCTCCCTCAGGGAAGACAACTAGTCTTCTGGATCTGTCATGTGTGGGAAATGGGGAGGGAGGTCGTTATTCTTTTAAAGACTATGTCCCTTTTTGGCTCCTGCATCACTGTGGCAAAGTGGTAAGTGAATACAGGTGAGTGCATAAGAACATAAGAAAGTTTAGAAACGAGAGGAGGCCATTCCGCTCATCTTGCTCGTTTGGTTGTTAGTAGCTTATTGATCCCAGAATCTCATCAAGCAGCTTCTTGAAGGATCCCAGGGTGTCAGCTTCAACAACATTACTGGGGAGTTGGTTCCAGACCCTCACAATTCTCTGTGTAAAAAAAGTGCCTCCTATTTTCTGTTCTGAATGCCCCTTTATCTAATCTCCATTTGTGACCCCTGGTCCTTGTTTCTTTTCAGGTCGAAAAAGTCCCTGGGTCAACATTTTCAATACCTTTTAGGATTTTGAATGCTTGAATCAGATCACTGCGTAGTCTTCTTTGTTCAAGACTGAATAGATTCAATTCTTAAGCCTGTCTGCATGCGACATGCCTTTTAAACCTGGGATAATTCTGGTTGCTCTTCTTTGCACTCTTTATAGAGCAGCAATATCCTTTTGTAACGAGGTGACCAGAACTGAACACAATATTCTAGATTAGGTCTTACTAATGCATTATAAAGTTTAAATTCAACACTTCTCACTATATATCCGAGCATCTTGTTGGTCTTTTTTATAGCTTCCCACATTGTCTAGATGAAGACATTTAAGTCAACATAAACTCCTAGATCTTTTCATAGTTCCCTTCTTCTATTTCAGTATCTCCCATATGATATTTATAATGTACATTTTTATTGTCTGCATGCAATACTTTACACTTTTCTCTATTAAATGTCATTTGCCATGTGTCTGCCCAGTTCTGAATGCTGTCTAGATCATTTTGAATGACCTTTGCTGCTGCAACAGTGTTTGCCACTCCTCCTATTTTTGTGTTGTCAGCAAATTTAACAAGTTTGTCTTACCTGAATTTAACATGGCTGTCTTACCTGAGTTGTTGCCCTTGTTTTGATGTGGTCTCCCTTATTTTTTTGTTTTCTCCCCCCTTCTTTTCTAGTTTAAATGCTTCTGGACCTCCTGAAGGATTCTTTCTCCGAGTAGATTGGTTCCCTTTCTGTTTAAGTGCAGTCCGTCCCACCTATATAGCTAGTCCTTGTTGTAGAATGTGCTCCAATGTTCAATGATAGTCAGAATTCCATGTCTGTGGACAGTTGATTTCTTACATCTGTTTTTACAAGTTTAATTTGAGAAAAAACATTCTAATTCTGTATGGAGCTTTAATCAGGAAACTATTATTATATTATTATTGTGCATACTTATTGACATTTTGGCCTTGATATATATGGCTGTTGAATATTTCTATGGCAGTGAACCCTGGATGGATTTGTGGGCTTACCTATCTGCTTAAATTATATGTAGTGTGGTTCTGTTATGGTGCACTGATTTAACTACTTTGATGTTGCTAATTATATATTTAAATCCTAGCTATTTAAATTAAATATGTACCTGTAGATCTATTTATGGTATTTAAGGTTAATTCTACAGTTTGCATATTAAGTGGGTTTTAGTTACTTTATTCAGTGCTGCTATTAATAATATATATCCTGTTTAAAGTATCCAATGCTTTAAATGTGATATATCTATTTACTGTATTAAGATCTTTTCTTGAAGGGGAAATTTAATGATCTGAATTTAACAAAAAATGAAGGGGTAAATTTATTAACAATTATTTCAGCGCTGTTAATTAAATGAAACATTATTATTATCATTTATTTCTTAGCAGACGCCCTAATCCAGGGCGACTTACAATTGTTACAAGATATCACATTATTTTTACATACAATTACCCATTTATACAGTTGGGTTTTTACTGGAGCAATCTAGGTAAAGTACCTTGCTCAAGGGAACAGCAGCAGTGTCCCCCACCTGGGATTGAACCCACGACCCTCCGGTCAAGAGTCCAGAGCCCTAACCACTACTCCACACTGCAACATAAAATTACATGCAAAAAAAAAAAAAACGTAAATAGATTTGTTTATTATATGTTAGACTATTGTATTTACTAAGTTATTAAGTATACACATTGAAAACCATTGCTGTTTACAAGTGTGTTTCTGAATTTGCCCCCATGAGCTGTAACTAATTTGACTGTTTCTCTCGGTGCTGCTGTCATCTGTGTTCTGTTGTGTAGGCCTTGCATGTTGGAAGCCACATACTATTGAATTGTGATTTTCATAATTCCAATTACTATGTTGTACTAATAATTATAGAATGCTAGACATTCTTAAAATGTAAACACTGTCTTTGATACTTTCCTTCTTCTTTTTAATAACTATAATCTGTGACAAATTGGCTGTGTAATAAAATACCTTGACTTTGATTCTTGTCTCCTCTCCATTGTGTTGACCAAACCAACCACCATCCTCCAAGTAAATTAACCTGGTATTAAGAATCGTGGGGTAAAGCTAAAATCTATAAATACTATTCTGGGCATGGCCCCCCTCCCAGTGCAATAGTCGGTTACTGGTTTGTCGTGTTAAAGGAGGTCAGATTGGGTTTGAGGGTTAATTTGGTAACATTAATCTTTCCTGGGGTATTTATCATATCCTGTGTAACTTACCTAATTAGCTTGTTGTTTAATCTTGTCAAAAATAAATACACCCAGTCTAACTGGTTTCACAGCCTAGTAGAGCAATGTGGAACAAATACCTAACTGGTCCTGCATAATGTGACCCTGCCTACCTCCCTCTTACCTAACAGGTGCTGCATAATATCTGGAGAGAGTTTTGGTGACCTGCTGCGTTCCTATTGCTGCTTCTCCTCCTGTTGCTTTGTTTCTCAATCCAGGTACATTAGTGTACGATCAGGACCCGATTAACCCCTCTTCAGAGGACTGGACATGGCTGCAGCAGAAATCACCCTCAACAGGAGACCTCCTCTCTCGTCTTCTAATAAGAAGAAGATTTTACTTCTGCTTCTCTTGCCTTGTGTCATCTTGACATCCTGGCTGCAGGTAAGATTGTCTTTTACTCTGTCCAGTAAATCAAAGCTCCCCCTGTATTTTATCATTGAAGGGGATATAGTGGAGGTGGTCGTATGTATGTATGTATATTTCTCCATAGACCTGGAGAACCGCTTATCCAATTGTCATGAAACTTGGCATTACAATTATTTAGCAGAGCTTATTGGAGTATAAGATTCTGGGGATATTTGGGGAGTCTGTCCGTACATTCATCCATTTCTATGACACACATTTTGCTGACTTTATAAAATAGTACACATTTTTAAGGAGGCTCCCTCTAATGTATTTTAGCAAAATTCAAAACAAAGTTTAGATAACACATTGTTCTAAGAAACCTAGAGCTCTGAAAGTACTTGCCGTTTATGCATCTGTTGTATGAATGGGTATGGCTTTGGAACCAAATGCTCAGATTTAAAGTAAATAAACCTTTTAAATATTTCAGCTGTGGTTGGTCAAATTATGTTTGTATACATTCATCTTCCATTTGGCAAGAACTGGACTGCTTGTCTAAACAAACAGATAAAGACATCAATGGAAAAACTGTTGAAATACAGAAACACCAAAATAATTAAACAGAGAAACCCGTAGACACAATAGGACTAGCTCAAACATTTTTTATTTAATCCTAGATAAATGCAAGCACCAGATTGAAATGAAAGTTACATACAATAAATATTCTACAAATAGTAATTAAAACTTCATGTTAAAACCTGAGTTTCTATCATGTGTGTGTGTGTGTGTGTGTGTGCATTAGTTAAAATGAAAATACTGGAATATGATAGAATCCCCCATTGCAGCTCCAATAGTGGAGAATGACTCCTATCATTTCACTCTTGCAGCCTGGTAAGTGGTTTGACAGACCACACCTGTTACCTCCCAACCCGGGATTACATGACACAGCCAGACTTACTGAAGCAAAAGTCAACAAAATATTGCAAGAGCTCAAAAAACATGTACCCAAAGTAAATCAAACTCAGTTGGAACTCACCAGCAGTGGCGCACACAGCCTGGTCACCTTAATTAACCCGAAGGAGAATTACTGTGTGGGAGAGATCGTCAGTGTCCGAGTGGAAATGAATGACTACCACGGCAAACCCAAGACATACGGAAGAGACTTTGTTCTGGCCCGGATCCATTCGCCAAAGCTGAAAGCAGGAGCGGCCGGCGTGCTTGAGGATTTCAACAACGGGACCTACCGCGTCAACTTCACCTTGTTTTGGCCGGGCAGCGTGAAAGTTTCGGTGCTTCTGATGCATTCAAGTGAGGTGGTTTCCGCGTTATGGCGAACCAGAAAGTTTGGAACTGATAAATTTATTTTTACAGGCACCTTTCGTAACGGCACACTACAGGAGACATCTAGATGTGACATTCATCTGAGCACAAATGAAACTCTCTGCGAATTCAAAGACGAGAGGAACCAGGAATCGTTTTTCTGTTTCAAACCTAAAACATTGCCGTGTGAGACCCTGCATTACACAAGATCAAGGAACAGCGAAGCGTCCTGTCTAACCGACGCTGAGGAACAGCTCCTGAAGAGGTTTGGTTTCTCTTTATAAAGTTTATATTTCTAATTGTTTACAAACAGTGATCTAGTCATTATTAACAATGGAGATATACAGTACCATATAACGGTTATTAGGTACTGTGAAAGGGGAGTGGGTGCACTGATTTATTTTTGCCCGCAGAGGGCACTGTTGTCTGTGGCCTCAATACCGACAACAGTAATCAGGACCGCAGGGTCACCAGCACAGGTCAAAACAGTTACAGTTGAAGTGCACATGCAAGTGCTGAAAACAATATTCCATAACAAAATGCGAAAGCAAAAGAGAAAATAATAATAATAATAATAATAATAATAAACAGCCATAGCAATCTATGATGTCACCCTTTGTTCTTTTGATTGAGAATCTTCTATCTTTTTAGAATAAACTACAGTTTTCATAATTACAACTTGGCACAAAGCTTCTTCATTTACAATAACAATAAGGATGAGTTTAAAGAGGACAGTACCTGTATCTTTATTTGTTCAGCTGTGTCCCTTTTTAAGTAGGAACACGGCTTCGTTTTACAAACAATATAAAACAAAAATCAATTCCAGCTCCCATTTTGTATCGCTAACTAAACTTAGCATGATTTGTAACTTTCAGACGATAATCTGGCTTACTGACTTTAAATATCTTATTCACAAATGTAAAATAGTAGATAGTCAATTATCCAGACTAATTGGGACCTATACTAGTTTGCATAATCGATTTGTATGGATAATCGAAAAGGTATCAATAACAATTACTGTACCTTTAATAATGTACAGAATAAAGTTAACATTCAGTACTTTGTACACAGGTACCTACTGATTATGATATATAGCTAGAAACCTATTCTATCGCATTAAGCATAAAAAATTACAAAGCTTTACAAATCATTAAAGTAATGCAATTCAGTAAAACACCCGCAGTTAATGTAATGAAATACTGTAATTAAACGTACCATAAACCAAACTTTGAAAATCAAATAATTCAATTCAGTACAAGTTTTGACACATTACAGAACTTTAGGAATCATTAAACTTCAAAACCTATGTTTCTACACTTTTGATACTTGCTGTTATAACGTGCAATTGAATAAAATAAAAGTTCTTAGCTGCTCAGTAACATAAGACAGGATCTCCAGTCCTTACTGGTGAAGTAGAAGAAAAAATCAAGAATGAGGGGACTGTTTGAATTTGCTTACCTGCAACAATTTAAAGCCTGGCATGCTAACGTGTCTGAAAAAAACTGCGCTCGCGGACAGATGAGATCCTGGTAAAACTTTTGGCATTAACAAAAATAGCGTTGTTTAAACTTGTTCCCTTACCTTATTAACACCTGAATTTAAGTTTTTTTTTTCTGTTAGGCACCATCACACAGCAAGAGGACTCTTAAGTAGGCAGAGTGAAAACAGGAAAACTTTTAATCAAAAAAACGCATTTGTTCAAATACAGGCAAACGAACAAAAAAATAACAACTAAAAAAAGATGCTTCCTTCTATGCAGTTTTCATAAAACAAATAACAAACACATTCCACTTCGTTATAGAACTGAAGATACTGAATGTCTCCTCGGTGTCTCCTTCACAGTCAATAAAACTTTTCATTTCTCTCTGTCATGTTGAGCCGAGTGGCTGCAGACAGTGGTTTTTATCGTTAAAGTTCATTTCAAATCTTGTGGTTTTAATTTTAGCGCAGGGGTTGATTGCCTAATTACTAAGTGCAGCAGAGTAGCGCACATAACGAAACAAGGGAAAATCATGGATAAAAACAGATTAGAGTTTCCTTAATACAATCCCGAAATCAGGATTTGGGAGCTGAATTTACCATACCGGATACCCAGGACTGCAGCCTATAAATATACCACGCGTAATTCATCACGTGATTACAGGTGCATTCAGTTGATTAGACAGTATGACTGATCAAAGATCGGATAATTGACTCTCTACTGTATTTTGTTTTAACGTATGTATTCAGGTATATTGGGGAGACCGGTGTTGGTTGTCACACAGGTTGGGTGTCACAGTGCCTAAAGCTCATGATACTAACATTGAGATTTGTGTCTAGTTGTACAGAAGTTAACATCTCTATGCTGTCATGTATGAGTTAGCACTAATTTTTTTTTCCCTGTGGTCCGTGCTACCACCATCACAAACTTCTGCCCTGCCACATACCCTCCCCTTAGAATGGACCCCAGGGTCCATTCGACCAACCCTTACTCCCCACAAACACATGGGTGGGTGTGAGGGCTTCAAACAGGGATTAACCCTATCCCTGCCAACCACCACCACAAACACACCCAAAACAACCAGGGCTGGAATCTTAACTTCCAGCCCTGCCATATCTAACAAACACTTTTCATATAATATTTACACATATATATGTATTCACCCGTGCAGGGCTTCTGCCCTGTCACATGGGGTAACTGGGAACGTCTTCTCACAATTAGCCTGTATCACACTTATTACACTTAAGATATTGAATTCACTATTACATGCAATCTGATTTGGATTTTTAGTACTTGTATTTTCGGGATGTACACATTTCAATAATTGTTTTAAAAGAACAAGACCATTTTTAAAATGTTTATAATAAGGTTATTTTACAATTTCACAGATTACTATGTTTGTTGTTTGTTGTTTTTTGTGGACAGTATTGGTCAAGAATCTTTTCAAAAAAGGGAACTGTAGTTATTTGACAAGTTTTGTGTGTATGTCATTCATGCTAAAAATAAAGAATAAAGATATTTTGTCCTGGTGTCTAAACCTCCCTGCTCCTAGCTGCGTGTTGTAACATGTTGTGTTTTCTGGAGTTATTTGAAAAATTATAAAATAGACATTTATACATGTTTCATATCAGTAAAATATAGACTACTTGTAGCAAACAAATGCATTGCTAAAGTGAAATGCCAAGCCCTTTTCTAAGTGTTACGTTTGAAATGTGTAATACTTTTCTGTGGATTCGTAGCACAAACTGTGGATGCATGAATCAACCATACTACCCCACACTCCCTTTCTCTTCAAAGCCACTTTTAGTTTGAGGATTTGTAGGCTTAATCGATCAAAACATCAAAGGGTGACATCACAGAAACGTTTGAATTAACTGCCAGTCTGGAGGGTAGCTGACATTGGACTGTCATTCTGTCTGCTTTATTATTATTATTACTATTATTATTATTACAAAGATTACTTAAATTGCATATGAGGGGTGCAGAGATTGTAAAGCTTTCTTATCTTGCATTACAACAACGGGTAGCTGTCTTCAGCACCACAAGTAATTTGTTGTAAGATTTAAGTAGATCTGAGCAGTTTTAATGCCTCATCCAGGCACTTCTTCCTCATCTGGCTTTTACCCACACCCAATTAGGTGCAAGTACAGGTGCATGTATTTATTAAGTAACTACTATGTAAAGACAGTAATTGGAGACACTTAATGTAAATTGTTACCAAATAATGTACACCCATCGAGAGTTTCTGGTGATATGTAAATCAGGTGTCTTGGTTATTCTTTTTTTTCTTGTTAAGTTAACTTTTCTTCTTTTTTGCTGAAGGTCTGCGGTCGGTGTGAAAATCCCAAACCATTTCAAAGACATGACCGTGGGAGATTGTAAAGGTACGCTCATATTCAGATTTGTTACATTTTGTGCTATTGTTTCTGTAATTAAAATGATATACATTTGTAATTTAAATAAGTAAAACTGTGCCTGTAATTATCAAAAAATGGCACAGTCTGTTCCCCCTCCCCTTTTGAGTATAATGGTTCAGTCTGCCAGGAGGCTGTGTGGTCCAGTGGTTAAAGAAACGGGCTTGTAACCAGGAGGTCCCCGGTTCAAATCCCACCACAGCCACTGACTCATTGTGTGACCCTGAGCAAGTAACTTCACCTCCTTGTGCTCCGTCTTTCGGGTGAGACGTAATTGTAAGTGACTCTGCAGCTGATGCATAGTTCACACACCCTTGTCTCTGTAAGTTGCCTTGGATAAAGGTGTCTGCTAAATAAACAAATAATAATAAAACACTCCATGGAAAGATTTGGTTCCTGGCTAAAGTGAGGATACAACTCAGGCATGAAAATAACACAAAAGCTTGTTCTGATGAGATCACAAGATACGTTATTTCAGGATCTTGACGTTTCAGATGTTAACTTATCTTGTGATCTCGACCTAGCACTTTGAAAAGTTAAGATCTTCAGAAAATGTACCTAATGCAGTTGACTTTTTTTCCCTTGTCCTTAATAAACCCCCATAGTCCCCTCACGTCTCACCCCAGGAGCATTGTAACCATAATCTTCTCAACACTTCTGTTAGTAGGTCGTGTTCCACAAGCTGCTGAGAAGTGTGAGCTGGGAATGAGCTCTCCTACCCCCAGTGGATTTTTCCATTCAGACAGGTGGAGTTCTTCCTATTGCAGAATGAGAAGCTTCCAAAATGTGAGCGACATGAACCAGTGCCTTCAGGGGAAACAGGTTTACCTGCGGGGCGACTCTACAATACGCCAGTGGATTGAATATTTCGGATCAACATTAAAAAGTAATTCAGTTTCTATTAAAGCGATGGATTCTACTGTTTAGCGAAGCACTGTGATGACACTGTTAATGGTGGTGGTGGCTATTTGGTTTTGAACAAATCCATGTTTACACTGGAAAAGCAAATCTCCAATCTGGAATCAGTGTCAAATTCCAATCAATAAATAAAAACAGAAATGGGGTGATTCATAATTCACACAACATTGTCGGTGCATCGCAAGGGAAACATTTCTATATGGAGACAATCTGCATTACACCATTTGGCCACCAGAGGGTTGTTCATTAATGTCAACATTTAAGTGGAATTGAAAACAATGCAAATTAACAACGTTGAGCACATTATGAATAACCCTGTATATGAAAGAAAACGAGCAGTGGTTACAGGACTTATCTCAGCATCTTAAATTATATTTCAGAATGCCATCTAAATAGATTGCAATATATTCCTACAAAGGTATTTTGGAATACATTGTGGAATATACTGCAATATGTTTAACAAATGTGTTAATTTGTTTTAGAATACAATTAGCATGATTTAAAATCTGTCTGAGTTCTATTTAAATCCATATATATATATATATATATATATATATATATATATATATATATATATATATATATATATATATATATATATATATATATCATTTCATCTGGCTTTTTGAATATTACAATATATCTTTCTAAAATATATCCCGGAATTATATAAATGTTTTGCAGTGTTTTGGCAAGATTTAATTCTGAGAATTTTGTTGAATGTCAAATCCAATTTGTGAGATAGTTGGCACAGGGAATATGAGATTATTGTTGATGAATTTCCTTTTTCTCAGATCTGAAATGCTCTAATGGTTCTGAGCAACATGCACCCAGAACTGCTTCAGACAAGAAGAGAAACATAACGATGAGCTGGAAACATCATGGCTTTCCTTGGGTGTCTGCTAACTCGTTCTTCATTACAAAAGAGATGTACATATTTCAAGAACTGGACAGAGTTGCTGGAGGGGAGAACACTGTTGTAGTTATCTCTGTTGGTCAGCACCTTCGTCCTTTCCCCTTGAAGCTCTACATTACAAGAATGGTGACCATCAAGCAGGCTGTCACAAGACTTCTTCAGAGAAGCCCTTTAACCAGGGTGTTTGTTAAATCAGAGAATACCAGAGAACTCAACTCTGAGATCATCCGGATGAGTAACTGGCACGGTCACCTCCAAAACCTGGCTCTGAAGGAGGTGTTTAGGGGGGTGAAAGTGGGGTTCATTGACGCTTGGGACATGACTGTTGCTGCCAACTCATTCTCCATTCACCCTCCAAACAATATTGTTAAGAATCAAGTCACTTTGTTTTTGTCATACCTATGCAATGATTCATAATATGGCTTGCAGTATTGACATATGTAGGTTGACAGGTAAAATATTCCTTGCTCGGATTTGTTTTAAATGTAGTTCTGGATGCTACAGTTGTTCAGTTTTGTCATCAGACATTGATGAGCTGCAACGAGACTTTTGGAAAATGCTTGGTGCTGATAGGCTGAAACAATATGCACCCGCCCTCACATGGTCCAGGCTATTTCACTGCTGACTGTGGATGGGAGTTCCCAGGGGTTGCGACAATTGGCGGCGTCGCCCGGGAGGGAGTGGGGAGGGCTTAGGTCGGCCAGGGTGTCTTCAGCTCACCGCGCACCAGCGCCCCCTGTGGTCTGGCCAGGTGCCTGCAGGCTTGCCTTTAAGCTGCCCAGAGCTGTGTTGTCCTCCAATGTTGTAGCTCTGAGGTGGCTGCATGACGGGCCTGCAGAGTGAAATGAAGCGGTCGGCTGACGGCACACGTTTCTTCGTCTTCGCCGCTCCCGAGTCGAGCACAGGAGGGGTAGCGGTGAGCTGAGCCTAAATACAATTGGCCATTTCAAATTGGGAGAAAAACGGGGTAAAATCAATTGGTGACTATTAAATAAAAAATTTAAAAAATGGATGCGCAAAAAAGTATGTGAAATGTATCCACCCAGACTAAATCCACTCACATTTGGCAGTTGCTAATTTCTAGCCCTGCAATTCCTCCGAAAGAGATTTCAGTATATAGGAGGCAGTGTGGTCCAGTGGTTAAAGAAAAGGACTTGTAACCAGGAGGTCCCCGGTTCAAATCCCACCTCAACCACTGACTCATTGTGTGACCCTGAGCAAGTCACTTAACCTCCTTGTGCTCCATCTTTCGGGTGAGACGTAATTGTAAGTGACTCTGCAGGTGATGCACAGTTCACACACCCTGGTCTACAAGTCACCTTGGATAAAGGCGTCTGCTAAATAAACAAATAATAATAAAAAATATCATTGACTCTACATTAGTAAATTTTGAAGAGTCACCCTTTTTATGAATCAGCATTTATTTTATTTACATAGCATACTTAAATGTTTATTATTAAAAGAATGATATAGGTGGCAATTGAAAATGATCTTTTTCATGGCCCCACGGCATCATAAACCTGCTAACTTCTTATTAATTTGGAATAAATATCTGATATTCTTTCTTCCTTACCTTTTTCTTTTAATGGTCTGATACTCTATTTTCCTTAAGATATTTCTGGGAGTAATACAAAATAAAAATATGTGTGATTGTTAAGTAATAATATTTTGTTGAGTCATCTCTCCTGACCGTCTGCCGACTTCACATTACAAAGCTAACGTTAGCCACCTTGGGTCAAACCAATATATTTTATTTTAAACCTTTTAAAGACAAAACCAATATAATAGTCTTATATATATATATACAGTATATATATATATATATATATATATATATATATATATATATATATATATATATATATATATATATAGTAAAAGAATCGCCCTCACCGCGGTTCGTTGCCCCTTTAAAAACACCGACCCAACACACAGAAATGGATTTTTGAAGCGCGGTTGCGCAATTTTTAATGAACACAAAAACAAAATAAACAAAACAAACACCTAGCTCTCTTTGAGCACTAACTAAAACAAAACAGGAACCTAAACTAAACAACAGGACAGCTAAGCTGTTTACCTGCATCAAAACACACAGAACAGCACACACAAAAAGGACTCACTCTACCTTTCTTTTTCTTTTAAATTACGGCTGTACCCACACACCAGCACAGTCGGGCTTCTACCCTCTTCAGCAGCGGCCCAGAGCAGACTGACTGCTCTCCTATATATTATGGCAGAACAGTAGATAGTTTATGATACACTGTTCTTCCATTATAAGCCCCTATTTTGTGCAGCTCCAAAAGTGGGGTTAAGTTCAATCGATCTGCCTGCCGTTTGTATTTCCGGTCTGATTGGTAGGCTGAATTTGTTCTACAAGTTTTGTGTTATTCTGTCCGGTAGTTGTTTTTTTTTAACTAAAGCACTTTTTTTAAAAAACGAGTGGTTTTTCGTGTACGTTTGGTGCCAGGAGAGTGTTTTTATTCACCTGTAGGTAAAAATAACTACTTGCCATTTACTACTCCCATTTGGCAAGTTACTGCATCTAAGTAATCTTTAGTGCCTTTTGTGGGTGGAGGGCTTTAAAAATGTGTATTTTAGTATAAAAAGTACTTTTAAAAATGAATAGTACACATATTACAGTTACAGGAATTAAAACAGAATTGTGATTAAATGTACAAAAATGCCTACACACAAAAACCCCAGAAGAATGTGCCTGTGACCATAGATCTGTCCCTATAGGATGTACACAAAATATAGCTCAACAATACAAGATATAGAGCAGATATAGAGAATTATATTTCAGATAATTACTCAAATCTATTATCTATCTATCTATAACAATATTTGAGTAATTATAATAAGAACCATTCAAAACGATTTCAAACATGAGACAAAGGTAAGGCTACAGTGAGAAACAAATAAATCATTCGGATCAAGTAACTCTAAGAAGATAGCAAGGTTTTTGGCAGCACAATATTACTGCTGATGCGTTCTATACAGAACCAAATGGAGCCTTAGTTTAAGTTCTAAGAACTCAGTCTTAAAAAAAACTTTTTTAAAGAAAAGAACACACATTGAAACAACTGCAATTAAATCCTTCAGTTTATTTATATTTTTGTGACATCAGTGTTATTTTTTTTTCCTTTCACATAAAACGGGGATGAGCATTTGAAGTAAAAGGATTTGTGAATTCAATCTGTGTATGTATGTGGGCAGATAATCACTGGGGCTGGATTTTTACCAGAGTAGTAAAGACCAGGAGAAAACAATGGATAGAGCTTCTCAGTGAAGGTGTCAGTGAAAGTGTAGATGAGAGATCTGGACTCCACATTGTAAAAGGAGAGCTGCCCTCCTCATAATCCAGATACACCCCACCTTCCGGGCTTCAGGTTCTTGGGAAGGGGGGTCACAGGGTTAGTCGCAGCATAGAAATTATTGCCTACATCCTCCCGTAACACAGTCCAGAAACCCTGCTGGGGGTTCACCTGTAAAGACCCTTTCCTCTGAGAAGACTCTCTGGTGATGCCGAGTCTCCAGCCTATCTTCTCCCCCACTTCCACCTCCCAGTAGTGTCTCCCTGAGGTGAAGCCCTCCTTGCCCAGGAGAAAGACACTGCATTCAAATCTCTTTGGATTGTCAGGGAGAGGCTGTCGTTCACCATAATTTCTGACTTGCTTCCCATCCTTTGACAGGATGAGATTGGTGTGTGCTGTATCAGGGTCCAGAGTCACATCAGCTGTGGAGAAGTGAGGGATTGAGGGAATAAATATAACACAATACTCATATAGGTAACACGCGTCCTGCTGCACAGCTGCAAATACAAAATCAGAGCTCTCCATTTCATGAAGAACAAAAAATAATAGATCACTGTGATCCATAGAATGCACATGGAATAATGTACTGTCACTAAATTGTGGTAGGAATGTCCTTCACAAGTTTCAAGACAGTAGATTATATTGAAATAAATAAAACTGTGGTTTATGGGCAACAGGAGGAAAACTGACCTTCGTTTTTCCATCAGTTAACAGTGTGTTACTGTGTTAAATAAATGATTGCAATATGAGAAACACTGCCCCCTGCAGTTTTGTATTATTGTTGTACACACTGCAGCCCTTACAAAAACTCAAAGCACCTCTTGTGTTTCTCTCCATAACCTCAGTTAGCATTTCTATAAATGCAATAAGGGCAATTTGAAAGCAGATGACTCTCTTTTTATAGATAAACCTATTATTCTGGGATAATGCAAGTAATTTCATACTGATTTTGTACATATTTGCACCCACCAGCTATAGTTGCTTTCATGAGCTCGATATTCCAGAATCCCTCAAGGTGGTCTTTGAGTCGAGTCACAGCTTTCCTCAGTGTCCAGAAAGAGTCGTCTATGTTATCAAAGAGCTGCTGAGCAGCAGGAGGGGCGCAGACAGACTGGAAACTCTACAGGGGGAGTGTGGAGAAAAGGATTCGTCAGCCAAGCAGCACAGGGGCTGCAACACTGGACTGAGCAGCTGGGGAGGTCTTTCACTGTGTGCAGGAAATAATCAGAGGGAGCCCAGAATCTTACATAAAGATCAGCAACGCAACTGAACACAAGTATGTAACATGCTCTGAGCTAAATAAATACCATCATAAAAATGAACAGTATGTTTTAATCCTGATACTGAACCCCCATTCAGTGCATCTGCATTGAAACGTGGTCTGACCTGCAGAAAGTGGATGTGATCCTCTGTCTCAGAAAGCTGCTCCATCTCAGCCTTCCTCTTTCTCAGCTCCTGGATCTCCTTCTCCAGTTGTTCCCTTTGTTCGTCGGCCCGACTCACTGCAGCCTTCTCTTTAGCTCCAATCAGCTCTCCCACCTCCATCCTGATTCTCTCAACAGAGCGGATCAGCTCAGACAGGACCTGCTCGCTTTCAGCCCTTTCCTTCTGAGCCAAGAGCTAGTCAGAAGAAGGAGGGGATCAGTGACACGCATCCCCTGACAATACCACGACCCTCCGGTCAAGAGTCCAGAGCCCTAACCACTACTCCATACTGCTGCCCTAAATATTGTGGGAAAGTACATCGGTCATCTGTACCAAATATTTATTTATTTATGTATGCATGCATGTGCTGCTTTGTGTAATAAAAACCTTTTCCTAGGTAGGGTAGAGTACTAACTGGATTTACGAAGAGTAGCATGTAGCTGCCACCACCTATGCTTATCCAGTTAGGTCCGGAGATGATGGATTGCTGGAAGTTCTATACACTAAAAGAAGCACCAGGAACCAGGACTGATATAAAAAGAACCCCTTATTTATTCACAAGAGAAAAGGAACATTTCAAATCGTCATATACAAATGTCTGTAGAAACAAAATCAACAATAATCCCCATTAGAAATTAAGGTGTGTTACCTATTCAGGATTAATAAGCAATCAATTGTAACCTCCTGGTTAAAGCCCTTTTCTTTAACCACTAGACTACACAGCCTCCTGTATATACCTGTAATACAGACATATTAAAATAAACTTAATAAATAATACTGAAAGAAACCCATTCAAATGCTTGAAGACATTGAGAATGATCTCAAGTTGAAACGTTTGCCATTGATTTTTAAAAAGTAATTTAGTCATTGCCAATTATTTTTATTATTTTCTCCCAATTTGGAACGGCCAATTATTTTTAGGCTCAGCTCACCGCTGCCACCCCTGCGCTAACTCGGGAGGGCGAAGACGAACACATGCTGTCCTCCGAAGCGTGTGCCGTCAGCCGACTGCTTTTTTTCACACTGCGGACTCACCATGCAGCCACCCAAGAGCTACTGCGTCGGAGGACA
This sequence comes from Acipenser oxyrinchus oxyrinchus, assembly GCA_030684275.1. Lineage (NCBI taxonomy): Eukaryota > Metazoa > Chordata > Actinopteri > Acipenseriformes > Acipenseridae > Acipenser > Acipenser oxyrinchus. Next base: position 2,885,489 of record CM060304.1, read on the forward strand.
ACACAGCTCTCGGGCAGCTTACAGGCAAACCCACAGGCGCCCGGCCAGACTACAGGGGTCGCTGTTGCGCAGTGAGCTGAGGACACCCTGGCCGACCTAACCCTCCCTCCCCCCGGGCGACGCTCGGCCAATTGAGCGCCGCCCCCTTGGAGCTCCCGTCCTCGGTCGGCAAAGGAATAGCCTGGACTCAAACTTGCGATGTCCAGACTATAGGGCACATCCTGCACTCCACACCGAGCGCCTTTACACAGATAATACACAAAATACACAACATTATCTATCACACTTTTTTTATATTATCATTAGCAGACACCTCAAAGTAAGGTAAAAATGTCCTTCTCCTTTTTCTCACCACATATTTTTTGCAGACCCCAGGCACTTTTATCCACGAGTTTAATGATGATTAAATTGCTTTGTCAACATGGAAATATACTAGGGAAAGCACTTATTGTGACATCTGTATCATTGATATAAAATGTATTTATTTCTGTTTTAAAATGGAACATTTGCATGCAATTTTTTTATATATACGTATGATTTGAACCTATAACCTTTAGTTTGTAAGTTTTCTGTCTTACTGTTAGTGCTACACAATTAGTTGATAACAAGCAGCATTTTGAAATATGATTAGTTCGGCCAAGGTGTCCGAGGCCCACCTTCCACTAGCGCCCCCTGAAGACTGACCGGGCGTCTGCAGGCCTGCCTGTAAGCTGCCCAGAGCTGCATGGTCCTCCGACGCTGTTGCTCTGAGGTGGCTGCATGGCGGGTCTGAGTGTGAAAAGAAGCCTACCCTGAAATGCATTTCATTTGAAATGAATTGAATACGAGCCCAATTGGCAAAATCTTTCTAACTTTTCAGTTTGCAGAGTATATTTTAAAAGAGGAGGAAGTTCATTTGAAGTGCAACACATCAGCTATTGATGTGCACAGAAGGCAGATAGCATTTAATGTTAATACATGACTCTGGTATTGTTCTGATTTATAAAAATAGAAATAATGTTCAAAAGTTCATATTTTCACTATATCTACTGTACTTCAATTCTCAGTGAAGGTTTATAAGTATGATTGCCTAGGCCACACAAACAGTACAATACTTCTGTTTTATTCATTGCTTTTGCTTGTTGCTATTTCTTTACTCTTCCATGCTACACAATTGCTAGCCTGTTCAATTTCAAATGCATTATTATTAATTTGCATTAACAATTGCATGCCTGGGGAGACTACACGCTGCTCCCACCTCCGTCGCCAGGAGACTACACGCTGCTCCCACCTCCACCACCTCGACCTCCACCGGCAGGAGCAGAGCAGCAGGAGCTGCCTCTGCCTCCGCCACCTCCACCAGCATAGGGTGAATATCTGCTGGTTCTGCCTCCACCAATGTGGGAGGACTGCTTGCCGCTCCCACTACCACCACCAGAGGAGCTGGAGCCACCTCCGCCACCCGAGGGAGAGGAGCTACAGCGGAGTTGGCCACCACCTGGGGATGCCTTCACGTTACCGCCCGGGGATGCCTGCCTCGCACCGCCCAAGGATGCCAGCCTCGCTTCGTCCAAGGATGCCTGCCTCGCACCGCCCAAGGATGCCAGCCTCGCTTCGCCCAAGGATGCCAGCCTCGCACCGCCCAAGGATGCCAGCCTCGCTTCGCCCAAGGATGCCAGCCTCGCTTCGCCCAAGGATGCCTGCCTCGCACCGCCCAAGGATGCCAGCCTCGCTTCGCCCAAGGATGCCAGCCTCGCACCGCCCAAGGATGCCAGCCTCGCTTCGCCCAAGGATGCCAGCCTCGCATTGCCTGGGGCTGCCTGCTGCTCCGTATCGCCTGGGAATGCCTGTTGCTCCGCATCGTCTGGGGCTGCCTGTTGCTCCACATCGCCTGGGGCTGCCTGCTGCTCCGCTTTGCCAGGGGTCGCCGCCAGCTCTGGAGATGTGCTGGGGCTGGAGGCACGGAAGCCATTAAAGGCTCTGCTGCCAGTCGGTAAGCTGACAGCCTTTCCGCGGTGAGTTAGGGAGCCGCTGGTTGTGAAGAGGGGAGAGGAGGTCAGGAGACCACCTTCCCCAGCAGCATGAATATACAGTATGTTACAGGAGTATACACCATGTCAAGCTAGCTCTCTCATCATGTTACAAGATCAGCTTTCTGAGATACAGGCAGCATCCTGATCCTGTCTTATTTTTGGAAATAAATGTATCGCCATTCAAAGCACGTGTATGTGTTTCTGGATTTAAAACAAAGTTTCAGAGACCGTCACTGCCTTAACATATCAAATAATACAGCCATAGACTATGTGTCAGCTGTCTAATTTGGTACAGTGTTTCTCACTGTAAATGCACCCAATATCACTCAAACCCTTTGTGTGTAATAATGGGGCACAGGTAGACATACTGTGTAACCCGGTTAATGTCCCCTCGGTTAATCAGGTTTAAACCACTTGCCAATTGGTTCCTATGTTAAATTAACTCTTTTAATATTACTAGGAACCCCGCTTATTATCCCCTCAACACCCACCAGGCAACATTGCATGACTTTTTAAAATAAGGTCAATACGTTTTTCAACCGATGTTCTCTTTTCACAATCAAAAGGATTTGCTGTACTGTTTTATATGGTAAAGTACACTATGTTGCAGCGTTACCAAGCCAACAACACACATTGGTTTGAAATGTGTTTAACGTTAGTACAGGCTAATCATCTTCACTAGCAACAGCTAGCTAAGAAATTGAAAGAAACAGTAACTAACGTTAACATAAGAACATAAGAAGATACGAAAGTTTACAAACGAGAGGAGGCCATTTAGACCATCTTGCTTGTTTAGTTGTTAGTAGCTTATTGATCCCAGAATCTCATCAAGCAGCTTCTTGAAGGATCCCAGGGTGTCGGCTTCAACAACATTACTGGAGAGTTGGTTCCACACCCTCACAATTCTCTGTGTAAAAGAAGTGGCTCCTATTTTCTGTTCTGAATGCCCCTTTATCTAGTCTCCATTTGTGACCCCTGGTCCTTGTTTCTTTATTCAGGTCGAAAAAGTCCCTTGGGGCGACATTGTCAATACCTTTTAGGATTTTGAATACTTGAATCAGATCACCGCGTAGTCTTCTTTGTTCAAGACTGAGTAGATTTAATTCTTTAAGCCTGTCTATAAGACACGCCTTTAGTTTCCGTAACCCCATGCCAACAATACACGGATTGTGTATTCTGTTATTGTGTTATTCTCCTGCTTTAACCGAGGGCCTGGTCACACCCTGTCCACCAGCATTGTAAAGCAGGTCAGTTCCAGGTGAGGAGTGCTAGTTCTGTGGGAAAGTTGAACCACGAATGTCATTAAAAGCATGCATATATAATACGGAAGTCAATATGGAACATTACAGAGGTTTCTGTCATTTGAGCTACTGCCAGGACCACTTTGGGGTAAGTAGCTGAATATAAGATAATAATTGATATAGTTGTAGGTAAGGACTACCTTGACATAAGAGTAATGAATGCTGAAGAATGAATTTCAATTTTACATTTGTTGATTTAATATAGTTTGATATCCAGGGAGCTTCACTGTTGTTAAACGCCTCATGAGAAAGAGGCAGACAGTGAGAGAGTCAGAGACTGGCAGAAAGAGGAGGTTTCACGTCGAAAGGAGATGAGTAGAAACCACAAATCTTTTTATTGGAAAGAACCCAGAAAGCTTTCCATCTGAGAGGGAATGAGCGCAGTAAAGTAACGGTACAGAAGGAAGTTATTTTAAAAAGTCATGTTAGGGTTAATGCTAACAGTGTGTGTGTATATGTCGAAATGTGTAAGCTTTATTATTATTATTATTATTATTATTATTATTATTATTATTATTATTATTATTATTATTATTATTATTTTACCTTGTTCTTAATAAAATATGAATAATTGAGAGACACTCTGGGATATAAGTTATTCATTAAGCGAGAGTTGCCGTCTTCATTTTTTAGTGGTGGAAACATCATATGAAGTATTTTCTTTCAATTTTTTTTTTTTTCCCGGGACGAAGCACCTTGTGTGTGTTGGGATTCAGTGCCCCCTCAGAAATCTGATTTTTCTTTTGCTCGTGGCTGAGGTAAAATAGGAGTGATGTGCACGCGCAGCAGTTGTCGGCTGCATTTTGCGATAATTTACTAACTTTTTCGACAGGACGACATGATTTATTTGGGATGTGTATAATCGTGCACAGCTAAAACAGTCTTTAAACAAGTAATGATTAATTAATGTGTTAACTAGCCGACCTATCTGTTTATAAACGTTCGTGCCGATTTCAAGGTAGCCTATATATATATATATATATATATATATATATATATATATATATATATATATATATATATATATATAATTTCAAAACTTGAAAGTAAATAATCATGAAAGTTTTCACGACTGTGAGAATTAATTTAATAATGTTGTGGTTTGTGCTGTTATGTCTAGAATAAACACGAGTCCTGTAAATTATATTACAAATGCATAATGTATTAGATATAAAATTATTGTTTACAGATATCTGTTTATATATTTTATTTTATATACACTACACACACGATTGATATTAGGTGTATATACAATAAGAAACACAGATGCCAAAATTAACAACATACTATAGCATAGTCTATGGCTGTAGTATTTGGTATCCCCTGTGCATTTCAGGCAGTGGAGATAACAGAAAGGTCAAACTCTACAGTGCAGAGTTATTTGGGGATATTATGTGGGTTGGGATATAAACAGGGTCTCATGTTATCCTATGGCGCCACCACGCAGTAGAAAGTAAGGTACATTTAAACACTCCATATTCAACCGTTTTACATATAAACAAAGAACACTGAATATAATCCATATCTGTACGTCTTTTATTGCAATATTGTACTAATATTACAGTACTGTAACATCAAATAGGTTTTTCTAAAGAATGTTTACTTTAATTAAACAATAGCAGAAATTAATTATATGTCAAGATAGCTCAAAGAAACGCGAACAATTGCTGCATAGTTTAATTAGCTAGCTGACATTATATCAGTGCCGGGGGAAACCAGTCCACTAAAACACTTACCGCATCATAAGCTTAAGTTTATTGCTGTAACGTAACATAATTACTGTAGCTAACAACTCAAACAACGCTATGTGTACAATCTAATAAAATCAGGAACAACAAAGCCAGCTACAGTTACTATATTTAACGACCAGAATTATCCCCGGGTTTAAAAGGCATGTCATATGCAGACAGGCTAAAAGAATGGAATCTATTCAGTCTTGAACAAAGAAGACTACGCGGCGATCTGATTCAAACATTCAAAATGTTCCGTATTGACTTCTGTATTATATTTTAATGTTTTTAATGACATTCTCCTGGAACTGACCTGCTTTACAATGCTGGTGGACAGGGTGTGACCTGGCCCTCAGTTAAAGCAGGAGAATAACACAATAACAGAATACACAATCCGTGTATTATTGGCATGGGGTTACGGTAACAAAAGGAATGTACTATGTAGACAGGCTAAAAGAATTGAATCTACTCAGTCTTGAACAAAGAAGACTATGCGGTGATCTGATTCAAACAATCAAAATCATAAAATGTATAGACAATGTCGACCCAAGGGACTTTTTCAACCTGAAAAAAGAAACAAGGACCAGGGGTCACAAATGGAGATTAGATAAAGGAGCATTCAGAACAGAAAATAGGAGCCACTTTTTTTACACAGAGAATTGTGAGGGTCTGGAACCAACTCCCCAGTAATGTTGTTGAAGCTGACACCCTGGGATCCTTCAAGAAGCTGCTTGATGAGATTCAGGGATCAATAAGTTACTAACAACTAAACGAGCAAGATGGGCTGAATGACCTCCTCTCGTTTGTAAACTTTCTTATGTTCTTCTTATGTTCTTAAGTTGTTCAAAAGGTTTCAAAGGTTTCACTCAGTGACGGGCTGTGCATATTTGTATTATGTTCTGTATTGTTGGTGTTATTATTGTTATTGTTTTGGTGTGTGTGTGTTATTAGTGTAGGTGTGTGGCAGCACTGCACAAGGTGAAAGCCGCAGAAACACGGATGTATAAAATAGGTGCTCACAGGTGCTAATTTAGATTTAGTTTGGAGAATTTATGTTGGTGCAGGTTTTGTGTGCTGTGAGGTGAGTAATATATGTAAATAATTATCGTTGGGGTGTAGGGGAGTTTGTGAAGCTGTGGCATTGAACGCGACAGCTCAGTCTTCAACCACGGCCTTTAAAATTAACTTGTTTGTTTTGCCCAGCATGTAGCTCTTTTATTTATTTGATAAAGTGCCTCCATTTGGGGAATGAACAAAAATAGTGTGAAACATAAGTGCACATGAAACCAAATTTATATAATGAATACAAAAGCAAAACATTATGTGCACAACCCCAACTAATCAGTCACTCATGACATCAACACCTTTCTCATAAATTAACACTTTAAATTAAATAACTTTCTTTTTTTATATATAAAGATTGTTAAATTACAAGAAGATTGTGCATGTTGCATTTGCTTTCATTCAAAAAGTGGTTCAAGTTTACTAAATGCTTGTCCTTAATCTGTTGGCTTGAATCATGGTATAATAAGCATCAGGCGTCTGCGACTGTATATAATCCACTTACACCAAACTAACATAAAAAATCACTGTGTTTATTTAACTTGAACCAACTCGCCAAGTAACCTGATTCAAGTACCCCTAAGCAAGATTGTTCTTTCTCACATTATACCATGAACACAGAATTTCAATGGAATGGAAAACAGCAGAACTCAGGTGTATTCATAATAAAATGAAAATGTATTAGTGAGTTCACTTTTACCTGAAGGTTTGTCAAGGAGTCTTTGGGTGATAAAAACAAACTGATGATGCAGAGCAAATGTATTTATAATCAAATGATACTGGTTCAGTGTTGCTTATAATTGTATGTGCTACTTAAATGATATATAGCTGTGAGTGTAGTGCTGTTATGGTGTACAGATTGTTAACTATTTAAATTAAATATATACTTCTAGATCTATGTATTGTATTTAAGGCAAACTGTATAGTTTGCATATTTAGTGTGTTTTAATTACTTGATTCGGTGCTACTATTTATACTCTATATCCTATTCAAAGTATCTAATGCTTTAAATGTCATGTATATTTTAATTGCATTAGGATTTTTGTTGAAGGGAATTGCAACAGGGATGTGACTATCCACTGACAGATAGGTGAGAGACTGGAGGTTTTGGTCGACACACCACGCAGGCGTGCAGGATTTGTTTGCAATTATGCATACCATGCAAAACAGCCAACAAAAAGCGCTGCTCCCACTGAAAGAGAAACCCCGCTCCAGGAACCTTCTCCGTCTCTCAAACTCAACGAAACTTCAATGGGATTAGAATCCCCTGTATGAATCCTTACTTTTACACCTGGGGTTGGTCTACCCCCGGTGTGTGAATTTTTACCTTTAGGTTTATCAAAGAGTCTTCGGGTGCGTGAACAGGATGATGTCACTGGCACGCTGTTTCTATGGAGATCATTCTGCGCAGAATCTGACCAATGGAGCCAATGATCTTCTAATAATGATCTCCGTGAACGCACCCGTTGCCTAATTGGTCAGATTCTCAAACACATGAAAGTTGCAGGTTTAAATGCAAACGCGTACTTTTAAGTATATACAAAAAAAAAAAAAAAAATAAAATAAAACAGCTACACACTGGGCAAAACAAACAGGTTAACTATATATATATATATATATATATATATATATATATATATATATATATATATATATATGTATATGTAGACTGAGCTGTCGCGTTCAATGCCACAGCTTCACAAACTCCCCTACACCCCAACGATAATTATTTACATATATTACTCACCTCACAGCACACAAAACCTGCACCAACATAAATTCTCCAAACTAAATCTAAATTAGCACCTGTGAGCACCTATTTTATACATCCGTGTTTCTCATGCTTTCACCTTGTGCAGTGCTGCCACACACCTACACTAATAACACACACACACCAAAACAATAACAATAATAACACCAACAATACAGAACATAATACAAATATGCACAGCCCGTCACTGAGTGAAACCTTTGAAACCTTTTGAACAACTTAAGAACATAAGAAGAACATAAGAAAGTTTACAAACGAGAGGAGGCCATTCAGCCCATCTTGCTCGTTTGGTTGTTAGTAACTTATTGATCCCTGAATCTCATCAAGCAGTTTCTTGAAGGATCCCAGGGTGTCAGCTTCAACAACATTACTGGGGAGTTGGATCCAGACCCTCACAATTCTCTGTGTAAAAAAAGTGGCTCCTATTTTCTGTTCTGAATGCTCCTTTATCTCGTCTCCATTTGTGACCCCTGGTCCTTGTTTCTTTTTTCAGGTCGATAAAGTCCCTTGGGGCGACATTGTCAATACCTTTTAGGATTTTGAATACTTGAATCAGATCACCGCGTAGTCTTCTTTGTTCAAGACTGAGTAGATTCAATTCTTTAAACCTGTCTATAAGACACGCCTTTTGTTACCGTAACCCCATGCCAATAATACACGCATTGTGTATTCTGTTATTGTGTTATTCTCCTGCTTTAACTGAGGGCCAGGTCACACCCTGTCCACCAGCATTGTAAAGCAGGTCAGTTCCAGGTGAGGAGTGCTAGTTCTGTGGGAAAGTTAAACCATGAATGTCATTAAAAGCATGCATATATAATACGGAAGTCAATATGGAACATTACAGAGGTTTCTGTCATTTGAGCTACTGCCAGGACCACTTTGGGGTAAGTAGCTGAATATAAGATAATAATTGATATAGTTGTAGGTAAGGACTACCTTGACATAAGAGTAATGAATGCTGAAGAATGAATTTCAACTTTACATTTGTTGATTTAATATACAGGTAGTGAACAAGAAAATGCAAACACCTGGGTAAATGAGGGACACCAAGTATATTGAAAGCAAGGGCTTCCACACAGGTGTAGCTCATGCGTTAATTAAGCAAACAACATCCCATCATACTTAGGGTTGTGTATAAAAATGCTGGACAGGCCTGGTTGCCTATAATTCTGGCTAGCATGGCTGCAAGAGGAGACCTCAGTGACTTTGAAAGAGGGGTGATCGTTGGGGCGCATTTGGCAGGAGCTTCAGTGACCTAGACAGCTCAACCTGCTGATGTTTCAAGAGCAACAGTGTCTAAGGTGATGTCAGCATGGAACTCTGAGGGAAAGACATCATCAGCAAAGGGCAACAGTGGGCGGAAGCGCATACTCCAGGATCGTGATATCTGTGCATTAATTCGAAATACCTTAGTGGCCCAACGCCCTATTAAGAACATAAGAACATAAGAAAGTTTACAAACGAGAGGAGGCCATTTAGCCCATCTTGCTCGTTTGGTTGTTAGTAGCTTATTGATCCCAGAAACTCATCAAGCAGCTTCTTGAAGGATCCCAGGGTGTCAGCTTCAACAACATTACTGGGGAGTTGGTTCCAGACCCTCACAATTCTCTGTGTAAAAAAGTGCCTCCTATTTTCTGATCTGAATGCCCCTTTATCTAATCTCCATTTGTGACCCCTGGTCCCCTGGGTCGACATTGTCAATACCTTTTAGGATTTTGAATGCTTGAATCAGATCACTGCGTAGTCTTCTTTGTTCAAGACTGAATAGATTCAATTCTTTTAGCCTGCCTTTAAAACCCGGGATAATTCTGGTTGCTCTTCTTTGCACTCTTTCTAGAGCAGCAATATCCTTTTTGTAGCGATGTGACCAGAACTGAACGCAATATTCTAGGTGAGGTCTTACTAATGCATTGTAAAGTTTTAACATTACTTCCCTTGATTTAAATTCAACACTTCTCACAATATATCCGAGCATCTTGTTGGTCTTTTTTATAGCTTCCCCACATTGTCCAGTTGAAGACATTTCTGAGTCAACATAAACTCCTAGGTCTTTTTCATAGATTCCTTCTTCAATTTCAGTATCTCCCATATGATATTTATAATGCACATTTTTATTGCCTGCATGTAATACTTTACACTTTTCTCTATTAAATGTCATTTGCCATGTGTCTGCCTAGTTCTGAATGCTGTCTAGATCATTTTGAATGACCTTTGTTGCTGCAACAGTGTTTGTCACTCCTCCTATTTTTGTGTTGTCTGCAAATTTAAGAAGTTTGTCTTACCTGAATTTAACATGGCTGTCTTACCTGAGTTGTTGCCCTTGTTTTGATGTGGTCTCCCTTATTTTTTTGTTTTCTCCTCCCTTCCTTTCTAGTTGAAATGCTTCTGGACCTCCTCAAGGATTCTTTCTCCGAGTAGATTGGTTCCCTTTCTGTTTAAGTGCAGTCCGTCCCGCCTATATAGCTAGTCCTTGTTGTAGAATGTGCTCCAATGTTCAATGATAGTCAGAATTCCATGTCTGCGGACAGTTGTTAAAGAAAAAGACTTGTAACCAGGAGGTCCCCGGTTCAAATCCCACCTCAGTCACTGACTCATTGTGTGACCCTGAGCAAGTCACTTCACCTCCTTGTGCTCCGTCTTTCAGGTGAGACATAGTTGTAAGTGATTCTGCAGCTGATGCATAGTTCACACACCCTAGCCTCTGTAAGTCGCCTTGGATAAAGGCATCTGCTAAATAAACAAATAATATTTACTATGACAGTTATTAAAATGAAGGGGTATATTTATTAACAATTATTTCAGTGCTGTTAATTAAATGAAACATTATTATTATTATTTATTTCTTAGCAGATGCCCTAATCCAGGGCGACTTACAATTGTTACAAGATATCACATTATTTTTACATACAATTACCCATTTATACAGTTGGGTTTTTACTGGAGCAATCTAGGTAAAGTACCTTGCTCAAGGGTACAGCAGCAGTGCCCTCCCCCCCACCTGGGATTGAACCCACGACCCTCCGGTCAAGAGTACAGAGCCCTAACCACTACTCCACACTGCAACATAAAATTCCATGCAAAAAAAAAAAACGTAAATAGATTTGTTTATTATATGTTAGACTATTGTATTTACTAAGTTATTAAGTATACACATTGAAAACCATTGCTGTTTACAAGTGTGTTTCTGAATTTGCCCCCCCCCCATGAGCTGTAACTAATTTGACTGTTTCTCTCGGTGCTGCTGTCATCTGTGTTCTGTTGTGTAGGCCTTGCATGTTGGAAGCCACATACTATTGAATTGTGATTTTCATAATTCCAATTACTATGTTGTACTAATAATTATAGAATGCTAGACATTCTTAAAATGTAAACACTGTCTTTGATACTTTCCTTCTTCTTTTTAATAACTATAATCTGTGACAAATTGGCTGTGTAATAAAATACCTTGACTTTGATTCTTGTCTCCTCTCCATTGTGTTGACCAAACCAACCACCATCCTCCAAGTAAATTAACCTGGTATTAAGAATCGTGGGGTAAAGCTAAAATCTATAAATACTATTCTGGGCATGGCCCCCTCCCAGTGCAATAGTCGGTTACTGGTTTGTCGTGTTAAAGGAGGTCAGATTGGGTTTGAGGGTTAATTTGGTAACATTAATCTTTCCTGGGGTATTTATCATATCCTGTGTAACTTACCTAATTAGCTTGTTGTTTAATCTTGTCAAAAATAAATACACCCAGTCTAACTGGTTTCACAGCCTAGTAGAGCAATGTGGAACAAATACCTAACTGGTCCTGCATAATGTGACCCTGCCTACCTCCCTCTTACCTAACAGGTGCTGCATAATATCTGGAGAGAGTTTTGGTGACCTGCTGCGTTCCTATTGCTGCTTCTCCTCCTGTTGCTTTGTTTCTCAATCCAGGTACATTAGTGTACGATCAGGACCCGATTAACCCCTCTTCAGAGGACTGGACATGGCTGCAGCAGAAATCACCCTCAACAGGAGACCTCCTCTCTCGTCTTCTAATAAGAAGAAGATTTTACTTCTGCTTCTCTTGCCTTGTGTCATCTTGACATCCTGGCTGCAGGTAAGATTGTCTTTTACTCTGTCCAGTAAATCAAAGCTCCCCCTGTATTTTATCATTGAAGGGGATATAGTGGAGGTGGTCGTATGTATGTATGTATATTTCTCCATAGACCTGGAGAACCGCTTATCCAATTGTCATGAAACTTGGCATTACAATTATTTAGCAGAGCTTATTGGAGTATAAGATTCTGGGGATATTTGGGGGAGTCTGTCCGTACATTCATCCATTTCTATGACACACATTTTTGCTGACTTTATAAAATAGTACACATTTTTTAAGGAGGCTCCCCTCTAATGTATTTTAGCAAAATTCATAACAAAGTTTAGATAACACATTGTTCTAAGAAACCTAGAGCTCTGAAAGTACTTGCCGTTTATGCATCTGTTGTATGAATGGGTATGGCTTTGGAACCAAATGCTCAGATTTAAAGTAAATAAACCTTTTAAATATTTCAGCTGTGGTTGGTCAAATTATGTTTGTATACATTCATCTTCCATTTGGCAAGAACTGGACTGCTTGTCTAAACAAACAGATAAAGACATCAATGGAAAAATCTGCTGAAATACAGAAACACCAAAATAATTAAACAGAGAAACCCGTAGACACAATAGGACTAGCTCAAACATTTTTTATTTAATCCTAGATAAATGCAAGCACCGGATTGAAATGAAAGTTACATACAATAAATATTCTACAAATAGTAATTAAAACTTCATGTTAAAACCTGAGTTTCTATCATGTGTGTGTGTGTGTGTGTGTGCATTAGTTAAAATGAAAATACTGGAATATGATAGAATCCCCCATTGCAGCTCCAATAGTGGAGAATGACTCCTATCATTTCACTCTTGCAGCCTGGTAAGTGGTTTGACAGACCACACCTGTTACCTCCCAACCCAGGATTACATGACACAGCCAGACTTACTGAAGCAAAAGTCAACAAAATATTGCAAGAGCTCAAAAAACATGTACCCAAAGTAAATCAAACTCAGTTGGAACTCACCAGCAGTGGCGCACACAGCCTGGTCACCTTAATTAACCCGAAGGAGAATTACTGTGTGGGAGAGATCGTCAGTGTCCGAGTGGAAATGAATGACTACCACGGCAAACCCAAGACATACGGAAGAGACTTTGTTCTGGCCCGGATCCATTCGCCAAAGCTGAAAGCAGGAGGCGGCGGCGTGCTTGAGGATTTCAACAACGGGACCTACAGCGTCAACTTCACCTTGTTTTGGCCGGGCAGCGTGAAAGTTTCGGTGCTTCTGATGCATTCAAGTGAGGTGGCTTCCGTGTTATGGCGAACCAGAAAGTTTGGAACTGATAAATTTATTTTTACAGGCACCTTTCGTAACGGCACACTACAGGAGACATCTAGATGCGACATTCATCTGAGCACAAATGAAACTCTCTGCGAATTCAAAGACGAGAGGAACCAGGAATCGTTTTTCTGTTTCAAACCTAAAACATTGCCGTGTGAGACCCTGCATTACACAAGATCAAGGAACAGTGAAGCGTCCTGTCTAACCGACGCTGAGGAACATCTCCTGAAGAGGTTTGGTTTCTCTTTATAAAGTTTATATTTCTAATTGTTTACAAACAGTGATCTAGTCATTATTAACAATGGAGATATAAAGTACCATATAACGGTTATTAGGTACTGTGAAAGGGGAGTGGGTGCACTGATTTATTTTTGCCCGCAGAGGGCACTGTTGTCTGTGGCCTCAATACCGACAACAGTAATCAGGACCGCAGGGTCACCAGCACAGGTCAAAACAGTTACAGTTGAAGTGCACATGCAAGTGCTGAAAACAATATTCCATAACAAAATGCGAAAGCAAAAGAGAAAATAATAATAATAATAATAATAATAATAATAATAATAACAGCCATAGCAATCTATGATGTCACCTTTGTTCTTTTGATTGAGAATCTTCTATCTTTTTAGAATAAACTACAGTTTTCATAATTACAACTTGGCACAAAGCTTCTTCATTTACAATAACAATAAGGATGAGTTTAAAGAGGACAGTACCTGTATGTTTATTTGTTCAGCTGTGTCCCTTTTTAAATAGGAACACGGCTTCGTTTTACAAACAATATAAAACAAAAATCAATTCCAGCTCCCATTTTGTAGCACTTTGTAACTTTCAGACGATAATCCGGCTTACTGACTTTAAATATCTTATTCACAAATGTAAAATAGTAGATAGTCAATTATCCAGACTAATTGGGACCTATACTAGTTTGCATAATCGATTTGTATGGATAATCGAACAGGTATCAATAACAATTACTGTACCTTTAATAATGTACAGAATAAAGTTAACATTCAGTACTTTGTACACAGGTACCTACTGATTATGATATATAGCTAGAAACCTATTCTATCGCATTAAGCATAAAAAATTACAAAGCTTTACAAATCATTAAAGTAATGCAATTCAGTAAAACACCCGCAGTTAAGGTAATGAAATACTGTAATTAAACCTACCATAAACCAAACTTTGAAAATCAGATAATTCAATTCAGTACAAGTTTGACACATTACAGAACTTTAGGAATCATTAAACTTCAAAACCTATGTTTCTACACTTTTGATACTTGCTGTTATAACGTGCAATTGAATAAAATAAAAGTTCTTAGCTGCTCAGTAACATAAGACAGGATCTCCAGTCCTTACTGGTGAAGTAGAAGAAAAAATCAAGAACGAGGGTACTGTTTGAATTTGCTTACCTGCAACAATTTAAAGCCTGGCATGCTAACGTGTCTGAAAAAAACTGCGCTCGCGGACAGATGAGATCCTGGTAAAACTTTTGGCATTAACAAAAATAGCGTTGTTTAAATTTGTTCCCTTACCTTATTAACACCTGAATTTAAGTTTTTTTTTTCTGTTAGGCACCATCACACAGCAAGAGGACTCTTAAGTAGGCAGAGTGAAAACAGGAAAACTTTTAATCAAAAACGCATTTGTTCAAATACAGGCAAACGAACAAAAAATAACAACTAAAAAAGATGCTTCCTTCTATGCAGTTTTCATAAAACAAATAACAAACACATTCCACTTCATTATAGAACTGAAGATACTGAATGTCTCCTCGGTGTCTCCTTCACAGTCAATAAAACTTTTCATTTCTCTCTGTCATGTTGAGCCGAGTGGCTGCAGACAGTGGTTTTTATCGTTAAAGTTCATTTCAAATCTTGTGGTTTTAATTTTAGCGCAGGGGTTGATTGCCTAATTACTAAGTGCAGCAGAGTAGCGCACATAACGAAACAAGGGAAAATCATGGATAAAAACAGATCAGAGTTTCCTTAATACAATCCCAAAATCAGGATTTGGGAGCTGAATTTACCATACCGGATACCCAGGACTGCAGCCTATAAATATACCACGCGTAATTCATCACGTGATTACAGGTGCATTCAGTTGATTAGACAGTATGACTGATCAAAGATCGGATAATTGACTCTCTACTGTATTTTGTTTTAACGTATGTATTCAGGTATATTGGGGAGACCGGTGTTGGTTGTCACACAGGCTGGGTGTCACAGTGCCTAAAGCTCATGATACTAACATTGAGATTTGTGTCTAGTTGTACAGAAGTTAACATCTCTATGCTGTCATGTATGAGTTAGCACTAATTTTTTTTCCCTGTGGTCCGTGCTACCACCATCACAAACTTCTGCCCTGCCACATACCCTCCCCCTTAGAATGGACCCCCAGGGTCCATTCGACCACCCCCTTACTCCCCACAAACACATGGGTGGGTGTGAGGGCTTCAAACAGGGATTAACCCTATCCCTGCCAACCACCACCACAAACACACCCAAAACAACCAGGGCTGGAATCTTAACTTCCAGCCCTGCCATATCTAACAAACACTTTTCATATAATATTTACACATATATATGTATTCACCCGTGCAGGGCTTCTGCCCTGTCACATGGGGTAACTGGGGAACGTCTTCTCACAATTAGCCTGTATCACACTTATTACACTTAAGATATTGAATTCACTATTACATGCAATCTGATTTGGATTTTTAGTACTTGTATTTTCGGGATGTACACATTTCAATAATTGTTTTAAAAGAACAAGACCATTTTTAAAATGTTTATAATAAGGTTATTTTACAATTTCACAGATTACTATGTTTGTTGTTTGTTGTTTTTTGTGGACAGTATTGGTCAAGAATCTTTTCAAAAAAGGGAACTGTAGTTATTTGACAAGTTTTGTGTGAATGTCATTCATGCTAAAAATAAAGAATAAAGATATTTTGTCCTGGTGTCTAAACCTCCCTGCTCCTAGCTGCGTGTTGTAACATGTTGTGTTTTCTGGAGTTATTTGAAAAAATTATAAAATAGACATTTATACATGTTTCATATCAGTAAAATATAGACTACTTGTAGCAAACAAATGCATTGCTAAAGTGAAATGCCAAGCCCTTTTCTAAGTGTTACGTTTGAAATGTGTAATACTTTTCTGTGGATTCGTAGCACAAACTGTGGATGCATGAATCAACCATACTACCCCACACTCCCTTTCTCTTCAAAGCCACTTTTAGTTTGAGGATTTGTAGGCTTAATCGATCAAAACATCAAAGGGTGACATCACAGAAACGTTTGAATTAACTGCCAGTCCGGAGGGTAGCTGACATTGGACTGTCATTCTGTCTGCTTTATTATTATTTTTATTATTATTATTATTATTACAAAGATTACTTAAATTGCATATGAGGAGTTCAGAGATTGTAAAGCTTCCTTATCTTGCATTACAACAACGGGTAGCTGTCTTCAGCACCACAAGTAATTTGTTGTAAGATTTAAGTAGATCTGAGCAGTTTTAATGCCTCATCCAGGCACTTCTTCCTCATCTGGCTTTTACCCACACCCAATTAGGTGCAAGTACAGGTGCATGTATTTATTTAGTAACTACTATGTAAAGACAGTAATTGGAGACACTTAAGGTAAATTGTTACCAAATAATGTACACCCATCGAGAGTTTCTGGTGATATGTAAATCAGGTGTCTTGGTTATTTTTTTTTCTTGTTAAGTTAACTTTTCTTCTTTTTTGCTGAAGGTCTGCGGTCGGTGTGAAAATCCCAAACCATTTCAAAGACATGACCGTGGGAGATTGTAAAGGTACGCTCATATTCAGATTTGTTACATTTTGTGCTATTGTTTCTGTAATTAAAATGATATACATTTGTAATTTAAATAAGTAAAACTGTGCCTGTAATTATCAAAAAATGGCACAGTCTGTTCCCCCTCCCCTTTTGAGTATAATGGTTCAGTCTGCCAGGAGGCTGTGTGGTCCAGTGGTTAAAGAAACGGGCTTGTAACCAGGAGGTCCCCGGTTCAAATCCCACCACAGCCACTGACTCATTGTGTGACCCTGAGCAAGTCACTTCACCTCCTTGTGCTCCGTCTTTCGGGTGAGACGTAATTGTAAGTGACTCTGCAGCTGATGCATAGTTCACACACCCTAGTCTCTGTAAGTCGCCTTGGATAAAGGCGTCTGCTAAATAAACAAATAATAATAAAACACTCCATGGAAAGATTTGGTTCCTGGCTAAAGTGAGGATACAACTCAGGCATGAAAATAACACAAAAGCTTGTTCTGATGAGATCACAAGATACGTTATTTCAGGATCTTGACGTTTCAGATGTTAACTTATCTTGTGATCTCGACCTAGCACTTTGAAAAGTTAAGATCTTCAGAAAATGTACCTAATGCAGTTGACTTTTTTTCCCTTGTCCTTAATAAACCCCCATAGTCCCCTCACGTCTCACCCCAGGAGCATTGTAACCATAATCTTCTCAACACTTCTGTTAGTAGGTCGTGTTCCACAAGCTGCTGAGAAGTGTGAGCTGGGAATGAGCTCTCCTACCCCCAGTGGATTTTTCCATTCAGACAGGTGGAGTTCTTCCTATTGCAGAATGAGAAGCTTCCAAAGTGTGAGCGACATGAACCAGTGCCTTCAGGGGAAACAGGTTTACCTGCGGGGCGACTCTACAATACGCCAGTGGATTGAATATTTCGGAGCAACATTAAAAAGTAATTCAGTTTCTATTAAAGCGCTGGATTCTACTGTTTAGTGAAGCACTGTGATGACACTGTTAATGGTGGTGGTGGCTATTTGGCTTTGAACAAATCCATGTTTACACTGGAAAAGCAAATCTCCAATCTGGAATCAGTGTCAAATTCCAATCAATAAATAAAAACAGAAACGGGGTGATTCATAATTCACACAACATTGTCGGCGCATCGCAAGGGAAACATTTCTATATGGAGACAATCTGCATTACACCATTTGGCCACCAGAGGGTTGTTCATTAATGTCAAAGTTTAAGTGGAATTGAAAACAATGCAAATTAACAACATTGAGCACATTATGAATAACCCTGTATATGAAAGAAAACGAGCAGTGGTTACAGGACTTATCTCAGCGTCTTAAATTATTTTTCAGAATGCCATCTAAATAGATTGCAATATATTCCTACAAAGGTATTTTGGAATACATTGTGGAACATACTGCAATATGTTAAACAAATGTGTTAATTTGTTTTAGAATACAATTAGCATGATTTAAAATCTGTCTGAGTTCTATTTAAATCCATATATATATATATATATATATATATATATATATATATATATATATATATATATATATATATATATATATATATATATCATTTCAGCTGGCTTTTTGAATATTACAATATATCTTTCTAAAATATATCCCGGTATTATATAATTGTTTTGCAGTGTTTTGGCAAGATTTAATTCTGAGAATTTTGTTGAATGTCAAATCCAATTTGTGGGATATTTGGCACAGGGAATATGAGATTATTGTTGATGCCTTTCCTTTTTTTCAGATCTGAAATGCTCTCATATTTCTGAAACACATGCACCCAGAACTGCTTCAGACAAGAAGAGAAACATAACGATTAGCTGGAAACATCATGGCTTTCCTTGGGTGTCTGCTAACTCGTTCTTCATTACAAAAGAGAGGTACATATTTCAAGAACTGGACAGAGTTGCTGGAGGGGAGAACACTGTTGTAGTTATCTCGATTGGTCAGCACCTTCGTCCTTTCCCCTTGAAGCTCTATGTTACAAGAATGGTGAACATCAAGCAGGCTGTCACAAGACTTCTTCGGAGAAGCCCTTTAACCAGGGTGTTTGTTAAATCAGAGAACACCAGAGAACTCGAAACGGAGATGGTGCGGATGAGTGACTGGCACGGTTATCTCCAGAACCTGGCTCTGAAGGAGGTGTTTCGGGGGGTGAAAGTGGGGTTCATTGACGCTTGGGACATGACTGTAGCTGCAAACACATTTAAAGTTCACCCGTATATGAATATTGTTCATGATCAAATTGCTTTGTTTTTGTCCTACCTGTGTGGTCCAAATTCTTAGTGGGGAATGTTTGTGTAATTTGGTGCATTGATGTAACTTCACATTAGCATACACCTTGTAACGCACCCTTGCTGCCAACTCATTCTCCATTCACCCTCCAAACAATATTGTTAAGAATCAAGTCACTTTGTTTTTGTCATACCTATGTGATGATTCATAAAACGGCTTGTAGTATTGACATATGTAGGTTGACAGGTAAAATATTCCTTGCTCGGATTTGTTTTAAATGTAGTGCTGGATGCTACAGTTGTTCAGTTTTGTCATCAGACATTGATGAGCTGCAACGAGACTTTTGGAAAATGCTTGGTGCTGATAGGCTGCAACAATATGCACCCGCCCTCACATGGTCCAGGCTATTCCACTGCCGACCGTGGATGGGAGTTCCCAAGGGGCTGCACACAATTGGCCGAGCGTCGCCCGGGGGGGAGGGGGGAGGGCTTAGGTCGGCCAGGGTGTCTTTGGCTCACAGCGCACCAGCGCCACCTGTGGTCTGGCCGGGTGCCTGCGGGCTTGCCTGTAAGCTGCCCAGAGCTGCGTTGTCCTCCATTGCTGTAGCTCTGAGGTGGCTGCATGGCGGGCCTGCAGAGTGAAAAGAAGCGGTCGGCTGACGGCACACGTTTCTTCGTCTTCGCCGCTCCCGAGTCGAGCACAGGAGGGGTAGCGGTGAGCTGAGCCTAAATACAATTGGCCATTTCAAATTGGGAGAAAAACGGGGTAAAATCAATTGGTGACTATTAAATAAAAAAATTTAAAAATGGATGCGCAAAAAAGTATGTGAAATGTATCCACCCAGACTAAATCCACTCACATTTGGCAGTTGCTAATTTCTAGCCCTGCAATTCCTCCGAAAGAGATTTCAGTATATAGGAGGCAGTGTGGTCCAGTGGTTAAAGAAAAGGACTTGTAACCAGGAGGTCCCCGGTTCAAATACCATCTCAGCCACTGACTCATTGTGTGACCCTGAGCAAGGGTGAGACGTAGTTGTAAGTGACTCTGCAGGTGATGCACAGTTCACACACCCTAGTCTGTGAGTCACCTTGGATAAAGGCATCTGCTAAATAAACAAATAATAATAAAAAATATCATTGACTCTACATTAGTAAATTTTGAAGAGTCACCCTTTTTATGAATCAGCATTTATTTTATTTACATAGCATACTTAAATGTTTATTATTAAAAGAATGATATAGGTGGCAATTGAAAATGATCTTTTTCATGGCCCCACGGCATCATAAACCTGCTAACTTCTTATTAATTTGGAATAAATATCTGATATTCTTTCTTCTTTACCTTTTTCTTTTAATGGTCTGATACTCTATTTTCCTTAAGATATTTCTGGGAGTAATACAAAATAAAAATATGTGTGATTGTTAAGTAATAATATTTTGTTGAGTCATCTCTCCTGACCGTCTGCCGACTTCACATTACAAAGCTAACGTTAGCCACCTTGGGTCAAACCAATATATTTTATTTTAAACCTTTTAAAGACAAACCC
The DNA here is from genome assembly GCA_030684275.1 of Acipenser oxyrinchus oxyrinchus. Taxonomy (NCBI): domain Eukaryota; kingdom Metazoa; phylum Chordata; class Actinopteri; order Acipenseriformes; family Acipenseridae; genus Acipenser; species Acipenser oxyrinchus. The sequence goes on from CM060304.1 coordinate 2,906,366, forward strand.
AATATAATAGTCTTATATATATATATTGTGAACGAGCGGCACTCACTCTGGTTCGTTGCCCCTTTAAAAATACCGACCCAGGACACAGGAATGGATTTTTTAAGCGGGTTGCGCTACTTTTAATAATCACACAAACAAACAAATACAAAACAAAAACCTAACTCCGTTTGGGCGCTTACTACACAGGTATTTTCCTGACTAACTTGCAGGACGGCTAAGCCGTTTACCTGGCACCACGGAACACAACACACACTACCACAGCACTTACTTCACTCTGGCTACTCGGAGACAGAGCACCTCTTCTGCCTCCTTCTACTCAGCAGCCTTGAGCAGACTGACTGCTCCTCTTAAATACCCTGCACCTGGTCCCAATTTAACAATAGCTACCAGGTGCAGGGGATAATTAACAATTAAATTAAACAATAAAACAATTAAACAAAACAAAAGGTGCATTTTCTCTTCAGGGAGGTTTTAACCCCCTCCCTGCTGTCTCACACATCCCGCTGCCTTACACATCCCTCCCCTTGTCTTTTCAAGACACAGGCCACTCGACGGCCACCTCCCCCCTTAAAACATACCCACCCACCCTCGAGTCCATAAATGTCCTTTTTCGCCCTCTTCCACGGGCGGACTTGAGGGTGGATCGGTCCACGTCCCGGCCCAGCCAGGTAAGGACCGCGCACCGGCGACGAGGGACCCCAACGGTTTGTCAGGGGCGACCGGAACGACAACCGGGGCACTGGAGGCTGCAGCAGCGGGCAGAGGTCTGCAGCTGGGACCCAGTGTAGCGACGTCCGGTCACCAAGGGGGAGCGTAAGCGACATCTGGGAGCTGTGCAGCGACGTCTTTGTGTCCGGGAGGAGTGGAGCAGGGGACCAGGTGGAGAACTGTGACCGATTCTGCCGACTCCTGGGCTCTAGGTCAAGTGAAGGGAGGTCCAGGCCAACCGACAGGGTGTCCAGGAGCAAGGGGCGAGGGACCGGACGCAGCGACGACCGGACTGGACCGTAGGGGTGGTGGTCGGGGCTGTGGTGGAGGTATGCTCTTCACCTCCTCCCCTCTGGTCTCCGGAAGCGGCTCCTCCCCTCTGGGCTCTGGAAGCGGCGGCTTCTCCCTCTGGGCTCTGGCAGCGGAGTCAGCGGGGCACCTCTTGCTTGCTCCCACTTTTGGAGCAGCAGGTCTAGCTCCGTCGGCTCCGGATCCGGCAGCCCTAGCTCCATTCTCCACTTCTTGTTTTGCTCTTTTTGAGCAGCGGTGTTCTTATTGATCATTGCGATCAACTCTTTAAAATCCATCTTCTGGGTCATAGGGGCGCCCACACTTTCTGACACCATATGTGAACGAGCGGCACTCACTCTGGTTCGTTGCCCTTTAAAAATACCAACCCAGGACACAGGAATGGATTTTTTAAGCGCGGTTGCGCTACTTTTTAATAATCACACAAACAAACAAATACAAAACAAAAACCTAACTCCGTTTGGAGCGTTTACTACACAGGTATTTTCCCTGACTAACTTGCACGGACGGCTAAGCCGTTTACCTGGCACCACGGAACACAAACCAAACAGGTTTAACACAGCACTTACTTCACTCTGGCTACTCGGAGACAGAGCACCTCTTCTGCCTCCTTCTACTCAGCAGCCTTGAGCAGACTGACTGCTCCTCTTAAATACCCTGCACCTGGTCCCAATTTAACAATAGCTACCAGGTGCAGGGGATAATTAACAATTAAATTAAACAATAAAACAATTAAACAAAACAAAAGGTGCATTTTCTCTTCAGGGAGGTTTTAACCCCCTCCCTGCTGTCTCACACATCCCGCTGCCTTACAATATACAGTATATATATATATATATCGCCCTCACCGCGGTTCGTTGCCCCTTTAAAAACACCGACCCAACACACAGAAATGGATTTTTGAAGCGCGGTTGCGCAATTTTTAATGAACACAAAAACAAAATAAACAAAACAAACACCTAGCTCTCTTTGAGCACTAACTAAAACAAAACAGGAACCTAAACTAAACAACAGGACAGCTAAGCTGTTTACCTGCATCAAAACACACAGAACAGCACACACAAAAAGGACTCACTCTACCTTTCTTTTTCTTTTAAATTACGGCTGTACCCACACACCAGCACAGTCGGGCTTCTACCCTCTTCAGCAGCCGCCCAGAGCAGACTGACTGCTCTCCTTATAAACCCGGCACCTGGCTCTTGTAATGATTAAACAATAAAACAATTAACAATTAAACAAAACAATACCAAATTAACCCCCTCCCTGCTGTCTCACAATATATATATATATATATATATATATATATATATATATATATATATATATATATATATATATATAATTATGGCAGAACAGTAGATAGTTTATGATACACTGTTCTTCCATTATAAGCCCCTATTTTGTGCAGCTCCAAAAGTGGGGTTAAGTTCAATCGATCTGCCTGCCGTTTGTATTTCCGGTCTGATTGGTAGGCTGAATTTGTTCTACAAGTTTTGTGTTATTCTGTCCGGTAGTTTTTTTTTTTTTAACTAAAGCACCTTTTTTTTAAAAACGAGTGGTTTTTCGTGTACGTTTGGTGCCAGGAGAGTGTTTTTATTCACCTGTAGGTAAAAATAACTACTTGCCATTTACTACTCCCATTTGGCAAGTTACTGCATCTAAGTAATCTTTAGTGCCTTTTGTGGGTGGAGGGATTTAAAAATGTGTATTTTAGTATAAAAAGTACTTTTAAAAATGAATAGTACGCATATTACAGTTACAGGAATTAAAACAGAATTGTGATTAAATGTACAAAAATGCCTACACACAAAAACCCCAGAAGAATGTGCCTGTGACCATAGATCTGTCCCTATAGGATGTACACAAAATATAGCTCAACAATACAAGATATAGAGCAGATATAGAGAATTATATTTCAGATAATTACTCAAATCTATTATCTATCTATCTATAACAATATTTGAGTAATTATAATAAGAACCATTCAAAACGATTTCAAACATGAGACAAAGGTAAGGCTACAGTGAGAAACAAATAAATCATTCGGATCAAGTAACTCTAAGAAGATAGCAAGGTTTTTGGCAGCACAATATTACTGCTGATGCGTTCTATACAGAACCAAATGGAGCCTTAGTTTAAGTTCTAAGAACTCAGTCTTAAAAAAACTTTTAAAGAAAAGAACACACATTGAAACAACTGCAATTAAATCCTTCAGTTTATTTATATTTTTGTGACATCAGTGTTATTTTTTTTCCTTTCACATAAAACGGGGATGAGCATTTGAAGTAAAAGGATTTGTGAATTCAATCTGTGTATGTATGTGGGCAGATAATCACTGGGGCTGGATTTTTACCAGAGTAGTAAAGACCAGGAGAAAACAATGGATAGAGCTTCTCAGTGAAGGTGTCAGTGAAAGTGTAGATGAGAGATCTGGACTCCACATTGTAAAAGGAGAGCTGCCCTCCCTCATAATCCAGATACACCCCCACCTTCCGGGGCTTCAGGTTCTTGGGAAGGGGGGTCACAGGGTTAGTCGCAGCATAGAAATTATTGCCTACATCCTCCCATAACACAGTCCAGAAACCCTGCTGGGGGTTCACCTGTAAAGACCCTTTCCTCTGAGAAGACTCTCTGGTGATGCCGAGTCTCCAGCCTATCTTCTCCCCCACTTCCACCTCCCAGTAGTGTCTCCCTGAGGTGAAGCCCTCCTTGCCCAGGACAAAGACACTGCATTCAAATCTCTTTGGATTGTCAGGGAAAAGCTGTCGTTTATCATCAATTCTGACTTGCTTCCCATCCTTTGACAGGATGAGATAGGAGTGTGCTGTATCAGGGACCAGAGTCACATCAGCTGTGGAGAAGAGAGGGTTTGGGGGGAATAAATATAACACAATAATCATGTAGGTAACACGCGTCCTGCTGCACAGCTGCAAATACAAAATCAGAGCTCTCCATTTCATGAAGAACAAAAAACTAATAGATCACTGTGATCTAGATCCACAGAATGTACATGGAATAATGTACTGTCACTAACTTGTGGTGAGGAATGTCCTTCACAAGTTTCAATACAGTAGATTATATTGAAATAAATAAAACTGTGGTTTATGGGCAACAGGTGGAAAACTGACCTTCATTTTTCCATCAGTTATCAGTGTGTTACTGTGTGAAATAAATGATTGCAATATGAGAAACACTGCCCCCTGCAGTTTTGTATTATTGTTGTACACCCTGCAGCATTTACAAAAACTCAAAGCACCTCCATAACCTCAGTTAGCATTTCTATAAATGCAATTAGGGCAATTTAAAAGCAGATGACTCTCTTTTTGTAGATAAACCTATTATTCTGGGACAATGCCAGTAATTTCATACTGATTTTGTACATATTTGCACCCACCTGCTATAGTTGCTTTCATGAGCTCGATATTCCAGAATCCCTCGAGGTGGTCTTTGAGTCGAGTCACGGCTTTCCTCAGTGTCCAGAAAGAGTCGTCTATGTTATCAAAGAGCTGCTGAGCAGCAGGAGGGGTGCAGACAGACTGGAAACTCTACAGGGGGAGTGTGGAGAAAAAGGATTCATCAGCCTAGCAGCACAGGGGCTGCAACACTGGACTGAGCAGCTGGGGAGGTCTTTCAGTGTGTGCAGGAAATAATCAGGGGGACCCCAGAATCTTACAGAATGACCAGCGACCAAACTGAACACAAGTATGTAACATGCTCTGAGCTAAATAAATGCCATCATAAAAATGAACAGTATGTTTTAATCCTGATACTGAACCCCCATTCAGTGCATCTGCATTGAAACGTGGTCTGACCTGCAGAAAGTGGATGTGATCCTCTGTCTCAGAAAGCTGCTCCATCTCAGCCTTCCTCTTTCTCAGCTCCTGGATCTCCTTCTCCAGTTGTTCTCTTTGCTCGTCGGCCCGACTCACTGCAGCCTTCTCTTTAGCTCCAATCAGCTCTCCCACCTCCGTCCTGATTCTCTCAACAGAGCGGATCAGCTCAGACAGGACCTGCTCGCTTTCAGCCCTTTCCTTCTGAGCCGAGAGCTAGTCAGAGGAGGGAGGGGATCAGTGACATGCATTCCCTGACAATACCATGTCTTTCTTAGACTTCGTACTCACCTTGAGCGACTCCACAGCCTGTTTCAGTGTCTCCAGCTCTTTCAGTCTCTTCTCAGTTAGATTTTCTATTTCTGCCTGTCTCTCCCCCAGCTCCTTCTGTGTAGACAAAAACAAACACAAAGTGAATGTCATTTCTTTTGAGTGCTAGAAGTATCATTCATCAGTATGCTATTGCACAAAACACAACCATGTGAACTGAATAATAATAATAATAATAATAATAATAATAATAATAATAATAATAATAATAATAATAATAATAATATTTAAAGTATTTAAAAAGAACTGTGTCTGCTCGCTGCTCTTTGACAGTAAAATATATATTTTTTAATTCATCAAAGTTAGTCAAGTTATAACATTATCCGTGATTTAATCCCTTCAACTTCATTCGATCCACAAGTGCAATAAAGCTGAATTTGGGGGGGAGTCCACTTCAAAGCAGTTTGAGGGGATAGCACGCCATTCAAATGACTATTCAAGAGATAATGTGTCATTTAAAAATGTCATCATCTTTTACCAATAGCATTGAAATCCATTTCTACTGAAGGGCTGCCAGACCAGCTGCACCTATTGAATGGACTGACTCAAAGGCCTGAGCACCTTATGGATAGCGTTATAGTTAACAAGCTAGTACGAGTGTCCATTAATAGAAATAGCAATCTATTCTAAATATAAACTGACACGCAGCACACACCTGTTTCTCCGCTCTCTCTCTCTCTGCTAATATAACTGTGTGATCCTGGTGATTACTGTGGGGACACAGCGCGCAGATACAGCTCTGATCGGTTCTGCAGTAAAGCTCCAGCAATCTCTGGTGCAGTTTGCAAAGCTTCTGCTCGAAGTCTCTGAGAGGCTGCACCAGGGCGTGCCTCTTCAGCACCGCTGCTCGTGAGTGTGGCTGCAGGTGCGCCCAGAGTCGAGCCGAGGCACGTCAAACACGACCTGACCGCTCTGCGCTTTATCTCACCGGTGCAGAAATCACAAGGCACGCCTCTGAACTCAGCAGAGACAGGAGCGGGAGCTGCGCATTCCCTGAGTAAAATAGCACGAAAAACAACGCGTTACATCATTTTAAAATGCCAACAGGACTTCATATTGATAAAGAACAATATATAATGGAGTATATAAGATTTCCTGTACAAATCGGCTGAATTATTACACATATATGGAGAGCTCCTCGTTTCTGGTTTTTAGTTTTGGGCACGTGATGTCCATTTAAAGTAATATTGAGACGACTCAGTTTCTTAATTAATCTCTTGGAAAACCGTTCGTTATGAAACAAGATCACTTTAGTTTTTTTTTTCCCGTAACTTGAAACGAGACGATGATTCTCTTTCATTGATAATGTAAAAAAAAGGCAGCTCCTTTTTTTTTTAGATTATATCAATGACAGACTGGGGGCTGGACCCTCAGGCTCAACCTTGCCCAGGACTTCCACATCGCTGACAGCCAGTAAAGGCGGACCGGCTTTGTCTGTGGCTGTGTTGCATTCCGGAACTGTTAACTTGTCAATGAAACAGAATCATAGTTTCAATCAAGTTACGCGAGAAAAAAAAACTAAAGAGAACTTGTTTCACAATCCACACTTTTCCAAGAGTTTAGTCAACTGAAAAAAGGGGACATCACGTGATCAAAAAAACAGAGCCCTACTTATATGGTAAATAATGGTCCATTAATCTTTTTACTGAAATGAATATTTTTAATATATTAAAAATCCCCAAGGAAAGATACAAAATGCATTTTAAGTACGCAGCAATATTTTAAACATAGCTACAAAACTATATTGTTATTATTTATTAGCAGACGCCCTTATCCAGGGCGACTTACAATTGTTACAAGATATCACATTATTTTTACATACAATTACCCATTTATACAGTTGGGTTTTTACTGGAGCAATCTAGGTAAAAGTACCTTGCTCAAGGGTACAGCAGCAGTGTCCCACCGCCCCCCCTGGGATTGAACCCACGACCCTCCGGTTAAGAGTCCAGAGCCCTAGCCACTACTCCATGCTGCTGTACAATATGTGTTCTGTGGATTCCATCTGATTTTTAAAATTTTTTTTAAAAGTGTATTTCATGTCTGATAGATGTTATCTCGAAGGTGATTGGCTACTCTTGTAATTATGCTGTGAATACGAAGCCATTACAAGCAACTAGTCGGCATGACTAGCTACTGCTGTAAAATTGTGTAGTTAATTTACATTTGTTTTGCACGCATACTATTTTATGTATTGTGATTGGTCCAAATCAATACATGTACTACTTGTGCGTTTTTGACCCGGATGGTCTTCCATGCTAATGAATTCCATAGCGCACACCTTAATAAGAGCATTCACCTTACTGAATACCACCTTACTTGTAGAAATTAGGCACATGTTAAGGGATGGTATTTGCGTGTGTTTTATTCTATTTGTAGAAGGTTTAGTGAATGAGACCCTAAGAGTGCTCCCTTTGGTCTATACCCCCACCTGGTGGATATCTGCTGCTACTGCACCGACAGAAGCATACATATGATTCCTACTGTGGAACTTGAGACACTGATACAAGCACTAAAGATTTGAAAATGAATCAATATCTCAAATGGGGGTGGGAAGGACTTTCAGCCTGTGTTTCGTGTTCCGAGCAAAAATCTAAAATGTCCAGGATGGATGAGAAGACCCCCCAAAACCCCAATTCCGACAGTATGAGGAATGTTATGCAAATGAAGTGGGTACCTAATGAACATCCCCCACAGTGCAAAAAAATCAAAAGGGTTGATGTGGTTGGATTGAGTATTCTCCGTCTAAAGTGATTCCACCTGTTTCAAAGTCCTAATCAATACATAAAACACTCATCTATATATGCATTCATTTATTTTTCATTTTGGCATAAAATATCCACCGTAACCGGGTACATGAAACCCTAATTTAATTAATACAGGACATACATTTTAAAAATGAGCTGCATTAAAATGACCTCTCTGATTTTTATTTTTATTTTTGTCCTAAAACGTACTTGCTTTAGTATTGTGTTCTATTAAACGTATATTAACTTGTTTCTCCCTGTCTCCTGAAACACACGTCTGTTCTGTTTTTCTCCGCCTTTATACATTTCAATCCCACCTGTCCATTGATTGAAATCCTGTCATTTGCGTCCATTGATTGAATTAATGTCGTTTGCGTCATTAACATATAGGTTTCTCATTTAAATACCTCATAGTTATTCCGGCACCTTTATGTAAATTGTACCTATTCAACCTGTCGGAAAACAGCAGAAGTGTGTTTCATTTTATGATGGAAACAGCGTTCGGGATAAGAGTCGGGTTAAAACAGACGGAGAGAGCAAGTTTCGGACTGTCAGAAGACGCTTTTTAGTAGTGGTTAGGGCGCTGGACTCTCGACCAGAGGGTTGTAGGTTCAATCCCTGGTGGGGGGGGCCCTGCTGCTGTATCCTTGAGCAAGGTACTTTACCTAGATTGCTCCAGTAAAAACCCAACTGTATAAATGGGGAATTGTATAAAAAAAAAATAATGTGATATAATTGTAAGTCGCCCTGGATAAGGGCGTCTGCTAAGATATTAATAATAATAATGCAGGGTCAAAGTTAAAAGCAGTACGCCTACTTCGAGAATATATTTTCATTGCTACTATCAGAGGGCTATAGCACAGGTACAGCACATACTTTTTGGAGGCGAGAGTTCTCGTTTTCTTCAGTTCTTCCACCAGTTCGATGATGACGTTGTTTTTGCGCAGAGCGGGTCTGGGAGTGAAGGTCTCCCGGCACTGGGGGCAGCTGTACAGGCCGGTTTGTTCACTCTGGTCCCAGTAGCTCTCGATACAGTCCAGGCAGAAGCTGTGTCCGCACGGAATGGTCGCGGGCTCGGTGAAGAGGTCCAGACACACGGAGCAGGAGAACTTCTCCTCTGAAGACGCCGCTGTCGCCATCGCTGCTGCCCGTCAGGGAAAAAAACAAGAGAAACGAAACTTAAAACTCCAGGAAGTCAGACTAGCGGAGTTATGAAATGAGTTCACAAACACTGCACAGTGAGGCGGGGTTTGGAAATAAAACCACCACCAGGTAGTGTTGCTGCGTTTTACATGAAGTGAGAAGGGGAACTGAGCGCCGGCCACCAAAAGAGACTGAATATTCGAGTCTGTTTAGGATAGGAGGCTGTTTATTCGATACATGCCCCCCTGCCCTTGTGCGCCGTTAAAACAAAGTAGATAAAAAATCCAAATAGGCAGTCGACACATACATACATAGGTATTGCCTAGATAATAAACAATCACGTTTAATGTAGACCCCAGGGATGGAAAGACGACTCTCATTGCAGAGCAGTTTCATCCATTCCTGGTTTCCTGATGAGTTTAATAAGACACACATGCGCTTCGTGACACTGCGGCTAATCAAGGTTCTATTAAAACCTGGCATGCGTGAAACTGCTATGCAATAGGGGTTGGGCCTCAGCTTAACTTGAGTGACTTTAAAAGCGATTAAACGTGTGTATTATAAACCCACACAAAGCCACACGTGACTTCCTTAGAACGACTAAACTGCAGGTCAAAACGGAAGCAGGTGTTTTCAATTTTTAAAAAAATGCTGGATGTTGTAAGGAAACAGTTCAAGGCATTTAATAATTGTGTATCAATGCGCGTTTTTGTTTGTTTCAACGCGAGGGGCGCCTGACCTAATCACACTCGAATATTCAGTCCCTTTTATTATTATTTGTTTATTTAGCAGACGCCTGCTTTATCCAAGGCGACTTACAGAGATTAGGGTGTGTGAACTATGCATCAGCTGCAGAGTCACTTACAATTACATCTCACCAGAAAGATGGAGCACAAGGAGGTGAAGTGACTTGCTCAGGGTCACACAATGAGTCAGTGGCTGAGGTGGGATTTGAACCGGAGACCTCTTGGTTACAAGTCTTTTTCTTTAACCACTGGACCACACAGCCTCCTATAGTGTCTAACATATAATAAACAAATCTATTTACTTTTTTTGCATGGAATTTTATGTTGCAGTGTGGAGTAGTGGTTAGGGCTCTGGACTCTTGACCGGAGGGTCGTGGGTTCAATCCCAGGTGGGGGACACTGCTGCTGTACCCTTGAGCAAGGTACTTTACCTAGATTGCTCCAGTAAAAACCCAACTGTATAAATGGGTAATTGTATGTAAAAAATAATGTGATATCTTGTAACAATTGTGTGGACCTTTTGGTGGCCGGCGCTCAGTTCCCCTTCTCACTTCATGTAAAACGCAGCAACACTACCTGGTGGTGGTTTTATTTCCAAACCCCGCCTCACTGTGCAGTGTTTGTGAACTCATTTCATAACTCCGCTCTGACTTCCTGGAGTTTTAAGTTTCGTTTCTCTTGTTTTTTTCCCTGACGGGCAGCAGCGATGGCGACAGCGGCGTCTTCAGAGGAGAAGTTCTCCTGCTCCGTGTGTCTGGACCTCTTCACCGAGCCCGCGACCATTCCGTGCGGACACAGCTTCTGCCTGGACTGTATCGGGAGCTACTGGGACCAGAGTGACCAAACCGGCCTGTACAGCTGCCCCCAGTGCCGGGAGACCTTCACTCCCAGACCCGCTCTGCGCAAAAACAACGTCATCATCGAACTGGTGGAAGAACTGAAGAAAACGAGAACTCTCGCCTCCAAAAAGTATGTGCTGTACCTGTGCTATAGCCCTCTGATAGTAGCAATGAAAATATATTCTCGAAATAGGCGTACTGTTTTTAACTTTGACATGCTGGCCCTGCATATCAAAAGCGTCTTCCGACAGTCCGAAACTGTCTCTGTCTGTTTTGACCTGACCACTTATCCCGAATGTTGTTTCCATCATAAAATGAAACCCCTTTCTGGTGTTTTCAACAGTTAGAGAGCCCCTATTTTAATGTAGCCTATTTTTTTAAATGTATACTGTATTAAATTATAGTTTCGGTTTTGGAGGATGTTTTATGCTGAAGTGAAAAACAAATAAATAAAGACATACATAAATTAAACCACCTGGAAGTTGATTACTTATTCCCGATTCCTTATTCACAGTATAGTTGACAAAGCAGCGTGTCCTTTTTCTGTGTGTTTTAACTCTCTTATACATCTTGCTCAATTAATATATTGCTACTATTTAAAAAATAATCGCTCCTTCTTTTTTTTTAAATATATATATTAATAACAAATCTGTATCGGCAGCATAGTGGTACCCTATATTACCCGCTTGTTTTGCCCCATTTACCCCCCTTAGACGCCTTGCTCACTAAATATGGAGGTATCCCTAGATAGGTTATCATCCCCTCTTTGCAAAAACACTAAAGATTTTAGTGAGCAAGATGAATAAGTGAGGTCAAACACACAGAAAAAGGACACGCTGCTTTGTCAACTATACTGTGACTAAGGAATCGGGAATAAGTAACCAACTTCCAGGTGGTATAAATGAATACATAAATAAATATAAATACATGTATAGATTTATGTATTTATTTGTTGTTTGTTTATTCATTTATGTATTCGTTTGTTTATTTATTTTTCATTCTAGCAGCTACATGATCCCTTTCATCCTCTAAAATCGCAGCAATCTCTTGCAGCAAACAGGTTCCCAAACAGATGGAAAGTTAAATCCCCACCACAATAAAACCCCAACAACGAGGAGCTCTCCATATATGTGTAATATGGAAATCGTATATACTCCATTATATATTGCTCTTTATCAATATGAAGTCCCGTTGGCATTTTAAAATGATGTAACGCGTTGTTTTCCGTGTTATTTTACTCAGGGAATCCGCAGCTCCCGCTCCTGTCTCTGCTGAGTCCGGAGGCGTGCCTTGTGATTTCTGCACCGGTGAGATAAAGCGCGGAGCGGTCAGGTCGTGTTTGACGTGCCTCGGCTCGTACTGCGAAGCGCACCTGCAGCCACACTACGAGAACGCGGTGCTGAAGAGGCACGCCCTGGTGCAGCCTCTGAGAGACTTCGAGCAGAAGCTTTGCAAACTGCACCAGAGATTGCTGGAGCTTTACTGCAGAACCGATCAGAGCTGTATCTGCGCGCTGTGCACTGGCACAGACCATTGGGACCATTCTGTTGTCTCCAGTGAGAGCGGGAGAGCGGAGAAAGAGGTATTACTATAATAATGTCAGTTTTAGCATTTTGAAATATATACTTGCTAAATGTCATTCTTCAGCACAGTTTGACTGAGTGCATCATATAATGGAGGTGTATGGAGTTCTGTCTAGGGCCTATCTGTTTGTATTTCACACTTGGGTATGTATTATTATTAATATCTTAGCAGACGCCCTTATCCAGGGTGACTTACAAGATAAGATATCACATTATTTTTACATACAATTACCCATTTATACAGTTGGGTTTTTACTGGAGCAATCTAGGTCAAGTACCTTGCTCAAGGGTACAGCAGCAGTGTCCCCCCCACCTGGGATTGAACCCACGACCCTCCGGTCAAGAGTCCAGAGCCCTAATCACTACACCACACTGCTGCCCCAATAATATGTAATTGAAGTTGGTTTGGACAATCTAAATCTAAGAGTATCGTGATCTGAGTATATATGTAGGCACTCTGTTTTTACACATACAGTTAGTGGACAAAAAAATGGAAACACCAATGTAAAGTCACTTAATAGGGCGTTGGGCCACTATGGTATCCCGCTCTGTGGAGTTCTCGGTGTACCGTTTTTGATGAAACTGGCTGCTCGTGCCCCAGGTTGAAATTTGCAGTCAATTGATCTGCAGTCGCCGCCTTTTTGCCTTGCACTTCGAATGAATGCACCGATATCACGATCCTGGTGTGCTTCCGCCCGCTGTTGCCCTTTGCTGATGATGTCTTTCCCTCGGAGTTCCATGCTGACATCACCTTAGACACCATTGCTCATAAAACATCAGCAAGTTGAGCTGTCTTGGTCACTGAAGCTCCTGCCAAACCCCCGACAATCACCCCTCTTTCAAAGTCACTGAGGTCTCCTCTTGCAGCCATGCTAGCCATAATTATAGGCAACCAGGCCTGTCCAGTATTTTTATACATGACCCTAACCATGCTGGGGTGTTATTTGCTTAATTAACCCATGAGCCACACCTGTGTGGAAGCCCTTGCTTTCAATATACTTGGTATCCCTTATTTACCCAGGGGTTTCCATTTTTTTGTCCACTACCTGTACATACATTGGCTAAATAAATAAATAAATAAAGGGGATGAATGCTTGTTATTTACCAACTTTAGCTACATGCTAATTAATTAGCAATGCTATTGCATGTTATTTGCACCCCATATTAACCAAACCAGCCCTGATGTTGCCATGAAACTTGTATCAATATAGAGAGCTTTATCAAATTGTGCACATTGCCATTATGATAAGAGATTAATCATCAGCTTCTTTACACTATGCTTGAGAATAGCATTTTGGCTCAATTTTTTTGGGACAGACTTTATAGTTTAATAACATTGCTGTGCAGGAGGAGCTGGAGGAGAGACAGGCAGAAATAGAAAATCTCATTGAGAAGAGACTGAAAGAGCTGGAGAGATTGAAGCAGGCTGTGGAGTCGCTCAAGGTGAGTACGACATGAGCAGCACAAACAATGTAATCAACAGGGATATAGAGAAGTTCTCTGTACAAGCTATTGAGCATATCAAAACATATGGGTGTAGATAGAGGCCTGTCGCCTTTCCATTCATGTCACACTTCATGCAACGAATCACATATCCAGTTGTGTTGAAACTTGGTACCTATACACTGTGGCTAATCAAGCTCGTATTAAAACCTGGAATGAATCATATTTCCATTGCCATGGTAGGAGATGTATGTTGCTGATGTGTTAGTTATTAAATTATTTCTAATACCTAACCCTCCCTCTTCTGGCTAGCTCTCGGCTCAGAAGGAAAGGGCTGAAAGCGAGCAGGTCCTGTCTGAGCTGATCCGCTCCGTTGAGAGAATCAGGACGGAGGTGGGAGAGCTGATTGGAGCTGAAGAGAAGGCTGCAGTGAGTCGGGCCGACGAGCAAAGAGAACAATTGGAGCAAGAGATCCAGGAGCTGAGAAAGAGGAAGGCTGAGATGGTGCAGCTTTCTGAGACAGAGGATCACATCCACTTTCTGCAGGTCAGACCACGTTTCAATGCAGATGCACTGAATGGGGGTTCAGTATCAGGATTAAAACATACTGTTCATTTTTATGATGGCATTTATTTAGCTCAGAGCATGTTACATACTTGTGTTCAGTTTGGTTGCTGATCTTTATGTAAGATTCTGGGGTCCCCCTGATTATTTCCTGCACACACTGAAAGACCTCCCCAGCTGCTCAGTCCAGTGTTGCAGCTCCTGTGCTGCTTGGCTGACGAATCCTTTTCTCCACACTCCCCTGTAGAGTTTCCAGTCTGTCTGCGCCCCTCCTGCTGCTCAGCAGCTCTTTGATAACATAGACGACTCTTTCTGGACTCTGAGGAAAGCCGTGACTCGACTCAAAGACCACCTCGAGGGATTCTGGAATATCGAGCTCATGAAAGCAACTATAGCAGGTGGGTGCAAATATGTACAAAATCAGTACGAAATTACTGTTCCAGAATAGGTTTCTGTACACAAAGATCATTATCTGCTTTTAAATGGCACCTTGTTACATTTATAAAAATTAAATTAGGTAACTGAGGTTTGGAGAAAAACACAAGATGAACTTTAAAGAAAAAAAAAATCACTGTAAACGTGGTAAAGTTTGTGAAATCCTAGCAATGGGGCAATATATATGACCCTAAACATGCGGTGGGTTGACTGTGTTATTGCTGGGTGCTGATTTAACCTTCTTCAAATAACTTCCACACGAGCTCGGCAGCAGCACTTCCTGCTTAGACCGACATCGCACTGCGCAGCCAGACTGCTGGAAATGCACATGTGTGATTTAAATGTGAAACTGCGAGAAAATAGCAACTGATAGCATTAGCTACTGTACACTCAGCAGCAGCTTAGTGTGAAGCAGCACCACCTTGTGGAATTATTGAACAGTAACCACAAGAGACCAGAGTCCTGGAAGGGGTTATAATTAGGCCTTATGATTTAACCGATAAAAGCTGATAAAACACCCCCAATACAAAAAAAATGAAATCGGTGGATAGCCAATAAACACCGGAAAAAAAAACTATGGAAATGGTTAATAAATTCATGTTAACTTTACCCTTTTCACATTAAAAAAATAATAATAAATACATTTCCAGTGCTGCTGGGCAATGTCCCGCTTTCTTGATTGTCATCTATCAGTGATTTGTTCTGAATACTTTAAACCCGCCCCAGCTACTGAGTGACAGCACATTCCTACATTTCTATTGGAGACCCCGCTTGCAAGATTTAAAACGAGATTACAATCAGGATGGAGGCTTTTTAGAGGGATTTAAAGCTTTATTACACTTAAGATAGGGAGGATTTAAAACAGAATTGTGGTGAAAAGTACAAAATGTCTACACACAAAAACCCCAGAAGAATTTCACACACAAGAACCCCAGGGATTTCGTTGTGGAAAACAGCAAAAGAAAGAACGTACAAATTAAGTGTGCAAACAGTGTCGAGTTACTGTACATGTTTTGACACAAAAAAAAACACTCAAGCATTTTGGAAAGTAACCAAAAAGACTAATTTCATACAGTATATCAAAAATGAAAGCCCCGAAAAAAAAACGATTTACATAAAACTCGAAAATAGCTAAAAATAAACACAGAAAAATACAATTAATAAAACCTGAAAAACAGAAGCCCTAGACATTTTCTGCGGTCGACTAGAAATGAGTTCAGGATCGACTGGTCGACCGCGATCGACGTCCTGGGCACCCCTGGGCTACTGCTCTGATTTTGTATTTGCAGCTGTGTAGCAGGAAGCATGTTACCTACATGATTATTGTGTTATATTTATTCCCCCCAAACCCTCTCTTCTCTACAGCTGATGTGGCTCTGGACCCTGATACGACACACCCCTATCTCATCCTGTCTAAGGATGGGAAGCAAGTCAGAAATTATGATGAACTACAGCCTCTCCCTGGCAATCTAAAGAGATTTGATCGTTATGTCTTTGTCTTGGGCAGGGAGGGCTTCACCTCAGGGAGACACTACTGGGAGGTGGAAGTGGGGGACAAGATAGGCTGGAGACTTGGAGTCACCAGAGAGTCTTCTCAGAGGAAAGGGTCTTTCCCTGTGAACCCCCAGCAGGGTTTCTGGACTGTGCTACGGGATGATCAATGCAATAATTTCTATGCTGCGACTAACCCTGTGACCCCCCTTCCCAAGAACCTGAAGCCCCGGAAGCTGGGGGTGTATCTGAATTATGATGGAGGGCAGCTCTCCTTTTACAATGTGGAGACCAGGTCTCTCATCTACACTTTCACTGACACCTTCACTGAGAAACTCTATCCATTGTTTTCTCCTGGCAATTACTGCTCTGGTAAAAATCCAGCCCCAGTGATTATCTGCCCACATACATACACAGATTAAATTCACAATTCCTTTTGCTTCAAATTGTCATCAACATTTTATGTCAAAGGAAAAAAAAACGAATGTAACAAAACTAGAAATAAACAACTAAATAATTTAATTCAAGTGGTTTTAAAGTGTCTTTTCTCAAAACAAAACCCACTGTATTTAGCACCAACTTCTTGTAACTTAATCCAACGCTCCATTTGGTTCTGCATAAGACACATCAGTAGTAATATTGTGCTGCTAAAAGCCTTTCTGCCTTCTTCAAGAGTAAGCTGATTCAAATTAAAGGCTTGTTTTTTTTACAGCCCCCTTACCTGTGTCTCATATTTGAAATCATTGTGAATGGTTCTTATTACAATTTCTTATTCTTATTACAAATTCTTATTTTTTTTCTGTCCTGACGTATTTAGTATTATGTTCTATTAAACGTATACTCCCTTGTTTCTTCCTGTCTCCTGAAACACACGTCTGTTCTGTTTTTCTCCACCTTTATACATTTCAATCGCACCTATCCATTGATTGAAATCCTGTCATTTGCGTCCATTGATTGAATTCATGTCGTTTGCGTCATTAACATATAGGTTTCTCATTTAAATACCTCTTAGTTATTCCGGCACCTTTATGTAAATTGCACCTATTCAACCTGTCGGAAAACAGCAGGTGTGTGTTTCATTTTATGATGGAAACAGCGTTCGGGATAAGAGTCGGGTTAAAACAGACAGAGACAGCGAGTTTCGGACTGTCGGAAGACGCTTCTGAGTAGTGGTTAGGGCTCTGGACTCTTTTGGAGGTGAGAGTTCTTGTTTTCTTCAGTTCTTCCACCAGTTCGATGATGACGTTGCTTTTGCGCAGAGCAGGTCTGGGAGTGAAGGTCTCCCGGCACTGGGGGCAGCTGTACAGGCCGGTTTGTTCACTCTGGTCCCAGTAGCTCTCGATACAGTCCAGGCAGAAGCTGTGTCCGCACGGAATGGTTGCGGGCTCGGTGAAGAGGTCCAGACACACGGAGCAGGAGAACTTCTCCTCTGAAGACGCCGCTGTCGCCATCGCTGCTGCCAGTCTGGGAAAAAAACAAGAGAAACGAAATTTAAAACTCCAGGAAGTCAGAGCGGAGTTATGAAATGAGTTCACAAACACTGCACAGTGAGGCGGGGTTTGGAAATAAAACCACCACCAGGTAGAGTTGCTGCGTTTTACATGAAGTGACAAAATAGACTATTCGAGTCTGTTTAGGACAGGAGGCTGTTTATTCGATACATGCCCCCCTGCCCTTGTGCGCCGTTAAAACAAAGTAGATAAAAAAATCCAAATAGGCAGTCGACACATACATACATAGGTATTGCCTGGATAATAAACAATAACGTTTAATGTAGACCCCAGAGATGGAAAGACGACTCTCATTGCAGAGCAGTTTCATCCATTCCTGGTTTCCTGATGAATATTCGAGTCTGATTAGGACAGGAGGCTGTTTATTCGATACATTTTTATTAAATAAATAGATTATCAAATATATTAACATACTATATTTGACACAGCTTCAAAAGTCTCAGCTTTACCATTCCGAATAATACAGTACAGAATAGCTGTGCTGTGTTACTCTGTGTTCTACATGCGTCTATCAACGCGACTGTTCAGAAAATAGCATTCTTTATTAATTAGGTATTGCCATAATTTGTCAATGTTGCCGGGTTTTTTTTCAAGAAACCTTGGGCAAAGTGAAATGTACTTCGAAAGTTTGATTTTTTTTACTTTGCGAAAATCAGCAAAATATGACGAGGGCCGCCACAATGCACTGTACACGAAATAAATACATAAATAAATATATAACAGCAATTGTAATAATAACAAGAACAATACCCATAAAAATAGTTAAAAGTATTTCAAATAACAAAAACAGACAAATAATGCTAAATAGTAAAACATTATCATTTATTTCTTAGCAGACGCCCTTATCCAGGGCTACTTACAATTGTTACAAAATATCACATTATTTTTACATACAGTTACCCATTTATACAGTTGGGTTTTTTACTGGAGCAATCTAGGTAAAGTACCTTGCTCAAGGGTACAGCAGCAGTGTCCCCCACCTGGGATTGAACCCACGACCCTCCGGTCAAGAATCCAGCGCCCTAACCACTACTCCACACTGCTGCCCTAAATATACTCTATAGAGACGAGAGAATGTAGTTTTAGATAACTGCATATGCCAGACTAAAAACGTTTTTAATCGAGATTTAAAAACATCAACAGAGGGCCGTCTTTTTGGTGCAGTATAGCTGAAACATCAACTACCAACCTTATGGCTCTATAGCTTTGTATGAAGGAGGACGTTAAATCAAACCATTTAAAGTAATCTGAGGATAGAAATACGACGTATGCTGTGTGCAAGAAAATGTGACAATATTTAAACTCCCGCAGAGAATTAAATTTATCAGCTTGTTCCAACAGTTTTTGTGAACCATTGAGGAAGACATTTCATTAACTAAAGTTACAAGGCCCTTTTTTTTACTACTACTAATAATGAAATTAATAAGTATTATTTTATTTATAAATATTTATTTTGAGAAAATAATCGAGAGTAGTGTCCATTTATGCCTATAAAGACCCTGAGAATAAACGTGTACGATGTCATTGCAATCACGCTGGTGAAACAATGTCTTGTAATTTGCCCAAACATCAATATTTTTCAACGAAACTTTCAAGGAAGTATTGTAAGGTCCTTCGGTCATAAATAACATGTTTTTATCCATGTATCTCTAAGCAGAATACATAATAATAAAACAAAAATACTTAACATAATAAAACGAAATATTGTGTTAAAAGAAAGTGTTTTCTGGAGTACTTTATAATGTTCCCCAGAGTGTTCTGAAAAAAAGGCACCATTTCCAAGATGCTACTGGAAAAAAAAGTGAATTTTATAGGAAGCGTCAACTATAGCCAAAAAACGCCTGGTCCTGGGGGAGCATCCCACTGAAAAACGCTCGGTCCTGAAAAGGTTAAATAAGCATGTACCACTTCTGCACAGCTGCAAAACACTCATTAGAAAGTGATGTGAAGTTCAATGTTGTTGAAGCTGACACCCTGGGATCCTTCAAGAAGCTGCTTGATGAGATTCTGGGATCAATACGCTACTAACAACCAAACGAGCAAGATGGGCTGAATGGCCTCCTCTCGTTTGTAAACTTTCTTATGTTCTTTCCATTCGCAATTGATTGCACACGTACCAAAATCTGACAGTCTACCACTTGCTGACATTATCATGTTGTGGTAGCGTATTCTGACGATGTACCACTTTTTAACACAACACCGATATCGCCTCAGTATTATTAACTTGTGTCTGCTTTTGACTGTGCCTGTCACAGTAGCGTCAGGGGAGAGAAATCAAAAGCAATTTACTTTCTACAACGTCGCAGGAAAGTTTGACTGGACTAGCACAGATATCGATCGTGCACCAGATTTGCCAAAAAACGGGATTATTAAACTATAATTGCAGACTTTGCCGCTTCAGAATCATGCAAGGTTAATTTCTAACTGTGTGTGTTTTTGCCATGTTTAAAAGTCATGGTATCGTAGCATAGCGTTACTAAAAAAAATGTGCAGTTACTGTATGTGTTCATGGCCACTGTGGTCTGGGAGAGAGTCAAGCGAAGCGCGCACACTAATAAGGTTTGAAACAGATGAAAACAGAGAAGCCCCGACACTCTGAGGGTCTGTTTCACACTCAGCACAGAGGCCAGGAGCAGAGGACACGAGGACGTTAGGAGACATTTTCATATTTCCCTAATGATGTGGCCACGCCTACTGTACTGTTGCCTGCAAGTTTGGGGTGTCCCTAACGAAATGGCCACACCCTCAGTACTTCTCTGCCTACCCAGCTGCCTACACGCATTCCATAGTTGCGTTACTGTGGGAGCCGGTTAACTTCTGCCATGTCCTCTGCAGCCGTCGTCTTCCCCCATCACTCCCCAGTCGGTCTGGGTTCTGCTACACAAAACTGGACTTAAACCCGGGACTCCAGGATGGAAAAGCTAGCAACTGTCAGTTTTGTGATGTGCATGACAGCTTGTGTTGTACACCACCCTATACCATGTGTGTATATCTAGGTAGTAAATGGCAAAGGACAAATACATTAAGAGATTTAAATAGAAGTGAGTGTAGTTACCATGGGAAGTTGGCTCTTTTTAGCAAGATAGATAGATAGATAGATAGATAGATAGATAGATAGATAGATAGATAGATAGATAGATAGATAGATAGATAGATAGATAGATAGATCGATCGATCGATCGATCGATCGATATTCTCTCACTGGACGACAAAAATCGGCCCGTGGATTTGATGGCCTTACACGAGCAGCAACTGCACGCTCGATAATTTCATGTAAATTAAATCAGCCATGATGTCTGAACGTGAACCTGACCGAAGATCGGGCATATATTTCACCAGCCCGTCCGAAGAATGCTGACCAGTTAAATATTTAGCTAAATGTTAAATCTTGTTGAGAGATTTAAGTGGCCAGTTACATATTTAGCTAAATGTTTAATCTCTTTAGAGTTAAATATGTTAAATATTTAAGTTCACAAAATCCAGATTTATTTGCAAACAGCTAAATCTTGATTCTCAAAATAAATATTTTAAATATTATATATATATATATATATATATATATATATATATATATATATATATATATATATATATATATATACAGTACTGTGCAAAAGTTTTAGGCAGGTGTAAAAAATGCTGTAAAGTAAGAATGCTTTCAAAAATAGACATGTTAATAGATTATATTTATCAATTAACTAAATGCAAAGTGAGTGAACAGAAGAAAATCTAAATCAAATCCATATTTGGTGTGACAACCCTTTGCCTTCAAAACAGCATCAATTCTTCTAGGTACACTTGCACAAAGTCAGGGATTTTGTAGGCATATAGTCAGGTGTATGATTAAACAATTATACCAAACAGGTGCTAATGATCATCAATTCAATATGTAGGTTGAAACACAATCATTAACTGAAACAGAAACAGCTGTGTAGGAGGAATAAAACTGGGTGAGGAACAGCCAAACTCAGCTAACAAGGTGAGGTTGCTGAAGACAGTTTACTGTTAAAAGTCATACACCATGGCAAGACTGAGCACAGCAACAAGACACAAGGTAGTTATACTGCATCAGCAAGGTCTCTCCCAGGCAGAAATTTCAAGGCAGACAGGGGTTTCCAGATGTGCTGTCCAAGCTCTTTTGAAGAAGCACAAAGAAACGGGCAACGTTGAGGACAGTAGACGCAGTGGTCGGCCAAGGAAACTTACTGCAGCAGATGAAAGACACATCATGCTTACTTCCCTTCGCAATTGGAAGATGTCCAGCAGTGCCATCAGCTCAGAACTGGCAGAAAACAGTGGGACCCTGGTACACCCATCTACTGTCCGGAGAAGTCTGGTCAGAAGTGGCCTTCATGGAAGACTTGCGGCCAAAAAGCCATACCTCCGGCGTGGAAACAAGGCCAGCGACTCAACTATGCACGAAAACACAGGAACTGGGGTGCAGAAAATGGCAGCAGGTGCTCTGGACTGATGAGTCAAAATTTGAAATATTTGGCTGTAGCAGAAGGCAGTTTGTTCGCCGAAGGGCTGGAGAGCAGTACACAAATGAGTGTCTGCAGGCAACAGTGAAGCATGGTGGAGGTTCCTTGCAAGTTTGGGGCTGCATTTCTGCAAATGGAGTTGGGGATTTGGTCAGAATTAATGGTCTCCTCAATGCTGAGAAGTACAGGCAGATACTTATCCATCATGCAATACCATCAGGGAGGCAACTGATTGACCCCAAATTTATTCTGCAGCATGACAATGACCTCAAACATACAGCGAAAGTCATTAAGAACTATCTTCAGCGTAAAGAAGAACAAGGAGTCCTGGAAGTGATGGTATGGCCCCCACAGAGCCCTGATCTCAACATCATCGAGTCTGTCTGGGATTACATGAAGAGAGAGAAGCAACTGAGGCTGCCTAAATCCACAGAAGAACTGTGGTTAGTTCTCCAAGATGTTTGGGCCAACCTACCTGCCGAGTTCCTTCAAAAACTGTGTGCAAGTGTACCTAGAAGAATTGATGCTTGATGCTGTTTTGAAGGCAAAGGGTGGTCACACCAAATATGGATTTGAATTAGATTTTTCTTCTGTTCACTCACTTTGCATTTAGTTAATTGATAAATATAATCTATTAACATGTCTATTTTTGAAAGCATTCTTACTTTACAGCATTTTTTTCATACCTGCCTAAAACTTTTGCACAGTACTGTATATATATATATATATATATATATATATATATATATATATATATATATATATATATATATATATATATATATATATATATATATAATAAAGATTTAGCATTTAAATGTTGAAAACTTGCTAAATATTTTAAGATTTATAAATCTGGGAGAAAATACAAGATTTAAGTTAAATCTGGGAAAAAAAGACGTTAAAATATTTGAATATATACTTCAAAACATTCATTACTTTTGAATATTCATAAACTGATTTACATTTTCTCTCCATTCCTCATCCACTAAAAATATTAATATTTTCGTGTAAGTATTTCAAGGTAGTTTTTAATCAAGCTAGTAGTTACCACGCCCAGCAATTGCCATAATAATCAGACTTTGATTTGGCCAACATAATCAGGTGAGTTTTTGTGACGTGACAGAGAACCACGTTTGAACGTTATTTGATCCTCTGACGTCTAAACGTCTGCTGTTTCCTAGGATACCGTTTAGGACTGCTTGTTACAATGTCGGAATCAAAATAAAACAGCATTTTAATGAAAATATTGTGTATTTCCTAGAAAATAGTACCCGGATAATATTGAATAATAGACAAAAATCGAGTATAAATAAGTAAAAACCATGTCCAGTTAAAAAAAAAAAAAAAAAAAAAAAAGATCCTGTAATTTTTCGGTACAATTCTTAAACCAGAAACGCGGAACGCTACCTATTGATTTATTAGTAATGACAACCACCATCCTATGCCTAATCCTTTTATACTCTCTAAGAATGTTCACCTGCATCCCAGCATTTTCTAGAATTAGGTTCTGCATTATCATATTGAAATTTCTAGCACCTTGTATACGATGCTATCATAGCATCAAAGGGTACGAAAACACTTGAATTCGCTTTTTTTTGAGTTTTGCAAACAAAATAATTGTAGACATCTATTTCTTGTAACTTTTTTTCCCCCGCATCCACAAAAAAACAAAACTTTTGCTACAAAAGATTTTTCCTAAAATTCTTAGTTTTTCGAGAAAGTTATTGAAATATCCATTGGGGTATGACAAATTTTGACTACAACAAATAAATCAAACAAAGCACAAGCGAGTATCAACAATCCCTTTAATGAAATCGGGAATGCATCGTAAGCAGAGAGAGAGAAGACAGTCCATTCTTCGGATCAGCATTCCAAGCCATGGGATAATTACTGTATCATTATAATAACCATTTGCAGTTTGCTTTCTTTTTTTAATTACATATATGTATATAAAAAAACAGAATGAAACATACCAACCAGGAAAAAACAAAGAGAGATACACAGATACTGCAATTTATTATCATCATCATCATCAATCATTAGAATCACTTCAGATTTTTTTTTTTTTTTTTTCATAAAGATAACTAGCTACCGAAGATCACCTAGCTATGTCTAACTATGGAAAGGGAAGGGGACTACATTTTGCCTAAAATCTACCAGCCAAATTACAATTGACAAGAACATAACCCATCAGAAGTATTTACATTCAATGATACACTTTTAAAAGGTACTGAAAACGAAGAGTTGTCGTCGGCCACGCTTCAGAAAACTACACGCACGCGTGGCACTGTCCCACGCGTGGGTGATTCTGAAACGCTGCCACCTGTAAAAAAAAATAATAAATTCTCCCCAACGCAGCTTATATACAGACAGCTGCAGATTAAGGACAAAAATTAAGACAGAAAGATAGACAACTGGACAGACGGATAGATAGATAGCTAGATAGATAGATAGATAGATAGATAGATAGATAGATAGATAGATAGATGACTCTGCCAAGTCCTGCTACCCTTTAACAGGACACTTTGGATAACCAAACGTCACAAAGGCTCCCATTGATGCATCACACAGCCTGCCACTGATTCATGTGAAGCAGCCTCAGATTCAACAGCTTACTTTTTCTCATAAAAATCCAGTTTGTAAACAGGAAAATACACAGCACTGTCTTGTCACAGAATAATACGAAGCTTGTTATATATATATATATATATATATATATATATATATATATATATATATATATATATATATATATATATTTTACTTTTTGCATTGTTTTTCTCTGGTTGCTGTGGTTATTGATAGCAATATAATATTTTATATATATATATATATATATATATATATATATATATATATATATATATATATATATTGAATATGATTCGCTTGCTGTTGATATATATTGGCAAAGCTGTTATATTACTATGTGCAACACGTACTTAAAAAACACAAAATCATAGCAATCATAATACAACTACAATAATAATACAAATAATACAATAACAAAAAACACCAACGAACAATCTCTCTCTAGTTCTTTTTGGCAATTTCTTGTCGAAGAGAGTCGACTTGCATCACTATCTTTTAACATTTTTGTAGAACGGAGCTAAATGGAGGAATGTCTATCTATATGTCCTATGCACGCATATAACTTGCTTGTCCAATGAGAAAGACAGCTGTTGGCTGTTGCGTTGCATCGCTGTTTCTGTTTCTAGCCTCACTTCCTGGGGACTTTTGAACTTTTCGTGCGTGAAATAGTTTCATAAATAAATATCATAAATAAGTATATTTTTCATTGACATTTTGCATCGCTAGTCTTCTATATGTCCCCATATCAATAGCATATATAGATAGATAGATGAGAAGAGTGTTTTTATACCTGTACCCAGCCTTGTATGCCCCCCACCTCTGTGCTCTCTAGAGCTCTCAGAATCATGTCTAGAATTCGAGACTGTAACCATTCAAGTTCCTCCAAACTCTGCATTGGTGTTAGATTCAGCTATCTGAATTTGGCGCATGTAGATTGGATAGATGAAATAGAGCTGCAGTCATCTTTTCTAAGGGAAAGTGATTGACGTGGTTCGGAAAAAAGATATCGAACAATGAAATTGTACAAAAACACACACTGCATTCAGGCACATACAAGTACACAGACAAGACACTTGTGGACGATATATTAAATTTGTGAGAGAGAGAGAGAGAGAGAGAGAGAGAGAGAGAGAGAGAGAGAGAGAGAGAGAGAGAGAGAGAGAGAGAGAGAGGATATGTTAGGCAGCGCATGGTTTTAAGTTTTAGTTTCAGTTAAAAGCAATGCGATTGGTCCACAGGGTTTCAGGAATGGGGTCAAAGGTTGAACTGGATGCTCTGGATATTCTACTGAGGCTAAACCGGCTTCCCCTTTAACGCCCAGCCTCCACTTTTAAACATATAC